>JBBBDQ010001595.1:500000-756303 GCA_037127315.1 Ascarosepion bandense
ACGGCAGTGAATGCTGGACAATATCATCGAAAATGAAGGCAAAACTTGAAGCAGCAGAAATGTGGTTCTACAGAAGGATGCAGCAGATATCATAGACTGAGCATGTGAACAATGATGAGGTTTTGAAAAGATTGGCAACAAAAAAAAAAATTAATAGTGAGCATCAGGAAGAGAACTGAAGTTCCTGGGACATGCAGTGAGGAAGGAGAGCTTGGAGAACCTGATACTGACAGGCCAGATAGAAGGAAAAAGAGGCAGAGGAAGGCAGCGGATAAAATATTTGAAGGGCCTGAGCTGGTGGATGAGGGAATGGGGGTTGCGTGGTGTAACAAGAGAAAACATACTAAGAGCCACCAGGGATAAAGAGACGTGGAAAGCCATGATCACCTACGTCCTGAAAGGACAGATCAGATAAAAGAAGAATCTGACCCCAAGCTCTTCATGAGTAAGAAGTTAGTTTTTGACTGAGGTCATGTCACTTGACTGCTTTTGAGAACATGCCATAAATGTCCCCCAAAGGTTATTTTTTGTGTCCTCCCACCAAATTCTCAAACATGACCTATGCCATTTTTTTTTTTTAATGCTTAATAATTTCAGAAACTTTTTGTTTATAGATACTTAATTTAAAATAAAATCTGAATTCTCTGCTTTGATAAAGTCCATCAGAGGATGAAATGTGCAGGTGAGAAAAATAGTTTTCTTTTTGCCTTCTTTATTTAATCACACTGTTCTTTACCTCACATAAGTGTGTGTGTGTGTGTGTGTGTGTGTGTGTGTGTGTGTGTAAAGAATAGGTAGGAAAAAGCATTTTTAACATATTTCACTTTAATAAGCTTCTTCAGAAATTTGTTAAGATAAAGGATTTAAAATTTTTTAAAAATTCAAAGAGACTATGTTGCTTGAGGTTTGATTTCATTGGTCAGATACGAGTCAAATGTAATAAAGCAATAGATGAAAATTTTTAAAATGTTAGGAAAAACTTATGCCTGTTTATATGTGTGCGCCATGTGAAATAAAAGCAATAGATGATTATTTTAAATCTAAGTATGTATGCAAAACTAATGCAGGTGTCAAACATATTTAAACTATAGACAAATGAAGTATGTTTATATGTCAGCAACATATGTGTGTGAATGATAAATTAAACATTTTTAAATCATTCATCTTAAATCTCTGAAGAAACTTATTAAAGTGAAACATTAGATTTAAGATAATTTTTCCTACCTGTTCTTTACTTATTCTATTCATCTTGTCAGATTTCAATACATATATTCATGTGACACGATAACTCGGCGTATATTAAGGTGGATTTGTAAAACATTTATTTTATTATAATAGATTAGAATAGAAAATGGTTAAGAATAGAAAATGGTTAAGAATAGAAAATGGTTAAGAATAGAAAATGGTTAAGAATAGAAAATGGTTAAGAATAGAAAATGGTTAAGAATAGAAAATGGTTAAGAATAGAAAATGGTTAAGAATAGAAAATGGTTAAGAATAGAAAATGGTTAAGAATAGAAAATGGTTAAGAATAGAAAATGGTTAAGAATAGAAAATGGTTAAGAATAGAAAATGGTTAAGAATAGAAAATGGTTAAGAATAGAAAATGGTTAAGAATAGAAAATGGTTAAGAATAGAAAATGGTTAAGAATAGAAAATGGTTAAGAATAGAAAATGGTTAAGAATAGAAAATGGTTAAGAATAGAAAATGGTTAAGAATAGAAAATGGTTAAGAATAGAAAATGGTTAAGAATAGAAAATGGTTAAGAATAGAAAATGGTTAAGAATAGAAAATGGTTAAGAATAGAAAATGGTTAAGAATAGAAAATGGTTAAGAATAGAAAATGGTTAAGAATAGAAAATGGTTAAGAATAGAAAATGGTTAAGAATAGAAAATGGTTAAGAATAGAAAATAGTTTAAAAACGTGTTTCGTTTAACAAAAGTGAAAAAGAAGAGAAAAAATAAATAAACGCCTTTTCTTTTATAAGGAAATTTGTGGAAGAGAAAAAGGGTATCAGATTACTGTTAAATCCTACCAGTCTTCCAGTAAATATTTGATTCGGTGATTTAATGTGATAACAGATAAAGTTCAAGAAATAGATTTTTGAATGACCAGGTCAAAAACTGTCTTAAGAAAAGATAAGAAAAGATAATGGAATTTTTTTTCCTTTCTCCAGGCAATAAAAACCGCGGGTAATGTGTCAGGGCTATAAAGACATCCAGCGGAAGATTTATTAAGATAAAAGGTTAAAAAAAACCTGGAAAATACTTGGAGGCTTAGTGCAGACATCCCATTTACACATCAAAGGAAGCAAAATTTAAGTACCTTGAAATTTTGGACTTACAGTCGCCAATGCTTATCTTTTAGTTTTGTTTTAGCCTGGGGGTCTCTAGTCACTTCCGGATTGTTTTAAATACATACAGGTGATTTTTCCAAGCCAGTCAGATCAGTTAAGTTAGTTGAGTGAGTGGAGTTAGTCAGCCGGGCGTGTGCTTGAAGTAGAAACTCGGTTCGTTTCGAGTCAGTCACTTCGGATTTGATTTCCATTAATTAGAGCTGAACGTCACATCACCTGCCCCCAACCGAAAAGACTAACTCTAAACAAAATAAAGCATCGTTTCAACTCATCCAAGTTGTGGAAGTTCGTTCCTTATAGGTTAATCTTGTACCCCCAGCGTGAGGCTCCGACTTTTTCAACAAACTTCCGGCAAACATCACAGCGTGGAGAATGGCCGGGAATAGCAGGGAAAAAAATGGAGAAGTTCTAATTACATGTCTGCTTTCCCGACAGCTACAATCTCCAGGTGTTTAAATGTAGGGTCAATAGACACCTCCTATCACACTAACTTCCAATTATTCTCCCAACACTCATCTACCTAACCCTCATTCTTGGTATTCTTACCCGCCTATCACCCACCCTCTAACATTTCCTATATTTAACCATCCTTTCTCCACTCTATGTAGCCCCCTGCGCAGTAGTGGCAGTGAAATGCCTTGCTCGGGGTGAAACGCTTATAAAAAAAAAAAAAAAAAAAACCAGGAGATATCTTTCTACCATTGAATAACTGGCTGGCTTCAAAAAAGAAATGATTACATTATGGATAGGATCAAGTTTAGGAAGAACAAATGTCATTTCCAGAAGTGTCTATTGAACAGGTTAAGAGGCTCATCCCTTGTTCCCTGTTTAGGATGTGGTTTCCGGCGTTCTCTTTTCCAACCTTTTCACTATTACGTAGCCCCCTGCACATCAGTGGTGTTACCGCCTTGCTCAGGGTGATACGATTAAAAAAAAAAAAAAAAAAAAAAAAACAACAACAACAACAACAACTGTTGGCTGAGGATAAAAAAAAAAATATGTTAAGGGCAACAAAATAGGACATATATACCTGATGAGTCCTAAAGTTTATAAGGGGAAAAGGTGGAAAACAAAATTTCACAAACTCATTTTAGCTGATCATAAATTGAAGTTGTGAGATAGAGGGGTTGAACATACCAGAAGGCAGTGTATTCACCATTTTGCATGAACATTTGTCAATGAGAAAGCTGTGTTCAAAGTGGGTGCCACATTTGCTTACAGTCAATCAAAAACAACATGTCAATGATTAAGATCGTTGTTTGCAGTTGTTTCAACGCAACAAGAAAGAGTTTTTGCATAAATATGACAATGGACGAAATAGGGATTCACCACTTCACTCCAGAGTAAAATTGGCAGTCAACTGAGTGGACAGGTGAAAGTTGACCAAAGGTGCATATATTAGCAGGCAAGGTCTTGGGCTCCATATTTTGAGTTGGGCAAGGTATTTTGTTCATCAATTATCTTTAGAAGGAAGAACCATCAATAGCGAACATTATATAGCATTGGTGCATTTCAAGGAAGAAATCGAAAAAAACAAAAAACAAAACACGGCCACAAATGATAAAAAAAAAAAGGTGATCTTTCACCAAGACAATGCACTATGTCACAAGTCAATTGCAATGATGGCAAAACTACATGAATTACACTTCAAATTGCTTCCACATCCAACCAATTCTCCAGATCTGGCCCCCAGAGACTATTGGCTGTTTGCAGACCTCAAAAGAATGTTCCAGGGAAAGAGATTTGTCTCTCATGAAGAAGTGATATCGGAAACTGAGGTGTAGTTTGAGGCCAAAGACAAATTGTTCTACAAAAAAGGCATTGAACTGTGAGAATCAGTGTATCGCTCTAGAATGAGACTATGCTGATGAATAAAGTCGAATTTTGCCTAGAAGTTGTTTTATTAGTTGGGTCTGGGAGTGATGTGTTATTTCCAAGATATTTAAATTTTTGTGCTTGTTTGATTTTAATATCCCAGATTTGTTATTTGTATTATAGGCTCATCCTTTTACTAATAGCCATGCATTGTCTTCTTGTAGTCTATATTTAGATTCTTCTTGCTTTCCTTTGCTACCTTCTGTAGGTGGTCTTGTAGTTTCCTTTCTGTGTCTGCAAGCAACACTGTCATCATCTGCATAGCTATGCTGTTAAGACTGTGGCCACTAATAAATCTTAACAGGACATCTCAGAATTGTCTTGATGTATAAATTAAACAAGTGAAAGGACACACCCGTGTCTTATAAAAATTAACTTTGGCAATAAAACTAGGCCCAACGCTCTTATTTTCATAAATGAACTCCCAGACGAGATCAAGAGCCAGGTAGGCATCTACGCAGATGACACAATTTACTCCTGCATCAGTAAGAATCCAGACATGACGGACAAACAATCTTGCTGCTGATCTTGAGAGGGATCTACACTCTGTGGTGAATTGGGGTAAGAAGTGGCTTGTAAATTTCAATGCGTCTAAGACCAAGCTGCTGTCTGTCAATCATCACAGGCAACCTCTCCTGCCTCCCATAAGCATGGACCAAGTGAGTATCCCCAAAAGCAATACTCTGCACCTCCTCAGCCTTACCCTCTCCTCTGATCTCAGGTGGAACCACTACATTGAGTCAATAGCGAAATCCACTGCTAGGAAGGTTGGGTCACTGTGTCGGGCCAGGAAGTTTTTCCCACCTGAAACCATCCTGCTGCCATATATGGTCAGGTGCCCCCGCTGTTCATCTCCGTGTTCTTGACAGGCTCCAAAGGAGAATCAGTAATGTGATAGATACCGACTTGGTGGCTCGACTACAGCCACTTTCCCACCGACGAGATGTGGCTTCCCCTTGTCTGTTCTATAAATACTTCCATGGCTTTTGTTCCGAGCTTGAGTCGCTGGTGCCTCCACAACAGGTGTTTACTCGTGCAACCAGACTGGCAACTGGGTCTCACCCATTCAGTTAGATCAACCAAATGCAGACGACAATTCTACTCCTGCAGCTTCTTTTCCCGCACTTCCTGCCCGTGGAACTTGCTTCCTTATTCTTGCTTTCCTGGCGGCTACAACCTCCAGGAATTTAAATGCAAGGTCAATTCTCATCTCTTAACTACTTGACCCTACTTCTTTCCACACTGTCTTGTAGATCCTTTTTTTTTTTTCTTTCTCTCACCTTTGCAACTGTCATCACACCTGTATTCCCATCCCTGTCTTGCTTCTTTCTAACTGGTTTGTCCTTCTCTAATCCTTTTATTCTTATGTAGCCCCCTGCACATCAGTGGTGTTCCCGCCTTGCTTGGGGTGATATGATTAAAAAAAAAAAAAAAATTCAGAGGATTTGATTTACAGCTTGAAATGAAGTATTAACATTTTTTTTCACACTAAAAGTATCACTGAATTAACTCAGTAATACACAATAAGTACCTCCAATTTTACCGTGGGAAAATCAGCATAGTCTGAAATAAAAGGCCTCAAACTAAATAAAAACAAAGTTTTCTCGGCAAAATGTTTATGCTATCATAAAGAGGGTAGATCAAAGTATTTTTTAATTATTTTTTACAAATTTTTAAAATTGTTCTAACAGGTTCTGAAAGCTCATTTAGTGGTAGAAAATCTTTTTTTTTTCGTCAGTGAAAGGGGTAAATTGACGCTAGAGTTTATTACGTCAACAGCGTAATATTACGCGAAGGCATTTTTTGACTGTGAAAGACACATTAATTTGGAAATTCTTGCAAAACTCAAACAATCGTCTGATTTTGATGAAAATTTCAGGACTTATTCACAAATAACTGAAATGATTTTTGAAATAATTATTTTTAAAAAATATTTCCAGAAATGTCGAAAAATGCAACTCGGTCACAAAATATAGATAGTTTTCATTAAATTCAGGAGTCATTAAGGAAAGCTAATCAACTGTCTTTTTTTCTTCAAAAGCTACCTTTTAGAAAATAAGCTCTGAATTAGGAAAACAAAAATGCAATAAAACTATGCCAATTTTTATTTGGGTAAACTTTTAATTACTTTTATAAACATAAATTAAAATTGTGTCATCGTCTGAATAAAAAAAAAGTTTTTCCGTTAGTAAGGAATTTTTACAAGAATTGTTTTTATTTTTCATATTTTTTTATTAAGTAATTTAAAAAGTTTCATAAGTCTTTTACAATTTTCTCCATATAGGTCTCTCAGATGTTTTTTAATTAATGTGTGGCAAATATATTTATTAATCAAAAAATTTAAAAAGTTACTCTAAAAGAGAAGCTTTTTTTTGTAATTTAATTAAAACTTTATTTTTGCATGTTAATTTCCCGTTTTTGGTAAGTACGGGTGCCCATAAACGATATAAATCTGTAAAAGGTCACGTGACTCAAGGGTTGTCCGCCCTTACATAAAATTTTCCCCGTATATAAACCCTGAAGGTCCTTACTGCTATTCTTTTCATGCGTGTCTCTGAATCGCTCAAAAAAGAAGTCATTTCTAGTCAGAATTTAAATATTTAAAGTAACTTTTATATTTTTAACTTATTAGTTTAATCATTTTTAATATTAATTGTGAATCTATCTACCTGACAGAATTTAGAAAAAAAACATCAAAACTTTTATTTGTTTTGCTTTTTTGGGCTGTTCATTTCAATGGCATGTGGTAATGATTCATAAAAGAAATTATTAGGGATAAAAATGTTTACTTTCAATGTGTGTTTGCAAAATGTGACTAAGAAATAAATATGTACTACAATGTTATGGTGCATAGGCTAATATTAAAACAATTTGGAAAAGGTTTCATTTTTTCTTTTCAATTGAATTTTTTAGTTTCTTTATTTCATAGCCTAATCCTACTAATGAAATTATGCATTTTCAATGTTAACCTAATACTTTAAAGTTTATTTTTAATTGTAAATGAATGTACAAAACATGTTATAAAATTATTTTTACCCTTAGTTATCAAATTAAGGGAGATACCTACATTCACAATGGAAGAAAATCAAGAGGAAAGTTGGAATTTTAAAAAAATATGTTTAATTTCAATTTGTGTTTGCAGAATGTTTTTAAGAAACAAATATGTACTACAATTTTATGGTGCCTAGCTAAGATTAAAACAAATTGGAAAAGGTTTCATTTTTTTTTTTTCAATTGAATGAAAAAGACATTTTTTTTCTATTTTATTTCATAGCCTAATCCTACTATTGAATTTATGCATTTTTATTGATTAACTCCTACTTTCATGTTCTTTTTTAAATTGTAAATGATTGTACAAAACATGTTATAAAATTATTTTACCATTAGTTATCAAATTAAGGGAGATACCTACATACCTGTACCTGGAAAAGCAGCTAAACATTGAGGAGGATTGGAGTGCCAATTAAGAAAACACCACGGCCCTTTTTATGGCCACAAAATATTCCCGAAATTTCTTTCTCTTCAAGATATTGCATAAATACAGTATGACATGTACAAAAAATATAGATACTTATTTATAACATCTACAGTTATGTAAAAATTAAATTAGATATTTTTACCTAGTTATCTTACTAATTAATATGAATAAGGCATAATAAAAATATTAATAATTAGCATAATATTTCATAACTTTACTGGGTTATTTTAATTTCATTCTTTGTTATTAAATTGTAAAATTATTTTAAAAGCAATTTCAATTTTTATTTATTTAGCAAGCATATTCAATCATCCAGCTATAATGCTAAACGAACATTGTATAAAATATTATGTAATTGATGAAAATATTATGTTATGGTTAGCTATGCAGTTAAAAAACAGAAACCAGTTTTTTAGATACATAAAAATTTGGCACTTCCGGACACCATACTCGGGGTGTTGACAGACAGTAGCTGACATTCAATCAATCACAGCTCGAATTACGTTGATGACAGGACTACTGTATTTAAGATAAGTTTCTGTCTTAAATTTCATAAAGTAAGGAATTACTATTGTGAAATCAGATTAAGGTAAGGTTCAATTTAAACAATTGACTTTAAAAAAGTGTCTTTGATGTATATATTTTTTTTTCAAGATTTTTTAAACAGAAAGTTGGCTAATGTTGACATAACCTGTCAATAAATAAAAAAATGGCGGAAGTTCCCCCCCCCCCCGAAAAATTTCGGATTCCAATTGATATAATTTCAGTTTAAACTGCACCAGTATATTTTGATTATTGGAATTACTAACGTTAATCCCTTGGCTTTCAAATAGACCTAATTTTAAAGCTTGAAGATAGATACCTAAATTTAAATTGAAAATTTAAAAATAATTAATCTAAGAATTGATTGGAGGTACCTAAACAATAAGTATAGTAGTCAATGCCATCTTGTGATTGTCAATGTAAGAATATTATTAATGTTCATTGCATTTCACAAGAACCACATTTATCTTTGCTATTTTTCTTTTTCATATTGTTGCTTTCATCACATTAGATAAAAACTTATTACCTCCACCTTGTATGTGGTCATATTTGTGTGTCTGTTAAGACATCTCAAGACCTATTTTGAATGGATGAAACTTTCAAAGATGATTGACCTCATGACTGGTACAAACTGATTAGATTTTGGGTTTGATCAAGGAAAGTTATGGGTCATATTTCCATTTTTTTTAAACTAATATTTTTTATATGCCAAACGTAGATTACTTTACAGCATTACATTTCCTGAAGGCAATATCCCACCCCCGCACAAGAAAGAAAAAAAAAATTTATCATTAAAAGAAAAAAGCAGTCAACTTCATTGTAGATATTCTCATTTTAAGAATCATCTCGTTAATAACTAAGATGATGTTGGTATTGCCTTGTTAGAGGTTTGTGATCTTCGACTGCTCTTGTTACTACTGTTAACATAAAATATTCAACAATGGGACAAGCAGAAATCTTGATTGATAAAATTCAATTTAGGGTTATTACAGAAGAGCATATTGATAGATTTGGGGCATTCAACCTTGACATGAGGAGACATGATTAGGTGTTCCAGGACCACTGCTATCTTATCAAATTTTTTTTTCCTACCTACATTTACACATTACATATTAAAAGAAGCACAACTATAACTAATAATGGATGAAAAATTCAGGTTTTGATTTAATTCTGGGAATACTTTTTTTTTTGTAAAAAAGCCCAAAAAACGACCCCAAAAAGGAAACCAAGCAAGAAACGAACCCCAAAAAGAAACCAAGCCCCAAAAAGGAAACCAAGAACCCCAAAAAGGAAACCAAGCAAGAAACGACCCCAAAAAGGAAACCAAGCAAGAAACGAACCCCAAAAAGGAAACCCCAAAAAGGCCAAGCAAAGCGACCCCAAAAAGGAAACCAAGCAAGAAACGACCCCAAAAAGGAAACCAAGCAAGAAAGACGGAACCCCAAAAAGGAAACCAAGCCAAGAAGCGACCCCAAAAAGGAAACCAAGCAAGAAACGACCCCAAAAAGGAAACCAAGCAAGAAACGACCCCAAAAAGGAAACAAACCCCAAAAAGCCAAGAAAGCGACCCCAAAAAGGAAACCAAGCAAGAAACGACCCCAAAAAGGAAGCCAAGCAAGAAACGACCCCAAAAAGGAAGCCAAGCAAGAAACGACCCCAAAAAGGAAGCCAAGCAAGAAACGACCCCAAAAAGGAAGCCAAGCAAGAAACGACCCCAAAAAGGAAGCCAAGCAAGAAACGACCCCAAAAAGGAAGCCAAGCAAGAAACGACCCCAAAAAGGAAGCCAAGCAAGAAACGACCCCAAAAAGGAAGCCAAGCAAGAAACGACCCCAAAAAGGAAGCCAAGCAAGAAACGACCCCAAAAAGGAAGCCAAGCAAGAAACGACCCCAAAAAGGAAGCCAAGCAAGAAAGCGACCCCAAAAAGGAAAGCCAAGCAAGAAACGACCCCAAAAAGGAAACCAAGCAAGAAACGACCCCAAACCAAGCCCCAAAAAGGAAAAAAAACCAAGCAAGAAACGACCCCAAAAAGGAAACCAAGCAAGAAACCCCGAAACCCCAAAAAGGAAACCAAGCAAGAAACGACCCCAAAAAGGAAACCAAGCAAGAAACGACCCCAAAAAGGAAACCAAGCAAGAAACGACCCCAAAAAGGAAACCAAACAAGAAACAACCCCAAAAAGGAAACCAAACAAGAAACAACCCCAAAAAGGAAACCAAACAAGAAACAACCCCAAAAAGGAACTCCCAAGAAAAAAGAAAAAGAAAAAAAAAACCCAAAGAAAACAAAACACCCCCCCAAAAAGAAAACACTCAAAAAAGAAATTAAAAAAGACAAACAAAATAAAAAATGAATTAGTTTTTTTTCATCCATGTGTTGAAGTTGTTAAAATAAATTATTTAACAATAAAATCTCCAGTTAATGTTAAAAATTGATGCAAAACATCGATTTGTTTAAGATGGAATAATTTTTATGACATGTCTAATTAGACATTGACAAAGGAATGAGATAAATTTACTCCAGTTCATTTTCCCCAATTGAAATGTACCTGGAGAAGGCTGATTGTCACAAAGGCCAAAATATTGTTATGTAATTTCCAGAAATTTAGCACAATCAAACTTTATCTTGATACATTCTTTTCACTTCCAGAGCAAATGTTTTTTTTCTTTCAAATGCATTTTTATTAATTAAATTTTCATACTTAATTTTAACTTATTAGATTCCATTCCTAAACATATTCAATTAAATATTTTTCTTTGTGTCATTTTCGATTTACCAAATTTTCTGAATTTGTCTTATCTAAATAGTGCAGAAATTGTTTATGTGCAATTATAATATTGTTCTGAAATCTGCTCTGATCATTTGCTTTTAATTTTCTTCATTTAAAGCTGCCTCTTTGACAAAGCTGCTTGTATATACAAATAGTTAACATACAAACACACACGAGGTCTGATGAAAAGTATCACAACTGGTACTATAATGAGCATAATAAGCCTAATTTGTATTTAGAAACATTAAACTTATGGTCAATTTTTCTAGCCGAATTGTTCACCTATATTGTATTTTATATAAATACAACCTTATGAAAGAACTAAATATCTAAAGAACACCAGAATTTACTTCACATTTTTCATTATATATATATATATATATATATATATATATATATAATGTGTGTGTGTGTGTGAATATTTCCACCCAAACAAATTTAAATAAATGTTGGTTAATACCATTTTATGACTTTTCTGTAAGTTTTCTATGCACACACACACGAGGGCATGATTGGCAAATTCTTGTTGCTTTATAACTTAATTTTGCTAACTGCACAGTATAGTAGGGTCTATAGTACGCCATCTGTGAGAAAAAGAGCACCAAGATGCAATTCACTCCACCAGGAATTTGGAAACGGCATTCTGCACTGCTTGGCATTCATGCCGGAAGCTCTAATACAAACATTGGAGTGTGTTTGGGTGTCAATCTGAGGACAATGCAGAAGATTTAGAAAGAGTTGGACGAGTCTAATGGTGATTACGAAAGTATGGCAGGTCAGAAACTTGTTCTGATAAGAAAAGAACTCCTGAATTTGTTGGTGAGGGCTTCAGATTAAGCATGGAGGCCTACATCAAGTGCACTGAGGAGGTAGTGCTGCTCTGGAGCAAGAGGGTGGCTGCTGGATAGCCCTATGTCTGATAACAGAACTCTGCACCATGACATGCAAGCAGCAGAACCCAGTCATAGATGTCAGAGAATTTCTGCAACCACATCACCCCTTACATCTGGCCACCTAACTACCCAAACGGTAAAGCTTTGATTATTATATGCGGGGTACAGTTTAGTGAGACCAACAAAACTCCTTTAATAGCAAAAATGAACTAAAAGCAATGATTATGACAGTATTCAGTAACTGAAACAAGGAAACCATCTAGAAGAGTTGCAAGAGATTCTGAAGTAGCATGGGGACTTTGGTTGAATCCAATGGCGATTTTATTGAGTAAATTTTCTTTAGTATTTCAAAATATTTCTGTGTAATTTTGGTAAATATGTTAAAATGAGATGTATTTGAGTGTTATTTCATTTTATTTTTTGCATAATTTAGACAATTTATCTATTGCACACTGTGTGTGCATGTGTGTACGCATATATAAAGTCCTGGGTAGAACAAACTGCAACTAGTGGTGTGGCACTAAATTTACTATTTGAAGCCTTGAGGAATGTGGAGTTACTCCTTAAATGCCATTACTCCCAGGTTCACTCTGGCCTGGAGTGATAGTAACTGTTAGGGTCCCATCTATGGGTCAAATTTTATGCGTGTGCGTGCATTTGTTATGTGAATGCATTATTGTGTGTGTGTGTGATGGCTATGTGAATATGTGCTGTGAGTGTGGGATGTTTGCATTGTGTGTGCATGTGTGGCCACCAGCCTTTGTACCAGAGATGGCAAATTCTGATATCAAGCCCTGATGTATATTGTGTAGTCTACCATGCACTACCCTATTCATCACAAACATCTAACGCATGGCACACAGTACACCTGTATCAGCTATGTTGTTTTGATAGAGAGAATGTGCTTTGTGCCACACAAGCAACTGACCACTTTAAACAAATCTTACTGCAGGTTAATCAGTAACTGAATGCCTAATAGTTTAACACAAATGCAAAGAGGACAAAAATTCCATACATAAATATAAAACAAAGGGCACCATCCATTGCTGACCTTCATTTATTGTTTATAAGAGAGTCCACCATACACACATACAATTGCGTTTAAAGTTTGTCGACTTTTGAAATGCCATAACTTTTGATTTACTTTAGATAAACATTTTTTTTAAGGAAGCTAGAAGCATTTACTTAAAACACTTAATTTTCATATACATGGCAGAAAGTTTCTTTTACTGAAGGCTATATATATATATAGTTCATAAAATACTGCCAACCCTAAAAGAAAGAAAAAAAATAAATAAATAAATAAATAAATGTCAACCATAGTAACCCCACCTCCCCCAATTGCAGTGCCTGTATAACAAATTCTTTTTTTTGGATTAATGCCATCAAGCCACACATGTGTGTCTGCTGAGATAGTGTTAGAAAAGGTAGGTAGGGTGTTATTAAAACTGACGGATGCTAGATAACAAGTTGTATAAACTGATTTGGACAGCAGTGAGCCCAGGAGACAGGAAGTTTGATCCATGTACTGAAAACAATATTACAGCTGTCAGGCACATACAAAAAGAAAGTAACCAACCCATTCTTTCTTCTTTTAACTGTTAAAAGTTTTAAGAGGTCTCCAAATTATCACAAAGGTTAAAATGAATAACAGATTTTATTTAAGTTATCTTTGCCTATTTATTCAAATATGGATACAGAATTACAATCACAATTCAGAAATGTTTGAATTTAGTCTTTTTGGTTTTATATGAAAGAAAACATTACCACTAAAATTAAATGGAAAATAGTAAAAAGAGCACCAGCATGCAGCAACAATAGCAAAAACTGCTAATTATGGCTTGAAAAATTGGAAATACAATCAGCTTTAAAAACCAAAGTATATTAAATAAAAGAAACAAGATAATTGGAAAATGTAGACACACAAACAGGTGTGTACTTTGCTGCACAAATACCAAATAAAGAAAAATAAAATAAAACACACACACACAAGAACACAAACACCCAACCATGAGCTAAAAAAGAAACCCTGAAGAGTTTAAACCCACCAACATGGTAAGAAAAAAGATCAAGCCAATAAGAGGTTGATAAAACAAAAAGAAGGTAAACACAATTGACAAACCAACTAAAAAAAAGCAATTAAGCAGGCATATATTCAGTAAAACAATTTAGTGGACACCAACTCACACAGAGAGAAGAAGAAAAAAAAAAAGCAATAAGAAATTTAACACCTGCACAATAAAAAGAAAAAGAACCAATCACAAACAAGACTGATCCCACAAAATATCAAGTTACACCAAGCTCCTTAAAAATAGTTGTAGAAATTTCTTTCATTGTTAAATATTTGAGGTTAACAGATTTAACAAAATATTGCAATAACAACCATAAGTATGAATGTAGGTCATTAAAAAAGTAACAGAGTACAAATAAAAATATTAAAAGCTGACAAGATTTTCCATTTTACTGAATTAGATAAACACTAAAACATTATTAGCCCCTCTATCTTAAATTTTTTTTAGTTAATGATTGAATCATAGTCGTCTAGCCTTGCATGCTAGACAAGTATGAAGTACCCGTGTAAATTCCATTATTGCATCATTCAATACTTGAGCTTAACACAATATTGCTACAAGTACAAATATAGGTCATTATTTAAAGTACTGAAAAATTACAAATGAAATGATTCAAAATTGACAAGGTTTTCTATTTCACTGTAGCAGACATTAAATGCTACAGAGTGTTATCACCTTCTTCAACTTTCCTTTATTATGTATGCTTTCTTCTTCTTCTTCTCCCTAAAATCAAAGAGCATCTCTGGTACAAGATATAGTTGAGTTTTTATAATCTGGTTTTTATGCAAATAAGGGCTTATACTATACACAGCTAATTTTTTTCAGGAGTAAATTCATGAAAAAAAAAAAATTTCAGGGGTGACACTATATATGAAGATAACTTATACAGAAGTACATAAGGTGTATCTTTTTCTTCCTTGCAATCAAAACGTGCTTTAAGATGATCCAGTATTGTTTTGTATGATTTTAGAGATTTCTATCATTGCATGATGATAATGATGAAATTGGTCATTTTCATACAAGAAACATTTGGTATTTATTGACTGAACAATTTGTGTTATGATTGGTTGAAATTAATATATTTTTCTTAAATTTTTCTCATATCCACTGTTATTGTTCTTTCAAGTATTGATGGTAGTTTCCTGCCAAACTTTGTTTTTGGCACTGTGAAAAGTTAACAACTTAATTATATCCTTATTTTCTCTTCTAATTCATTTTTGTTGTTGAAAGTATTCAATTGATGTAGTTTTTGTTATTTGGTAAAGCTCTTTGTTAGTCTAGAGTGTCTGATAAAAGATTTCCCTTTAACATTTAAAGCATTTATTCATTTTGAACCATTTTTAATCATTGATTTGAAAAAGTAGTTTTAATATTTACATTTCAGCTATCAGACGTATTCATGTAACCTTTCAATAAACGTGTTCACACACATAATTAAATATAACAGACAATGAATGTCTATTGTGTTTAATCATGAGCTGTTCCCCGAATTTGACTTGCTGTTATCCTCAAGAACATGTCCCAGGTTTTGGTTAGTTCCAGTGACTTGACCCAAACAGTTGTGAGTTCAACACCAAGCTACAACAGTAGTGAACAAATAACTTAGAAAGTCAGGTTAAAAGAAGATAACTCCTAACTGCTAGAAGTGGATTTGCACAAGGATTGAAAATGATATACTCCAGTGATTAAAATAAAGGGTTTAGTTTGGAATTCCTAGCACCTGAAGAAGGATAGAGTGTTCATAATTCATAAATATACATATATTTTTTCATAATATTAAAAAAAAAAGAAAAAGAAAACTAATAATATTTGATAAGTTCTCAAATCAACTTCACCTACAAGTAGGAGCTGATACCCATGAACCTATCAAGAAATCATCTTTTCATACACTTCTAAAATGTTTTGTAGTGATTTCAGTGAAACATATTTTTGAACACTGTAACTGCTGCATTTTTACAACATTGTTGCCTGGCTATACTGGTCCATTTTGTGGTAAAAAGAAAATGGCCATTTACTGGAAATAAATAGCTATAGAGACAGCAATTTCTTATAGATACCACTATTTCGGTTTTGATTAGATACTCTGCAGTACAGACTAAGCTAAACAGTACTCCAAAACAATAAAAACAGGTCATACAGTACACTATAGTTCTTGATTCATGCAAGTCTCTTCAAAGTTGTAGTTTTAGTGTGATTAAGCAATGCAAATTTAAAACATAACAGTATTAGCACTTATCTATTTTTTGTTTATTATTAATTATGAGTAGCCTTTTCTGTAATCTCTTACAATTTTTTTTAGCTTTTACTTATTGAATACAGTATAAAAAATTGCATATTTTTGCTCGTAGTGATTCATAATTCGAATACTAATTTGAATATATTTTCCATTTATTGTATCTAATAAAAATATTAACTTTATTTGGGTTTATTCTTGAAATAGTAAAATTTTTAATCACTTTGTAAACAAAAACTTGTGGAAATTAGATATTTCTGCACCCCCCACCCAAACTTTCTTTAAAATTAAATTCTCAAAAATTGGTAAAAGTTATGAATCTAATTTTTGGTGTCAAAATTTATCCCCTCAAATCCCAGCTTTAACAGCAAAAAATAGCAATTTGAGAGATTATATCTGACAGCTATTACCAAAATGTTGAATAAGATACTTACCTTTTTATGCTGCGGGTAGAACGCCTGTGTTTCATGTAGTGAAGATTACGATGAAGAAAGATAGGCTGCAATAGAAAGAAAAAGAATCACTATAATATACAGGGTGCGATGGATAAATTGTCATCCAAATTATGCAAAAATGAAAACACTGACATCTCATTTTACCACATTTTCCAAAATTATACAAACATATCTTGAAATACTAAAGAGTAAATTTACTGGCTTCAACCATGACCTCCAGACAACTGCAAATCTTCTGGACAGTTTCCTTGCTTAAGTTGGTGAATGTGGCCATAATCCTTGCCTTCAGCTCATCTTTGATCTTACAAGAAGTTTTGTTGGTCTTTCACTTAACTGTGCTTCACACAATAACCAAGGTATTTGTAGCCTGGGGAGTTAAGTGGCCAGATATAAGAGGGTGATGTGGTTGCAGAAATTACTTGACTGCCATGACTTGGTTCATCTCGTGTGGCATGATGCAGATTCCAGTTGCCAGACTAAGCCTTCCAGCAGCCACCCTCTTGACTCAGAGCAAACAGAACTACTGCCTCAAGGTACTTGATGTAAGACTATGTTAAGTCTGAGGCCCTGTTGGAATACAAATGGAGGAATAATGTTGCCATTATTAGTGATCACTTCAAACACTTTCATAATCACCATTAGATCCATTCAACTTTTTCTGAAACCGCTGCACTGTCTTAAGATTGACATCCATGTTCATATTAAAGCTTCTGGAAATCAGTACAGTATGCAGTTTCCAAATTTATGGCAGAGTGAATTGCGTCATGGTGCTCTCTTTTCTTACAGATGGTCCCCAATTGATCTATACTGTGCTGTAGACAAAAAGAAAAACAAAAAAATGCATGTGTGAAATCAGAAATATTAAATGGTAATAATTTACCCATTGCACCCTGCATAATTAATTATGAAAATTAGAAATTAGAATCAGGAATATTGATTAACTCTGTTGATTATACGAGAATCAGTGTTTTAATGCTATTCAAGCATAAGCCAATTATGAATATTATATGGGTGAAATATAAAGATAAAATCTCTTTTCAAAAAATTCCCCACCACTCTGAAAAAAAAAAAAAAAAATCCTTTGATTTTTTTTCATCTAAAATTTCAGTACATCTATTCTATGTGCTCTACAGGAGTGGCCAAACTGCAGTTCATGGAACTGTGTTGGCTGAGCTCCTTTTTTCATCACAGTTAATGTAAAAAGGTAAATAAGAAACATATCAAGCTTTATAAATTTTTTTAACTGGTCATGAATTGAGACTCCCATTAGATTAAAAAATAAGTTTCATGTTCATGGTTATAAAAAATATTTAAAAATTTAAATCATAATTTTCATGTTAGATATGAGTGAGGCATTGTTCTTTAGTGCTGAAAGAAGGAATGATGAGAGGCAGAGGAATTAAAGAAATTTTAGGTCAGCAAGGGTTATGAAGGAAAGTCAGAAGACTGGGGTTATGAGTACAGGGATTAAAGGTTTAGGCGAGCTGAGAGAGTGAAAGCTCCACGTGTGTAAATTTTGTTCATGTCTTGCGTCTCTCAAACGTCTCAACTATATTATACGTGGCTCTCACATTAAGCAAGTATGAGCCACCCACTGCACTTATTTTACTTGAGATTATGAAATAAGCACATGACTCAGAAACATGGGATCAATTTTGTTGTATTGCTGAGGTGGATACAATATGCAGAAAGTGTGCTGCCATATTATTCACCACAATATCCAGCACTGAACGGATATAGACACAAAAAAGCACAATAGTTACAAAAACTGACAAGACAGGACTTACACAGGGAGAAGTTTAGAATGCAATAGTTGCCAAAGTAATCAGTTCAAATATTACACATTGAATACTATTATTCTTTAATTCAAAAGACCATTTCAGACCATGGGTTATTCCATCATTGACAGTACTGCAGGGATGTCAGCCACTCTACAACAAATTTAATGTTTGCAAAAAAGTTTGAGGGGGTCTGATTAGCAGATTTGGACAACTTGATGCAAAATGTGGTGCAGGTGTTTGATTTTACAGCCATTATAAAGATCTCAAGAGAGTCCCAAGACTGAAGTCCATAAATTTTGCATAGTAATTGAGCACTGGCAATGTGCACAGAGCTTATTAGCAGACTGATTCAGTAAGTTTTTTTAAAAGTAAAAATAAAATTCATCCCTGATAATGACAAAGTATAGCCAAAAGTGCTTGAATAAATAAAACATTTGGACAATTTTTATATAATTTATCTACTGAAAAGAAGAAAAAAAAAAAAAATTAAAGGATCATATGAAAAATTATATGTGTGTGTATATACACACACACACACTGTTAAATATAAGTGACAATGAATGTCTTATGTTTAATCATGAGCCGTTCGAAACATCGTATTTTGGCTTTAATTTCAGGTGAAAATAAAGACAAAAATTCTCCAACATTTGGATAATTTTTTATTAAATTGGTTCTAAGCTTTCGGCTCATATGAGTCATCTTCAGAGAGGTTACAAGGATGTTAACATAAAAAACATCCACCATCTTGTGTTAACATAAAAGCAATGATAACATTTACCAAAAATACCGAATGCATTCGTAAATTTGTAATGCAGTTCTGTGACGTCACACTGCATGAGAGCTTGAAATGATAACAGAACCATATATATAAATGCAAAGTAATGAGTTATGACCAGATTTAAACGTGATTTTATTAATTGTAGATTGTTTGGATTTAATGTAGATGGTCTTCAATATCTTTTTACTGTGTGTATGAGTGAGGATTATTGTATTGTTGACTAAAATCTGTCCGATATTACCTACATGGTTATGTTTTTCTAAATGTTGTTTGTCGGAGAATTTTTGTCTTTATTTTCACCTGAAATTAAAGCCAAAATACGATGTTTAGAATAGCTCATGATTAAACATAAACATTCATTGTCTCTTATATTTAACAGTACATGTTTAAAAAATTATCTGCTGCCTTGATACGACAGCACCTTGTCTTATTTTTAACCAAACTTGCATATATAATTAAGGCTGTCAATACAAAAAGGTAATTTCTGCCATATACGAGAAACTTTGTTAAGTGTAAGTATTTGTATGTAAAAGTAAATGTTTTTTAGCTTCCTTTAAAAAAAATAAAAAAATAGAGTGGTTTATCTCAAATTAAAGTTATGGCATTTCGAAAGTCGAGAATTTAAATATGATTTTCTTTTTTTTTTTGTAGTGGAAAGTACTTTCTAATTCAAAGCACCTCAAGAGTTATGACATTTTGTAAAAGAATTGATTTTCTGTCTCATAATTTGATGAAAATTTTTTTCAAAAATGGCATAGATGGGTTTAATTCAGTTTTTTTTTTTTTTAAATGTTGATTTTACCCGATTTATGTTCCAAGTTGTATTGTGCAAAACTAATAATTAGTAAGCTAAGACATCCCAACATGGAATTACTACTACCTGCATATTTATTCAAGAAAGTAATAAATGAAGAGAAGACATTTTAATGCAAGAACACTATTCATGATTTTCACCTGTGATTTTATTTAGTCAGTTGAGAGACTGACAGACTTGAAAAACTCAATCAACTAATCACATAAAACACGTAGTGTGTGTGTGTGTGTGTGTGTGTGAGAGTGAGCAAAATCGAAATCTTAAAAATATGGGAAATAATCTGAAATTATTTGATATCTATTTCTTACTAATGCAAAAATAAATTTTTGGGAGGGGTAGGGTGGGGAATAATTTCACCCCTAGCAAAGCAGCAAAGCCACTAAGATACAAGAGGTTACTGAGAGTAAAAGAATAAAACATAAAAGTAGCTAGCTAATCCTTAAAACAAAAGAATCCCAAACAAAAACTAATAAAACTTGAATGGGAAGGGGTTTGTCAGAATGATCCACTATTTTTTTTAAAAATATTTTTATGAGCATTTGTCATTGACATTCCAGACATTGCTATGGTACATGAAAATTTATGTATCCTATGTGTGTGCAGCTTTTATACATGTAATATTTCTCATAGCACACAAATATGCTGATCCATATGTAAATATTTTTGATAGGAACTATGCTATGATTTTGAATAATTCTCTTGTTATTTGGGTTACCAAACAATTTAATCTGACTCACAGGAAGATTAAGACCAGTGATTTTGTTCATGGGTCATTGCAAACTAAATTCACTGTTTAATATAAGTCATGAACAGGACTTTTGTTATGTCCTTTTGGTAGACAGACATTTGCAGACAAATGGTAATTTTTTGAAGTTACCATATTTTTGGAGTTGCTAATTGCAAACCAACTTAATTTTTCTAAAAAAGCAAAAAGATAGTTAACATAACTTATCAAAAATAAAACTGCAAATAAGAGAATCATGGCACTATTAAATAAGTATACTTCTAAATACAAGATAAATTTCTTAAAAGGGATAGATTCATAACTTTTGATGTTTGAGAAACTACAATAATTTTCAATTTTGAAAATATTTTTTTTAAATACTTATTTGTCATTGTATTTATAACAAAAATAAACTTGTAATTTAAAAAAAAAAATTTTTTTTTTCCTTTTAAATATTTGAGATTACTGCCTACACTTTTCAAAATTTATAATAATTGCCTTTAAAAAGCTTAAAAAAAATTATCTGAGTTATACGATTATCCTAGTAACCTTTCTTTTTAGTATACAAGTACAATTATACCAATTTAGAATATGCAATGTTCCAAACCCCAGATGAATTAGATTTTTTTTTAAATAGATAATATCACTCTTGAATAGAAATCAACAAACACCAAAGAAAAATATATGAAGGATAATAAACAGTTACTTCCTTCTGAACACACTTGTCTCAGAGTAGCTAGCAAATCCCTTTTGCAGATGCCTGCTCAGGCACATTTGTTTGTTCAGCACCCAGAGCCCAACTGTGGTTTATACTGCAACTTAGTTACAGTTTTCTAGGAGAGAGCGCATAATCTGGCAAGATCAACAGTTTTGAACAGAGACCAGCATGACTTTTGACTTTCTGTGAGCATAACCACTGAGGTCAAATAGTTGTTTACCCAGTTCTGAAAATAATGCTTCTATTAACCAGTAGTACTGTTTGCAAGCACTTTCCAGTGGTGATGCAATCTTAGTGTGCATCTCCAGGTCAATAACAAGTCACCTCTCTGAAAAAGGAACCAAGATTTGAACCCAGGTCTCATAGGAGGAAAGTAACTCATATTGTGAAATGAAAATATGGCTGAGTGGCTAAAACATTCACTTTTTGACCATGAAGACCAAGTTTGACTCTTGCTATCGTTGATTTGTCAGGGAGGTGACTTTGATATTGGTCTGGAGAAGGTGATCCCAGTGTGTGGCACCTTTGAGAAGTGCCCGAAGACCATATCACAGGTTAATCCAAGGCTTGTAAGTGAAATCAGGTAGGTAGCACTAGGTTACAAGTTGTCATGACCAAGGGTTTGATCATCCTGGCCCTGTTCAGACTGTTGTTCATGCTAAATAATGCACACACTCCCAGAAACTGTAATTAAGGCCTGCTCAGCATAGTTGCAGTATAAAGCCACAGGTGGGCTCTGAGGGTATTGAAAGAACAAAAATGTGCCTGAACAGGCATTTGCAACAGGGATTAGCTAGCCACCCTAGTAGGCAGGCATCCTTAAATATGAGTGGCCAGCCATAAAGAACATGTTTCTTATAAAAGTAGGTGTAAAAAAAAAGAATTTTTTTAAAAAATAAAAAAATAAAATAAAAAATTTTAGACAAACTTCACTGATCAAAAAAAAAATTTTTTTTTTTTTTTCAGCTTATCAACCTTTTGCAGATTATATAAAGCTGGAAAATATTCTTAGAGTCAGAGAACTTTTATTTCAGAAATAATGATTTTAGTGATACAAGTCATACCAATTAACCCATAGCTAGTGGGGATGGAGGGTAGGAAGATGTGGATTCATACCTTTCCTGAGGGTGTTTGTAAGTAAATATAATGAACCTGACTGGAATGGATCTGATTTCCAATTCCAAGCTGTTATCCATTACACCAACAAGCATCCAAGATTACAGTCCTTTGTATTTTGAAGTGATTACCCATTTAGGTACAGACTATACTCAACATTGCTTAACTACTAAAATTGTTTGAGAACTGGTGTTTCAATGTGATAGAGGAGGGGGACTAAAAATTATGTTTACATTGACATTAAGGAAAAGGGGAGAGGAAAAGTAGGTACCTCCACTAGATAACTAAAAAAAAATAAATTATAAAAATGAACTTTTTCCATCAAAATGTTCATATTTTGAAATTATTTTTCAAAATATTTTGAAACCCTTTCTAACACATTTGAAATGTCGGTAAAAATCTTGTATTTATTTTCATTAGCAGGCAGCCAAGTCATTACAAGAGTTTACAATGAAAAATGTAATATTACATAACTCAGTTTTTTTTTTTTTTAATGACAAACATTAAGAAATTCTTGGAGTGGGGGGAGAAAAAAAAAAGGATTTTAATGAAATCTTTACAAATGAATGAAATTATTTATAAAAAAAAAAAAAAAAAATTAGTAATATTTTTATTTTTTACATCCGTTACCCCCACTGTAAATGATGAATGTAAATCATCTATTATTTTTTAAAACTATTTAACTTCTTTTACTGAAAATGTACTCCAAATAGTAAAATAAAAAAGGAAATAAAACTGACATTATTTAATTAGATGAGCTTTTAATAGCTTTAATAAATAATCTGTCAGACAGTCAGAAGAAAATTTTTTTCGATTAATAATGAAATTTTAAAAGAATTTATTTTCATTTGTTTTTTTTTTTTCAATTATAATACTTTATAAAGTTTCAAAAATATTTTTAAAATATTTCCAAGACTTGTAGACGTTAGGTTGAAGACTTTACTAATCAAAAATTGAAAAGTTCAATACAAATCATCTAGGCATTGTATTTTTTAAAATAATTTTCAATTTTTTTTTGTATGGTAATTTCTATGTGTACATTAAAAGGTCTTGTGTTTCAGGATTTCTTCTCCTTACCCCCCCCCCCACCACCAAAAAATTTGTACAATTATGTCACTTGTGATCGCCATACACTTATCTTGCATCTGTAAACATTTCTATTGGGGGGGGGGGGGGGGTAGAAAGGTCAACTGTGTTTAAAAATAGTTTTATTCTAAATTTCATGCTATAAATAAGTAATACTTGTATAAATCAGATTAATTTAACATTAAATTTGCTAATTTTCCAAAAATAATGTGTCACAGATGTAAATTTTATTTTTGCAAGATTTTTAAAACCAAGAATTAACTTTTGTTTACAACTACGTTGATCACTCAAAAATGGTCAAAAAATTGAGGAGAAAAAAAAAAAAAAAAAAAAAAAAAACGAAAAAATCTCAAACTTTTAAATTCCAAGGAATATAATTTGTTTGAAATTCAGAGTACTTTGCTTAATGGAAATAGCAAATTTAATCATTTAGCTTTCAGTTAAGTTGAAATTAAAGTTTCAAAAGTTTTTTTATTTTTAAAAATTTAATTTAAAACTTAGGTATGGATTGGAGTTACCTAGGTTAAAGACAATTTCCTGAACAGATGAGAAAGCTCCCCAGTCCCACCCCATTGAGAATGTCTTTAGACAAAAGTAGTTTACACAATGAGGCGTGCGCGCGGGGGGGGGGGGGGGGGGTTTAACACTAAAGTACCTATTTTTTTCAGCATGAACTCACCAACCACAGACTAGAGATCAAAGGCACTTTTTACTTTTGAAATTGACAAGTGAATAAAATTTCTTCAAATTTAAAAATTAAAAGCCCTTTTTTTTTTTTTTTAATTCTATTGAGGACAAAATACAGAAGTAACAAGTTATGAACTAGTTCAAATCAAGGGAAAAGAAAAAAAACAAAAAAACAACCATTATCAATAATTTCCAAATATAACTGACAACTAAAGACATTTTTCTTAAGGGATAATTTTAGCTTCTAAAAAAGCCAAATTTCTGGGATTTCGTATATTTATTTTTAGGTACTGCCACTCTCAACATTTAAATTTTAAACTGAATTTTTAGAAATAAAGTTTTCTTTAAACCTTTATTTTAGTTTTAATTGAAAGCTAAATGATTAAATTTACTATTTCCAGTAAACAAAATACTCTGGTGTATTTCAAACAGAAATTATATTGATTGGAATCTAAAATTTTTCAAAATTTCTTTTAATCTTTCGGCCATTTTTAAGCAATTGACACATTTGTAAACAAAATTTAATTCTCGGTTTTAAAAATATTGCAAAAATAAAATATACATCTGACACACATTTTTTGAAAAATTATCAAATCTAATGTAAATTAATCTGATTTATACAAGTATTAATTATTTATAGCATGAAATTTAGAATAAAACTATTTCTTAATCTCAGAGTTGAAATTTTGACCTGTCTGCCATAAATGTGTTGACAGGTAGTCAAATTAAAGATAGCAAATCAATTGTATAGCACAATCACAAGTGACATAATTGCACAATTTTTTTTTGGGGGGGGGGGGGGCAAGGAGGAGGATCACACAAAAAAAAAAAACTGAATACACACAATTTTTTTTTAAAAATAGGGAGGCAGAATGATTTGTATTAAACTTTAATTTTTGATGACTAAATATCTTTCCTTAATAAGTTTTTAAACTAACCCCAACAAATCTTTGAAGTATTTTAAAAATATTTTTAAAATGTTATTAATCAAAAGATTTTTTTCTTCAGACTATAATATACTTATTTTTTTTTTATTATTCAAGTAATTAAAAGCTTATCGAATTAAATAATGTCATAGTTGTATTGCATTTTTTATTTTACTATTGGGAGCAGATTTTTGGAAATGGAGGCATAATTTTAAAAAAAAATAAAATAAATTAAAATAAAAAATAATAGATTATTTACATTCCCCAATGAGCCCTGCGTTAAACTAATAAAACCGTTTATCGCAACAAAATTTAATTTAAAATTTCATTAATTTATGTGTAGGTGGGTGTAACAGAAGTAAAAAAAAATAAATAAATAAATAAATAAAATAAATTTTTTTTTTACCAAGATTTTTAAAAAAATAGTTTCATTTATTTGTGAACAAGTCCTGAAAGTTTCATTAAAATCTGACAATTATTTGATTTTTGTAAGAATTTCTGAATTAATGTGTTTATCACCAGAAAATAGACAGAGTTATGTAATATGTTTTCCATTGTAAACTAACTAAAATCAAAATAAGACTTTACCAAAATTTCGAATGTGTTAGAAAAGATTAAGATTTTTTTTTTTTAAATAATTATAATATCCTTTGAACTTTCCTCTTAATAATAATAATAATAATAATATAAACATTTTGATAGGGTGGGGGTTGTTTTAAGTTTAGGGCCATTTTTATTCACAATATGCTGTGATATTTTTAGATATTTAGTGGAGGTAATAATATATATATATATATATATATATATATATATATATATAACTTCCCAATTTGATAAATGGAAATATTGCATGAAAAGAGAGGAGTTTTGATAATGCATCTCGCCAATTAAGGATTCATCAGATCTAAGAGAAAAATATGTATGTATGTACTGTGTGTGTGTGTGTGTGTAATAAAAAAAAAAAGTAACTTTTGAAAAACTTAAGACATTTCTTCGTCCAAATCAAAAGTTTTTAAAGTTTCTTGACTTTTTTTCGAATTAAAGTTAAATTCCTCTTTTTATTATTGGAATGGTTTGCAAGTCAGAAAATTATGTAGCCTTTTCCAAAATGAATCCAAAGATAGATCTTTATGTAATCCTTCAAAATGGGTTGGAAAGTAATAAATTTGTTTGTTTTACCCATGTGTTTTTCTGTTATATTTAATAGGATATTGAAAACCTGACAGAGTTTTAAAAATTTCCAATTTGATAATGCATTTCACTAGTTAAGGCTTCATCAGATTTAAGCTAAGGGTAAATGTAGTAAGTTTCATTTTTTAAACAAACAAGTAAACACACACAGACTTCATCAGATTTAAGATGAAAGAAAAGTATAATCAAATTTCTTTTTCATGCAATATTTTCTTCATCAAATTGGAAACTTTAAACTGTCAGAATTTCAATATCCTATCAATCATGCACACACACAAAATCAATCACACGCACAAAATCAATCACACGCACACACACACACAAAATCAATCACACGCACACAAAATCAATCACACACACACACAAAATCAATCACACGCACACAAAATCAATCACACACACACACAAAATCAATCACACACACACACACACAAAATCAATCACACACACACACACACACAAAATCAATCACACACACACAAAATCAATCACACACAAAATCAATCACACACAAAATCAATCACACACAAAATCAATCACACACACACACAAAATCAATCACACACACAAAATCAATCACACACACACACAAAATCAATCACACACACACACACACACAAAATCAATCACACACACACTTTTTTCTCTAAGCCATTTCTTCCTAAATCTCAATACATTTGTAACCTAAAAATAATTAGCAATGATTTACATTATATATAAAACAGCTCTATTCTATCAATGGTGCTTACATTAATTCTTGACCACTTGACAATCCCTTATAACATTGAATTTATCAAGTAAAATAATTAGCAATGCATTTACATCATTCATATTATAGCCATATTCTGTCAGTAATGTTTGCATTTCTTCCTGACCACTGACAATCTTTTTCTTCCCGATTTCCAATAGTAAAATCATTAGCAATTCATTTACATTATCCATAATATCCTTATGATACCAGTAATGCTTGCATTAATTCCTGACCACTGAGAATCCCTTATTTTCAATGCATTCATTTTGTAAAATCATTAACATGTACACCATACATATAATAACCATATTCTTACATTAATTCATGACCACTGACAATCTCTTCATAATTTTTAAAGATTGACTCCACGCAAATTTTAGGCGAAAAGTTAGACTTCAGTCTGTGAGAAAAAGAGCACCATGGAGCAATTGGCTCCGACAGAAAATTGGAAACCGCATGCTGTACTGCTTGGCATTCATGCCAGAAGCTCCAATACAAATATTGGAGAGTGTTTGGGTATCAATCTGAGGACCATGAGTATTCAGAAAGAGTTGGATGAGTCTAATGGTGATTATGAAAATAACTGATAAGAAAGAAACTCCCAAAATTGTTGGTGAGGACTTCAGACAACATAGAGGCCTACATCAAGTGCATTGAGGTAGTAGTGCTACCCTGGGTCAAAAGGATGGCTGCTGGATGCCCCCTATGTCAGGCAACAGAACTATACACAAACAAACCTGTAAGCAGAAGAACCCAATCATGACTGTCAGACAATTTCCAGACAACCATATCATCCTCTTACATTAAGCTACCTAACTCTCCAGACAGCAACCCCTTGATTATATATGGGGCATAGTTAAGAGACAAACAAAACATCAAAGATGAACTGAAGGCAAGGATTATGGCAGCATTCACTAATTTAAACAAGGAGACCATCTAGAAAAGTTACAGGTGATTCCTAAATCATCTGGAGGCAGTGGTTGAAGTCAATGACAATATTATAGAATAAATTTACTCTTTATTTCATGATATCATTAAATTTTGATAAATACATGTTAAAATGTTTAAACGAGACATCAACAATTTTTATTTTTGCATAATTTAGATGACAATTCATCCGTTGCGCCTGTATATGATTAAAGGATCAACTGTTAAAAATCAACATGGCTATTGATTCAATATGCTATGAAGACTTTACAATCTGCTTTATAATGTTATCATCATCATGGCTGGCCACTCATATCCGATGCTACCTGTCTACTAGAGCAGCTAGCTAACCTCCATTGCAGATGCCTGCTCAGTTACATAGGTGTATGTTCAACACCCAAACAGCCTACCTGCAGTTTATATTGCAACTATGCTAAGCAGATCTTAGTTACAGTTTTTGAGAGAGTACACATTAACCGGCATAATCAACAGCCTAAACAAGGCAAGCACACTCATAACCTCAGTCATGATGACTTGTGACCTTGTGCTATCACAACCCTTGATGATATGGCATGGTTTTCTGGCTCTTTTCAAAAAGTGCCGCATGCTGGGATTACCTCTGCCAGACTGATAACATTAACAAGTCACCATCCAGATATATTGATCATGGTGATATCCAAACACAAATCACATGTCCAGAAAGTGAACGTGCTAACCACTTGGCCACATGCCAATAAGAATCTGTATATTCTAAACATATCATGAAGTATAACTGCTAACATACAGGATGAATCAAAAGCAATAACTGGTTTCTGTTTTTTTTTCAGCTGTCAGTTGAGTGTTTATTAACATCTGAACTATTGTTTTCATCTTCGTTATTGTCACATCTTGGCAGCCATGGTTTCTGATTGAGTGCTTTTCAACACAGATAACCTCTTGTCCTGCTCTTGAGAATATGCATCCATAATCTCAAAGACAGTCAGATAAATGCCTTAAAGCAATTAAGACTGTGAAGATAGAGTACAGTTCATTGGCAGTGTTATGAAAGCCCAATCTAACTATCTTTAAAATTACAAACATGTATGACATGAATACATACTCTTGGGGGTAGAACAGAAAAACAGTGATGATAACATTGAGGTTAAGATTAGGAGGATGATGAAACTAAGGCCCACAATCTTGATGCATGCTGTTAATGTGTGGGTTCTGGTGACAACTAAGAGATAACTGGAAGTGGTAAAAAAATTAAAAAAAATAAAAAAGTGACCAATTAAAGAAGGTACCTTTACTACAAAAAAGACAAAGGAAAATAAAACAATAGTTTCCATACTGTAGTAACAGAACAGCTTTATTCAATATGGCAGTGAATGCTGAACAATATTTGCACAAAAGATACTCGAGGCAACAGAAATGTGATTCTACAGAAGGAGGTTGAGAATACCATGAAGCAAACAGCAATAAGAAAAGTTTTAGAAAAAATGGAAAGAAAAAAAAACACTTGTACTTAGAATCGGAGAGAGACAATAGAAATTTCTAGGGCAGATAATGAGGAAAGAAAACTTAGAAAATTTAACACTTACAGGATATACTGAAGGCAAGAGGGCCAGAGGAAAGAAGCACATAACAAGCCTGTGTAAATGATTGGCAGAACAAGGATTAGGAAAGATAGCAAAAAAGTAAGAAACTGTAAAGAGCTATTATCACCTATGATATGAAAGAACACAACTCATAAGTTGCAGAATTTTAAGACAAAAAAAAAAAAAAAAAATTCAAGAGTGTGTTTTAGGAGAAAAGTATTAAGATAACTCCACTTCCAGGTTATTTTCAACCAATCAGAGGAACAGAACTTGAAATCCATGACAATTTTGAAAGACTTGTGAGCTTAACAGTGGAAGTATAAGTGTGCAGCCATCAAACTTAATTACTGCTCATTAATCCAAGTCACCTTCTGTAGTGAGCCAAGAATACTTCACTGGACTACAAGAGCCCATTTTACAAGCAAATAATTCCAGGCAAACAAGCAAAAACATAATATAGACAATTTTTTGACATGTGAAACAAATCTACCAAGACAACTTGCTACCATAATTCTTCAAGGCTCTACCAACTTCTACAAATGTACCACAAGACAGATTAATTCAGGACTCTTCCCATTCAACTACAGATGCTTATGCCACTATATTGACCTGTCAACTACCAACAGATCAGAAAATTGTTAACAACAAAGGAACACCCGTCACTCTACCAAGGACCTTTTATCCACTTTTTTTTTTTTTAATTGTTTCATCCCAAGCACTAAGATGCAAGGAGTTACTGGGAGCAAAAGAGGATTAGAATACTTCAGAAGGAACTGAAAACCCAATACTAAACAAGAAACAAAGGATAAACCATGACTCCTAATGTTAGTTATTGTCATTTTTGTTGCCTCCTTTGCCACTGCACCAGCATCTTGATTCTTCTTAATGCCTACATTGCCAGGAGACCAGGCCAAAATTAATGCTTTGTGGGCTCTTATGACATGATTCCAATATTTCATAGATTTAAGGGTGATTTAAATTTTTTTCCATTAATTGATGTTAGGCTGGATAGGAAATCAGAATATTATATTTTCTGAGTTTTTAACATTTCAAGCATCATTCTTATGGCTTGTAGCTCAGCGGTATAAATGGATACATTGTTTGGCAGTCTAATTTGTTTGTAAAATTCTGTTGGTGACAAGTATATTTATCTCAGTTCTCCATATTTACTTCAACTCATATAGTTGTTGAATGTGTTTTTTTGTTATTGTATCAGACATGGTTGAGCTTGATAATGTTGAGTATGAGGTTGTTAATTAGTTTTGCTATCTTGGTAACATTTAGTGCAGGTGGAGGCACAGAAGCATGTTTAATATCCCGTGTAAGATCAGGTTGGAAAAAATTTAGGGAACTTTTGCATCTTCTAACATCTTGAGTATTTTTGCATTGGATGATAGGAAATCTATATACAACTTGCGTTAGAAGTTATCCTATATGGTAGTAGAACCTGGCCACTTAAGGAAGTTGATTTAGCAAATGGTACGATGGACGTGCAACGTCAGTCTTAAGGATAGAAAATCTATATATAACTTGCGTTAGAAGTTATGCTATATGGTAGTAGAACCTGGCCACTTAAGGAAGTTGATTTAGCAAATGGTACGATGGACGTGCAACGTCAGTCTTAAGGATAGAAAATCTATATATAACTTGCGTTAGAAGTTATCCTATATGGTAGTAGAACCTGGCCACTTAAGAAAGTTGTTTTAGCAAATGGTATGATGGACGTGCAGTTTCAGTGTTAGGGATAGAAAATCAGAGGAGTTAAGGAATAGGCTGGGTATTGCCAACATAACATTATTATAGAATTGAATATATTGAGGATTGTATTTTTTGGTTGAATGAGGGACAAGGGGGGTTCATTGGCTTATATATATACAGACTCTGAATAAGTGAAGTTCAGAAGGCATCTCAGTCCTTGATTTTGTATGGTGTGTAGTCTCTTTATGTAGGATTTATCTGTGACACTGTAGATAATGCATCTATCAAATATGAGTATTAGATGTCAGTTCAAACCTGTCCATTTTCTTTAAACAGTTTTAAAGCCCTTTGGCAATTTTGTTTTAGGTCATTGATATGTGCTTTAAAGTTAAGTTTATTGTCTAACGAGTCCTAGATTTTGTTTGTTGGACAATGGGAATGATGTGCCAATTTAATTATGGGTTGAGGTGGTATGCTGTTTTTTTTTTTAGTGTTTTTTTCCAAAAATACATAGAAAGTTTTAAGTTTTGAAACCATTTTCATTGACCCATTTTTTCTATCTTATTTAGACAGATCTGTATATATCTTTACAGAGAAGACATTTGGAGAGGAGTATGTAACTTAAACTTAGAGACCATACAGATACAAAGACTTTTCAATACTTTGGGGGATGGTTTTTTTTTACAATACTGTTGATTTTGAGGATAAGGTGCTTAATGAAAAATTAGCTGAGTATCTAGCTTTCGTTAAAATTTTGGCACTCAAAATCTATTACTTTTCTTAGTTTCCACAGGTTTTGTTTTTGCTCAGACAAGAAAGATTACAGGAAAGGAAACTAAATAAAGAAAATGGTAGTTGAGTTAGGATTAAGTTAGTCGGCTGAATGTAGCCCAGAAGCTTTTGAGCCTCAGTTTAGCCAGTTTCTTTTGTTTATGTTTCTATCACTTATGTTATTAAATCTCTCACTCTGTGATACTAGGTCTTGCCATTGAGCACTTTAGAAAATGTGTTTGCTTAATTTGTCAAGAAACCATTGCCATAATGAAATTTTCTCCAGACCAAGACAGCATTCTCGATGGAGCAGTCAAAGGTTGGTGTAATTTGATATCAAAGTCAGCAAATATCAAATTACACCAAGCTCCTTATAAATAGGAAAGAGAACTGGGACTTAACAGCAGAATAAAAAAACCCAGTCCACAAAGAAACTTCAGAGCGTGAACCTGCTCAGTTATTAAAGTGACAATTTCTCTGCATTAAAACTATCAACGTTCAATCCTCATCCAGATATCAAGCACTTTGTGTTAAAAAACCTGCTTGCTTTTATCAGTAAAATTACAGAAAAAAATGTTGGTGCCAAAAGCTATCAGAACTAAATACGCACATATATAACAGCCTTGACAAGTGAGATCATCATAATGGTGTCCTCACAAAACTTCAAAGTCAGCATGAGTCTGCTCTATTGAAGAGAAACTATTTGTAACTATCAATGCTCTATCTGCACCACAATATTAAGCACTTTACGATAAAAAACCTGCTTGCCAAAATGTTTTATCAGTAATAACCACTGAAAAATAACAACCTTGGTGCTAAATACGACCACAATACTCATGATTATATATATATATATATATATATTCAAATAAAACTCTGAAAATTACATATGCCAGCATGTGTAATTTTCAGTTTTATTTGAATACATATATTTCGCTCAGTAAATAGATAATACTATTTACATAGAGCCCTCTACCAGGATCACTTAATATTAATAGGATCTATTTTGGGATTTTACCTACATGTCATTTTCGTATTTGATTTATATATATGCTCATTTGTGATAGCTTTTGGCATCACTTGTGAAATTAAAAAGCTCAAAACCATGGTAGTATAACCAGCTGACTTTCTCTACCTAAATATCTAAATGCTCTACATGTTGAATCTTCATCTTCCTTCAAACATACATTGGACATTTTCTAATACAACTGTTTACTGGTCTAATTTAAATCTAACCCATAACTGTTTTTGTGTGTGTATATATTAAAAACAGAAATAGGGGATTGGGAGAGAAATTGGTGTAGAAGAAAAAAGTGTGAGAAGCCGTGAACGTGAAAGAAAAAAAAAAAAAAAAAGTAAATGACCTGTAGATTAGAATTGAATCAAAATCTCTGAAAACAATTTTGATTATAAAGATGAAATCAAATTTTGCAAGTTAGTGTAAAAAAATTTTTGTGGCCAATGAAAGGTGACTGACTTCCAAAATGGAAGATATTTAACATGCACGTGAGAAAAAAAAAAAAAAAAAAAAAAATACAAACACACACGCAGATGAACTTTCTGACCTGCTCACCACTTATATATAGCTAAGTATACACGATATTTTGGCCATCAGAAAAACAAACAGATGTAAAGTCACAAGTTTATTTGCCTGAAGAGAGTCAACTTTAGAGTCTAAACACGTGTAGCGACACAAATACCATTATGGATACTTAATATATCATACAAAAAGCAAGTAATATTAATAATAAATTTACACTCTAAACAAAACGTTCACAGCCTCTTGCACTTTCTTCTTCTTTCTCATATATATATATATATATATACACACACACACACACACACACACACACATCAATGTAGAAAAAGACATAGTTTTCAGCTTAATCTCAAGTTTTCTGTTTAATAACCAGAAGGAGAACCTTTTCGAAGTCTTTTCCCTTGACTGGGAATAAAAAGTAAAGGGGTTTTCAGGTCAAATAACAACAAAATTGAAAAAAAAAAAAGATAGGGTATTTAAACTATTGACATTGTTTTCCACATCTTTATTGCCATATTCACATTTCAGCAGTTGTATATGTCAGATTCTTTATGTAGAACCTTCTACAGTCAAAACATGGCGACTATGGAAATAAAGATGAAGACAACAATCTGAACAATGTAAATCATTTCAATACCTCATCTCAGAAACATAGATGTGGAAACAGTGTATCTTGGTGCAGGTCTCTTAACAGTTCTGATCTGTCTTTGGTAGTAGACAGACATCGTGTGGTTCTGATGTTGTCCATTTGTACTGTCAGCCACACATTGTAAATGAGCAGAAGAAGGGTAAAAGGAAAGAGCCAAGCTGTTAGACTAATGTAGCACCTGTTCCAGTTATCACCTACCTACCTATGCAGGTGAGCAGGCAAAAGCCCTGAATAAAACATCTACACATATGGGAAATCCAGTTTCGCCTTCATATTTTTCAACATGGAATATATTTTACCTCTTGTTAGCTTGTGAGAATACAGCAGATGCGCTCCCAGCTTTTAGGAGTAATCCTTGTAAATACATACATACATATATATATATATATATATATATATATATATATAAATAAAAATAAATAAGTTACTTACCGACACAATATTTCTGGCCCGTAGATATCGGTAAATCTGTGTAGGTTCTAAAATGAAGAAAACAATTACTATTAAAAATACTAAGAGATGACAGTGATATTCAAATCATGAATGTCTATATTTATAAGATTCTTTGGACCATGGAATTTAAAAAACAAAAACAAAAAACACTTCACCTCAAGCAAGGCGGGACCACCACTAGTGTGCAGGGGATTACAGTGAGAAAAAAAACTGGGTACAGCCGGTATTGAAGAAACAATAAACAGATTCAAGGATAGATGGCAATTGACATCACATTTAAATTTTTGGAGATTGTAGCTAACAGGGAAGCAAGTAAATTGAAGAGAGTTGCACAGGTGGGAAGTGCAAGAAAAAAAACTGTTAGAGTAGAATATAGAAGATGATTTTTTTTTTTAAAAGTACAAATGTTGGTTAATTTTGTTTAGCGGCTTATTGACCTTCATGTGTTGTTTAGCACTTTCTCTAGCATATTATATATATATATATATATATATATATATATATATATATAGCTATAAAAAGAAGACATTTTATTACTGTAGGCCATGCTAAATAAAAAAAATAAACAGTTAACCGGTTTTGTTCCCATAACTCATCACAACTATATTAGGGGAAATATTATGACAAATTATATATATATTTCGGTGACATCAACAAAGGAAAAGAAAAAAAAAAAATTCTTTTAAGTTAGTCCACCTAAAGATGACAGAGACTCAACAAAGCAAGTCTAAGCAAATACTCTTTGTTTACAAAGGCCGGGCAGCCTAAACCTAATAAAGTCTCCAACACCTTCAGATGAAACGAGTGGGACCTGGCCAAAACGGAGAACCCGTCAACACTAAAATCATGAAAAAAGCTTGAATTATTAATTAGATGATCTGTAATAAAACACCTGCATGTATTCTGAATGGCATCAGTGGACAAAAATTTTTTTTATTCATTAATTTAAACAAAAGAATTTTCCCCTTCCTTTGTTCGTGTCACCCATGAAATGTATATACTTGACATTTTTCCCATTTCTGATGAGTGAGGTATAAAAATGATTTACTGACATTTTTTTGTTTTAAATATTTGACATGACCTACAGTAATAAAATTTCTTTTGTTTTTATCACCATATAAAAATTCTGTACCATCAAATATGTTTATATTGTAATTTTATTATTACAATGGTTTATAAAAGCATTCTATCACCACACAAAAATTTTCATGTTTTAGAACAATAGTGTTCTTTGTCAGGTGATACGTTCAAATAAATGGTGAAAATGATTCATTTTCTTAAAATATGAGATGAATTCAATTTTTTTTTTTTTTTTAGAAAATTAGGGGGTGGTAGTTAGAGAAAATGCTTTAGGTGTGTCAATATTGTTTGATCAAAAATGAGAATTAGGTAACATGGAGTTTTAAGATCTAGGTCACAAAAGGAAGTAGGATGGCCTGGTGTCTTTTTAATTTTGTCTGGATAAGATACATAATTTGACCATAGATTTTTTTTAAATGGGTAGACAATTTTTAACGGCAGGTTGGATATATTTACAGAGAGAATCTTTTTCAGATGCTGACAAATAAGCACATTCAAAGCATAAATGTTTAAAAACCAACTACAGACATTTATTTTTGGTATTTTAAGTGCCTTAGTTACTTTATTAAACAAAAAAGGGGGAAAAAAAAAAGTTTCTGAAAATAAAGCATTTTGCCCAAAATAATTGGCAGGGATGAGTTCAATGACAAAATCTATATATATTACAAACACAATTTTATGGCTTTGACTAAAGATAAAATGTACCGTTTGTCATTCTGCTGTAAAAAATGTACTGTTTGTCATTTTATTTTCATATTTGTATACCTACCTATATACATGAATGGTATGTTCCTATTCCCTGAAATATGTGTATACTATTGAGGTAGAGTATAGTGCTTATACTGACTAGCAGTCCACTAGCTGTGTATCTACTTCACAGTGTGAGAGTCATGTACATGTTGATATACTATTATTCCCAACCTCTGTTTTGGTGATTCCTCCCACAGTAACCTTTTAGGGTTACAACAATATCGATATGTATTGCTGGCATCTTCACCATGAAAATGTATTTTTATATCCATAGTGTTTGGATTTTTGTTTGGGGGTTTCATTATTTGCCCATTGTTGGGACACTAACAGGTGCTACTGCTCCAGATCAGAGTGGACCTTGGAACAATAGCAATTAAGAGGTGGTTCTATGCTCCTCAAAACCTCCAATCTCCCAATCAAAGGCCTTGCTACCTTGATGGGGTTTATCATCATACCAGAGATTATAAATACACAAGGAAGGCAGCTAAAAGGTGTGAACTTCAAAATTCAGCTGTCTCTCCTGGTTTTTAATAAGAGTATCTTTCTCATACCCATTCAGAGATGCTGATAGATTTTTAATGTAGTGGGGGTTTTGGTGATGCACAACTAAAGTTTTTAATAAATTTTGTTAAACTGCAGGCCTACAGACAAATAAAAAACAACCCTAACCAAAAACAAGAGAGAACAAAAATCAAAGAGAAATTTAATTATCTGGATAGTGTAATAACAGATGATGGAAAAAGTGCCGAGATGTGAAAATGCAGTAATATAGTAAAAGATGCCTTCCAGAAACTAAGTATTAGGATGTAGGAAAATTTTGTTTTAAATAAAGAAGTGTACGGAACTCCATTGTCATATCTATCCTGTACAGTAGTAAATGCGAAAATATCTTTACAGATAAAGTGACTAAGAAACAGAAATGTGGTCTTACGAACAGATGCTGAGAAAATGTGACCTGCGAAGAAGTGCCACAGAAAATGGGTGGAGATGCTGATAGGTGTGTGTATCCCTGATGTATAAAAAAAAACTTAAGGCATAGTAACATGAAAATCAATACATTGTACAAAACCAATCCATAACATTTTATGACACAGTAATAATTGTTGGTCGACACTAATTAAACAACAATTTAAAATATAACTAATATGTTCTTTCTGTAACCAAACGCGAATCATTTGTCAAATGAACAAGATGATAGTTTATTAATAATTTTTCTGAACGTATTTTTGTTGTTAACATATTTTGCACTCCATTTTAAAAAGTAATTAATAAGTGGAGACATTTGTACTTAACTTTTAGTTCACTGTTCAAATAACATTTCACAGGGATCAAGAAAATGTCTTCAGACAAAAGAAATTTTCCTGTATGGATTAGTGGTACAAACTGTAGGGAGGCTAGTATTTTTTTTTTTTGTAATTTTAATAAAACCACATTAAGCCTTTCATGATTGTCTTTCAAATACTCTTTACTACTTCTTTTTTTCACTTAACTCTCCTTTTATTGGGCGTGGAATGTGCGAGTAGCATAAAAGATATCAATGTTGCATTACCAGACACTTCTTAAAATTTACTTTTTGTACTTAAAAGACTCATATTTCACAAAAAATATAATTTCATAATTGAACTGTGATTAAGGGTAAATAATGTTTTTATTAGAAATTTATTAATTTCAATTCTAAAAAAGAAAGTCATTCTGTCAATTTAAACAATTCAGCATAATTAAAAATTGTTTTTAATTGTCAGTAGGCTTGCAGTTTAACAAAATTTATTAAGAAACCCCCACTACATTAAAAATCTATCAGCATCTCTGAATGGGTATGAGAAAGACACTCCTATTTAAAAACCAGGAGAGACAGCTGAATTTTCATAGACTTTATAAGGAAGGATAGATTGCAACATTTATTCTAGGTATGACCAAGCAGAAAAATTGTTTTTATTGATATAATTTATATATGGTGGTGGACGGAAATGCCAGTTATATTTATGGAACAAGGAAATGCTGAATTTGGAATTTTCACCACCACCCCCTCTCATGTGTCTGCATATGCAACTTAGCTAATCTCAGTTTTTCCACATTTTTTTTTTGTTTTCAAGTATCCCACATTGTGATAACAGAAAACCTACCAAGAAAAAGAAAATTTATTATAGGATGAATTAAAGAGGAATTTGTAGAGAATCATGACAGTCCACATCTTGCAGGGGCACAGATAACTGATACGTTAAAATAAATTTTAAAAATTGACGTGTGTGTAATAATATGGATCAGATTCCAACATGATAGAATAAAAGAAAATAGGAAAGGTGTGTGCGTGTGTGTGTGTATATATAAGTAAAGAACAGGTAGGAAAAACATTTTTAATCTAACATGTCTCACTTTAATAAGCTTCTTCAGAGATTTAAAAAAAAATAAATAAAATAAATAAAAATTCTAAGAGACAGTATGTTGATTGAGGTTTATTTCATTAGTTAGATACATGTCACATGTAATAATACAATCAGTCAGTCAGTTAAGTGCCATATGTGATACATATAGGTATTTGTGCACAAGTGAATGCAAGGAATTTAACTGGAATTCAAACTCGACTCCTCAATTTGTCATTTCGAGTCGATATCTACTGCACCACAACGCTAGAGGATCATTTTTAAATATAGGAGAACCTATGATTAAAAATGATCATCTCTTGCTTTATTACATGCGGCAATGTATCTGACCAATGAAATCAAAACTCAATCAAAATACTGTCTCTTTGGTGATTTTTTTGTTTTTTAATTTTAAATCATCAAATCTCTGTAGAAGCATATCAAAGTCAAACAGATTAAAGACATTTTTTTCCTAACCTGTTCTTTACTTGTCGGATTTTGATCCATATATTAAACTCATATTTGTGTGTACATGGAGACACAGAAATAGGTACACAATAAAACAAAAAAAAAATTGATTATACAAGAATATCAATAATAAACATGTCAATCTCTTAAATGTTCAAATTATTGGCCCATGTCATTTACACACTCTTTACATGCAAGACATTAATAAAAATATTAAAATGAATTAAGTGAATTCTAGTATTAAATAAATTCTAGAACCACTATTCTGGTATAATATCTACTTTTTCAAACCCCTGCACAAACAAATTTTTAATTCTGTATATGAGCAGCACTTCCCTTTTAATGTTTTGCTAAACAAAACTGATAAACTACCCTTTAAGTTTTCTTTTTTATATTTTTTTTTATGTGAACAAATGTTTTCCTTTCTGATCTTAATAATAGTTGAAATTAACACATTTGGACAATTTCCACAATTTCTAGTTAATTTACTAGCAGTAAGTACCTGGCATTGCATGGGATTGGAAGAGTAAGAATCCTCATTTTTATACAATCCAAATCAGCAGACATTAAGTACGAGAGAGAGAACTCTTTCAAAGAAAATAAAAAGATTTAATTGAGGGCCACATGCAACTTTTTTTCTTTGTGTAAATAAATTTGCAAGGGGCGTGTAAGTTTTGAAACAAATCAGATTAAAAATGTGGAGTATATGTTAATAGAAATCAATGTGGATATACACACAAAGACACGCATCTTGAATTTTATTTATATAGATTAGTTATTTTTATGAATTTTATTCATACTACTATAATAAATGTGTCAGTGCTACTGTAATCAACATAAAAAGTTGTTGAAACAAGACATTATTACTAAATGCCAACTATTAACATCAATTATGAACAGTGTCACAATATACTGACTGTATTCAAGAATAAAGAATAGCCTAAAACCGTTGGATTCAACAAATATCTGGACAATTTCCAAACTTAAGTTTAAAAAAAGGAAATATTCTTTGCATAGAAAAAAAATATTTTTGTATTATAAACTTAGGTCAGGTCAGGTCAGGTCAGGCTTGCTACTGGTAACATGTAACCCAGTATAACATGCAATATCAATAGGTGGCTGGCATCTAAACCAGCTCCCACACAAGCTTTTCTGCTAGTGAGAAGGATGGCATGTCACTCAACTGGATTTGAGGGGGGGGGGGGTAAAAAAAAAAAAATCAACGTGTATTTCACAGCAAAAGACTAAAATTTCCTAAACAAATTTATAGTCCACCACTGATGCAAGAAAAAAAAAATTGTTTAACATACCAAAAAAAAAAAATAAAAATAAATAAAAATATATATAAATCTTTCCTATCAATAACAAATTTTGACAAAATTTACTTGGACATTTTTATGTTTCACCATATATGCTCATTTTTCAAGCAAATCTTTGTGTGTGTGTGTGTGTGTGTGTGTGTGTGTGTATAAAATTCCAGATAGAACTAAAAATTTATCAGTAAAAGAAAAGCACAATATGAATAAGAAAAAAAAAATCTTATCCTAGTGAATATTTAGTGCAGTTTCTTAAACTTTAAAATTTTGAAAAACTAACATTTTTACTTCTGTATCTACTATTATATATAGTAGCAAAATAAAATCATTACAGAAAAGGTTAAGGAGTTAATGAACAAATAATCATGACATCCTACATGTACTTACATCTCCACAAATGCATGTGTGCACACACACACACACAAAAAAAAAAAAATGCACTAATAATAAGTGCATATAAAAAGACAAATTGTGAAGTATTAATCAATTGCTCAAAATCCCTGATGAGTGAACAGATGGGTCTGTCTATGAATCTCTGTAGTCAGGATGCTGAAAGCAACAATCAACTAAGTGAGAAACCTTTTAATTGCAAATGGTGGACTCTTATCGTAAACGATAAATGATGGTCAGCAGTGGATGGTGCCCTTCATTTTACACATTTAAAAAAAAATTTTTTTTTTTTAATATCACCCCAAGCAAGGCGGTAACGCCACTGATGTGCAGGGGGCTATGTAAGAGTGAAAAGGTTGGAAAAGAGAAAGCAGGAAACCACATCCTAAACAGGAAACAAGAGATGAGCCTCTTCACCTGTTCAATAGACGCAGGTGGAGTGTGAACCGGGTAATGCATGGGATTTCTGTCCTGCATGCATTTGTGTTTGATCAATTAGCCATCCAGCTACTGATCAACCTGCACTAGGATTTGTTTAAAGTGGTCAGTTGTTTGTGCAGTGCAAAGCACACACTGTCAAAACAACATACCCCATACAGGTGTACTGCATGCCACGCATTAGATGTTTGTGATAATATATCAGAGTTTGACCTTCCAGGGGCCTTAAATACATTGAGTACACAATATAAATAAGGAGTTTTGATGTTGCAGTTTGCCAGCTCCGGTACAAGGTCTGGTGGCTTGGGAGTGCCTATGATGACTTTGCACAGGCTCCAAAAGCTCCCACAAATGTAAATAGTCTACACTTACAGTACATATTACATAGCCATCTCACATGTATGCATGAATGTAGTGTATTCACATAAACTCACTCAGGCACATACAAACTATTTGACCCATAGATGGGACCCTAACAGGGTACTACCACTCCAAGAGTCCTGTTGCTAAGCATGGGGGTTTTCTAGTAGCCACCCTTTTAACCCAAGGCAGGACTACCTCTCTAAGACACATGGTGGAGGTTTTCGTGTTGAGTCTGAGACCCTGTGGGAAGATTAATAGCAACATAATGATATCACTACAAACACCTTCAAAATCACCATTACTCATTAAACTTTTCAAATCCTCTGTACTGTTCACAACTTGACACCAAACACTCAGGCGTTCTTTGTACACACAAGACCATAAATTGATCAATGTCAAATTGTTTTCCATCATACAACCCCTTTCCCTATGAACAAAGCATTAAAAGTCTCACATTACTCTATATCACTCGACTGATTCATTACTTTGTTGGACTGACTTCAGGCAGAGAGTAACCCAGACAAGTTATGACCAGCTGAGACAAGCTTAGTACCCAGTTACCGCATAAGCAGGGGCTGGGCAATCTTTGACCAGTGGCCTGAGCGTACATGCTCAGTTTCCCCACGTTAAAAAATGACTGTCACAACTCGCTCCAGTGAGGGAGTGGGGCAAATCAACTCATTACTTTATCACTGTTTCAATGAAAAACATTCAGAATATTTACATTTTTCGTTCTCCCAACTAAAACCCAATACACTGCATACACAGTGGAAAACTAACCTCATTTCCTTTATATTTCATTAGTAAGAACTAAGGTTCACTTGGAAAGATTCTTCCTAAGAATTCATGGAACAGGATCCCAGATGGACACTTTCCCAACCACTAAAATCTTAACCTTCAAGGCTAGGGTTAACTTATCTTTGACACACATCCTCATAAAGTGCACCCATTACTTTTACCACTACTTTTTAACAAGTCTCAAATCCTCTACTTTGAGTAGCCCAATCAACATTGTGTACAGTATTTTATGGAAATATATAATCCAATGAAAGTCTTAAGTTGTATGGTGCACTGTAATAAAGATAGGCATGTTAAAGCTTGTCTTATTTTTATTGCTTTTGGCAACAGAGACATGTTTTCCTCTTTTAGTTGTTTAAATTTAATAGTAAAAGCTAAATATTAAATTTAAGTTTCATGACGCACTCCAAGCAAAAGGCAACTGAGGATAAAAAAAAAAGACAAAAAAAAAAAAGACTTTAGTGAGGAGAAAGGACAATAAAGAACAGGCTTCAGGAAGACAGAAAATGACAATTGACACAATTTAAATTTTTGAAGATTGTAGTTAGCAGAGAAGTAGGAAATTGGAAGTGAGTTCCAAAAGTGAGAAGTGCAAGAACAGAATTTATGGTTAAATCCAAGTATTTTAACAATGAAACTTAGTTGCTAGTCTAGTATATGCTTAAATTCTTGCAGTTGAGATTATCAAAAGGGAGTTGATGAGAACAACTGCCATAAATTTATTTATAGAAAAGACAGAGAAAAGCCACATCAGCACAGTGGGGTAAGTGACTGTTAAGATGCCACTTCAAGACTGATAACAAAATCCAAAGAAGGGTCTGTAATGTTGACTATATAGCAGGAGCACCAGATCAGATATGGTAGCAATATTGGATACGCTACTTAAGTCAATAACTATCATTATAAAGGATTTATCACAACTTAATACAAAATTTTGGTACAACTAACATTTACTGGGCATGTTTATGAATGAAGCAGATTAGTATGTGTGCAAGAACCAAGCATACCAGCAAATAAAAAGAATGTAATAAAAATAAATATAAACAGAGGAAGACAACTGAAAGACGTACAGTACAGATATTTATCAGACAAAAGGGATGCTATTATAGCAATACCTCAGCAATGTAAGCGCGTCTGAGCGAAGATGCAAGTTTTTATGTTAACAGTTTCTTCTATTCTCATCTTCTGGCTTCCCTCTGGATTTAATAATTAGAAAGTTTCATATTTTCATTGGTCTAATTAACTCCGAAGCTAAGCTAAAATGCTGAAATAATTTAGCACATGGCATCCAATTGTTTTTTTTTTTCTTTTCTTAGAGGGTTACCTAAAATCTTCCATCTCTACAACTACCAGCAAGACAGAACAGGCAAAAATAACTAAATTTTTTTAGAAAACTTTATAGAGCAATAGGTTAATTTTATGGTAATTATTATCAGAAGTATGATAAAAACCATTCAAGAGAAAGTCTCTTGAGCTGAAAAGGAGCTCAAATCAATTTTGAAAAAGGACCTAACCTTCAGTTTTTAGATTCAAATTTCAGAGGGTGGCCCCAAAATTTTGGTCTATATATGCATTAGGGTGCAGTGGATATCAGTTCGGAACGAGAAATCAGAGAGCAGAGCTTGAATTCCAGTCAAATTCATTGCATTTACTTATGCCTCCAAAAAAAAAAAAAAAAAAAAAAAAAAAAAAAGTTTAAAAGCTAGACACATTAGTTTCTCTAGCCCTGGTTGGAAACCAGTCTACCACAAAGTAATAGCAACCTACTGCAAGAAAATCTTCTGCCCAGTCAGTCAGGTCTCTTTTGAGACATGATCACCCAAGCATGTATCATGTATGATGCTGAACTGACCAAGTGTATATGTACGTATATATAAGTATATCCATCGAAGTCACCTTCCCAACAAAATTGAAATAATGCTGGTCTAATGATTGGAAAGCAAATGTTCTAAACTGCACGTCTGACAAGGGAAAAAACCACACCCATGGGCCTTATTAGTAAAATTGGGTAGGCAGAGTTGTTGATGAATGGATGCACTGGCATGAAGTGGCAAGTCATTATGAACAATGCTTTGAGTAGTGCTCTTTATCACATGATGTCACCAAGAAATTGTAACCATGGTCTGCTCACAATAGTTGCAGTATAAGCCACAGGTGGGCTCTGGGGATGTTGAACAAGCACAAATGTACCTAAGTAAGTATCTGCAAAAGGGATTGACTAGCCACCCTCACTGGCAGGTATACTTGGATACAAGTAGCTAGTCATCATAGATAGTGTGTGTGTTTTTATTATATGAACATCTTTAGTGGATACACATATTTGAGTAATAAATAGTGTATTTAAATACAAGTAGACACTAAAAATAAAGTTTAGGTAATAAAAATCTGTCAGATTAACAAATAAAATATCCATTCTTTTCTTTTTTCAAGGAACTTTTCATTTCTTTTTGATTTTCTTGTTTATGCACAAGTTATTTCTTTTCAGAGTGAATGTAAAAATTGTCCAAGAGTTTGTTGATTCTGGACACTTTTTGGATAAATTTTCAAGGATTATTCTTTTTGCTATATTGATGTAACTTGTGTCAGTACTGTTGTAGATGGTATAAAAGCTGTGGAAAGTCGATATGTTCTTAATTACCAATTACAGCCATATTTATTATTTATGTTATGAGTCAGTTTTGCGATGGGGTCTTTTTATATATATATTATGTTAAATTTACCAATATTTACATAGACACAGATTGTTGATTCTGGCTGTTCGATATGCATTTTAATAGGAAACTGGTTGAGAGTTCCTTGAACTGTGTTTTTTCTTCAAGGATTACATGATAAGGAGCAAAAGCTTTGGGTCCACATCCTTGAAGATTTGAAGTCTTTTAATAAAAGTAAATGCTTCCTGTATTATTTTTTATTTTTTTAGAGAAAAGTGACATGGCTTAGGTTCAATTTTTTTTTTTTTGTTGCTTGTTGAGCTGTATCAAATCTTCATTTGTTTAGACCTGCTTGTCTTTTTTTTTTTTTTTTTTAAATAAATCTATGAAATCCTCCTCCTCCAAACCCATTTCCAGCTCTTTGCTCATGGACACCAACGTTCTGTTGATTTCAACATTATCAAACCCCTTGAAAACATTTGTGAATTTTGGGTATTTTTTTTTTTTTTTTAAAAACACACACACCATTCATAGACATGTTCAGAACATCATTCCCAGCTGCTATGTTCTGTACAGCCTTATATATGTCATATTTCTTCCAAAAGTTATGAAATGTGCATGACTCATCAAGACCATTTGCAGTTATTGCTTGCCACAGCATACATTTCTTATAATAATGCTTGAAGATTGCAATGACTCTCTGATCCATTAGTTGTATAAGAGATGTGGTGTTCAGAGGGAGGTACACAGCAGTAATGTTGAGATGACAATCTACAATGTTTTGCAGGTGACCAGGAGCATTATCAATAATATCTTAAACGGAATCCCTTCTTGCAATAGTTTTCTGCTGCCAGGATAAAATGATTAAAGAACCAATCTCCAAAAATAACAATCACCCATGATTTTGGATTAGCATTCAATATACAGGAACAGATGCCAGGATTACTTTCTTCAGAACACGTGATTTTAACTTAAAATCTCCTGCATAATTACCTCCTCACATAACGGTCACGGTCTTTGGAAATGAAAGAACAGTCTAGAAATTTTTTTTCCCAATATAACTTCATTCTTTAAATCTCAAACTAGCCTTGACTCACTTTAAAATCTACATCTTTCTCATCTGGGTATGTTTTTTTCAGGTCCTCAAAGATGACGCTTTCGCTTGAACGATTTCTTGACTAACAGCAGCATGCTGATGATTCAGCCTATCAATCCAAAGAGAAAGAAGTTGTTCCATCTCCAAGGATTTTTCCTCTTTTCTTATTGATAACAGTATTCTTAATTCCTGGGGCATCAAATTTGATATGTGCCAAAATCTTATCCTTATTGTGAACAACCGTTGATACAGTTGTCAGACTAACTCCAAAAGATCAAGCAATCGATACAACCTTTTCTCTTTTTACATGGCATTTTATCATAGTAAGTTTATTGTACAGCATTATAGCCTGACTCTTAGCACTTGCACTAGGAATTTTCTTAGGACCTATGGGAGCAACACAAAGTCAGAAATGGATGAGAGTGGGAGAGTAGATGATAAGAGGACGTATACTATGTGTATGCCAAAACTAAACTGTATTTCAATTTCATGGGAATCATGAGTGGTACTGACAACAATGCTAAACAGTTGATGTTGGAACTATTATGGAAAACGCCAATATTGACTTCTTAAGGACGGCTAAATAAAACAGTCACAAATGTTTTCATATTTCATTTTCTAAGATTTATGATTATATTAATATTTACTGTAAATTTACTTATTTTAATAGGATTTTAAATACTTTTATTCTTATTTATTACACAGTAACATGATTCTATATGCTTTTAATGTTTTTCTAGTGATGACTTCATTATTTGTGGCGAATGGATGTAGTCAAATAAAATCACTTAAACTTGATTTTTACCTTTCCATATATTTTTTTTGACAAATGACATAACTCATGGTATGCCTGCAGATAATAAATATCAATCCTATTGTCAATATAAGATATGAATGATTTTATCAACCGATCTATTAAACCTACATATTTGCGTGTGTGTATTTGCGTGATTAAATGTGTAGACTTAATAGAATGGTTTTATAAAAATTAAAAAATAAAAAAATAAAAAGCCATCAAAACAACAATGGATGGAGATATATATAACATGCGGTGTAGATATAGAAGAATCCAAGGGAGTATCCTGTACATAAAGTGGTATGATAACTCTCTAGGAGAGCTCTAGATATATATGTATATAATACATATAGAGCAAATATATGTAAAAAATAAAGACTGACATGTTATTCCATGGTTAGATTCATGTAAAATCTTCTGTACAATAAAGACAGAAGCTGATGATGGTTTGCCTGAAATAGGCCTACACTTCCGCTTAACCATGGAATAACGGGTCTTAATTTTCACACACAAACACACACTATATAGACCCCACATATTTGCATTTCAGCATTCACAACTTCATATTAGTGAATTTTTTTTTTTTCCTAGAAAATATCTAGGACCCAATGGTTGGGTGGTGCATGCATATGTTGGCTCTAATATTTGAACGCTATTGGCTGGTGATTGGATGGGGGTACAAAACTGGCACCCATTGTTTGATATGCAAAACACAGCCACTTTCATAGAAGGCGTAGACCTGACTAGTTCATTAGTCTTGTGTTCTGTGAATCTCTGAATTCACTTTTGTGTTTTTCCCTATACATGCGTCCTAAGATGTCAGCTAAATGCCAAGCTGCTTCTGAGGCTTCCAACAAGGAGCCTAAGCAGTAGAATTAGGAAATATTTGTGTTTTGTCTGTTACTAATGTACATGTCAATAGTTGTACCTTCTATAAAATACTTTCACGGCTTCTGCTCCAATCAACTTGGCTCATTGGTGCCCCCAATGTATGAATTTACTCAAGCTACTAGATTAGCAACTAGATCCCACCCTTTTACAATGAAACCAATAAAAATGTAACTGCAACTTTTACTCTAACAGCTTCTTTTCTTGCACTACCCACCTGTGGAAGGTCAATAGTCATCTATCTCACTGACTCACGTCCTTTCTCATGCTCTTTTCTTCGTCCATTCCACTCATCACACCAGTATTCTAACCCTTTCTCTTGCCCTCTTCCTGACACCCCCTATAACCTGTCCTTTTTTTCTCATCACTTTCCTCCTAGGTAACCCCCTGCACACTAGTGGCAGTAAAACTGCCTTGCTTGGGGTGAAATGCTTAAAAAAAAAAAAAAAAAAAAAAAAAAAAAAAAAAAAACACAAACAAACATACATACATACATAAAAGCAAACAGTTATTGTATGTATGCAAGAAAATTTATGCTAAATCTGGAACACCACATTTGTTTTTAGAAAACATTTGAAACTTTATACAATATTTTATATGGTTATAGATCTATCGCCCGGTTCACACTCTGCCCACGTCTATTGAACAGGTTAAGAGGCTCATCCCTTGTTCCCTGTTTAGGATGTGGTTTCTGGCTTTATCTTTTCCAATCTTTTCACTATTACGTAGCCCCCTGCACATCAGTGGCGTTACTGCCTTGCTCGGGGGTGATACGATAAAAAAATCTATGTGAAAAAACAATATGTGAAAATCAAAAATGATGGTTATTGTACACATGAAAGAAAATTTATGCTAAGTATATGGCCACTAATCCTGTACTATTTTCTAAAAAAGTGGTATGAAATGTTTCGAAAGTTTCTAGGATGAAAATTTAAGGCACATAGGGGTGAGGGGTTTAGGTTAACAATCAAAATAGGTACTTAGAAGCACTTTTAGAAGTTACAAGTGTTTGCAGATTCTATTTGTGGCCGGTTCTGGTCTCTCACACCCTGTGAATATGGGAACTCACTGTGTGTGTGTGTGTGTGTGTGTGTATATATATATATATATATAGTGTGTATTTTGGCAGCATTTTTTCATTAATGCAGGTTTCACTGAATAATATAGACAAGTTCTGTCTATTAATTTTGTGTACAATCCGTTCATACCATCTGATATACTTGATGGTGATATCGTTGAAAGACAACAAAAAAATCACAGTAATTGTTGATTTTTTTTATCGGGTCTAAGCTTAGAAAAAAGATTTTGGCAAAGCACAACCTTTAAGCCCACAATAATGTGGTGTGTCAAGAAATATTTTTCATCTTGATACTGCTGTTATTTTGTACTACTTTCACTCCCTCAGCATCATATTGTTTGAAAAGTGATGATTGCAATATTAATAAAAACTAAACATGAAAGTGAGTTTATACATTTTCTTCGTTCTTTAAGAATCTACAATAAAAACATTTTTAGATTATTTATATACTAGAATAATTCTATATTTACAACATTTTAAAAATGCAATGTATATCATTTACCCATTTATAAAGAAATAAAGATAATTTTTTTTTCTCAAGTTTATAAAAACTTACTAAAATCATGAAAACCAACTATAAATATTTACCATTTTATAAAGTTCAAATTGACTGGTGTTTTGCCCATGTTTTACCAAGTATTCCAAAGAACAATTCATTGAAAAATTTTATAAGTGTTTTTTTTTTTTTTTTAAATAAAAAGTTTTTCAAATTTATTTTTTATAAAATGATAAATAATAAATGTAGCATTGGATGTGGTACATATATTCCTATAACTTTGTGAATAAACATTACCAAGAGAGTTTCAATAGTTTAAAGTTAATAATGTCAACAGGAGAAAAAAAAATGTCATTCCAACAGTTGTTTGTATAGGCACAAAGGTTAAACATTGCTGAAAACATCTTTAATGGAGGGGACATAACCAAATTCTCAAAATATGTACCACATTTTCCAGTTTGGAAGATGCACCCTAATATTGGAAAGAAATTTAAAAGAAAAAGTAATTCTCATACAACAATGCTTTCACTATGTGACCCTAATATATTGGCGCCATGTATTGTTTGTATAGCAATGACCTATTCGTTAGTGGTTAGTAAATATATTATACATCTTTCAGTGTCCAATGGTGGTTTACTGTTATAAAATTGAATTAAATTCTTTAAATGTGCATGTAAAAATGTAAAACAATTAAATTTTATCCATTCTCAAGTCCCCAAAACTTGTCACTGCTGGATACATGTAAAAGCTCTAAACTATCATCTGCAGATCCGTCACTACTGTCATGTACAATAAATGATCCTCACTACCATCGAGGTTATAGTGGTAAATGCTAACTTCGACTTGGAAGATGTACACATTTTCCCAGTGTGTGGGGGGGGGGGGGGGTATTACAACGCAATACTTATTTACTATTTTATAAATAACTATGAAAGTTTTGTTTTTTTATTTAACCTAATACATTGTCAATTTTCATGAAGAAAGCAAGAAATGCATATCATTTTTGTGTTTAGGTTTTGTTTAAATTTTAATCCTCACTTTTTAAAAAATACACATTACCAAGGGATTCAAAAGTGTACAATCATAGCAGTGTCAAGGGAATAACCATCCCTTTGAAGAGTCATACGAAAGAGACATGACTAACTGGACAGAAGATTTTTCTGCAGTAGACTGGTTGCTAACCAAAGCTATAGAACCCAATCTGTTCTGCTATTTAATCCATAGCTGGAAGGAGAAGAGATGAATTAATACCTTTCCCAATGATATTTGCATGAAAGTGAATGCAATGAATTTAACTGGAATTCAAAACTGCTCAATTTTTAATTCAGAGCCAATATTAGCAGCACTACATCGCCGAAAAGCTTTCATGGATAAGTTCTGTCTGGCAGGCATTTTCAGGTCAGAATGAGAGAAACTTTGTGGAAGGAATGTATATCAAAATATCTAGACTAAAGTTCTTGTACAAAAGTGGATGAAAAGAAAACTTAGACAAACCACTCTCCCTTAATTACTATATTTGCCCAGGCAGCTGTTACATTCACTGTCAACATTGACAATGATTACAACATGTCTGCATTCACTCTTAAAATGTCTTTTTAATGAGACTGAAATAGAAGTGTGAGTGTAGTAAAAAAATTGGGCAACACATTTATCAGTAATGGGTAAAAGTTTGGAGAGGGGAATGGAGGACAATATTTTTGTAGCTAAAAACTTACTCTTTCTAAAATTGTTAATGCTGTTCCTAAGAAGATTACAGTAACAAACAGAAAGCATAACTATTGCAGCAGCTCAGACACTTATAAAAAAAAAAATTACCTTCAGAACAAAAATTCAGCAAAAAGCGAATTCAGTCATCTCCATGGATTTTGCTATTGAGAAAGGTGTAAATCCATTTCTTCAACCATGTAATGAGTGACCCTCACTAGGTGAACTAAAAAAAAAACCATGGATTTTAGGTCATTATTCAAGCTTGTGCAGCATAAAAAAAAATTAATCAGGGAACCAAGTTCAAATCCCAGTTGAGATAGTTTGTGTTCATTTTTGCATTAAATCCCTTAGCAGAAACTGTTTGCTATCATTCCTAAGAGGTTTGGTGCTTTTGCTGTATATTTATAGATTCTTGATAAAATTCAAAGAATCTGTAATGTTATTGCTTCTGACTCTGCATCTTGTTAGTTTTCAGATGCCATAGCATAATTTTCTTGTACCTTTTCTCTAAATATTTCCTTCTGATTGGCTTTCCTTTTTGGTACATATACTTTACAAATTTAAGTTCAGTAGTAGATTGAAATGGCTAGATATAACCAAAGTTCAATTCTAACAGTTTCTTTTCTCACTTCACTTTTTGGATAACAATTGACATTGCATTTTTAAGTTTTGAAAAATCAAAGCTGACTGAAAAGCATGGAGCCTCATGCTTTCCAATCAACTTTAATCTTCAAAACTTAAAATGCAATATCAATTATTATCTTCTGTTCCCTAAATTCTTGGCAGAATTCATCTTGCACATTTATAAATCGTCCATTTGTCGAATACTGCTGCCATATCTGGCCTGGTGCTATCCTGAAATTCTTATCAAAATCTTAAGTCTGAAATCTATCATGATCTAGCATATCCATTTCAATCACATTCACACAGATGTGATGAGGCTTTCCTCTGTATTTTCTACAAATATTTTCATGACAATTATTCTGACGAGCTTTTCTCCTTATTGCCTTAGCTGCATGATTCTAAGTATGCTACTAGATTGGCAACTAGGTTTCAAAATTTTATTGTTGAGCTAGCTAAATGTAACCATGTTTTATTCTAGTAGTTTCTTTTTGCACTTCCCCGATATCTACATTCTTCAAAAATTTAAATGCAACATTTTTCTTTCTGAACCCTGTTCTTTTATTGTCCTCCTCATTTTCTTCCAGTCCCAGTAACATTATCACTTTCCCTGGGGTGAAAGAATTAATAAAATACTCTTCATTTATTGTCTACTCACTCAATGTTTTTCAAATTCTTTCCTATTCAGTAACTTTTTTTTGTGTCTTAGTGGCTTTATTGCCTTGCTGGAGTTATATATTTAAAAAAGTTAAGTCAGATCATTCTCTGCTGCTGGTACCCTTTATCACCGTGCAACATATCGCATATCACTTTCGAGCAGAAAGTTTACGAAAGTAGTTTCTGCCTTTGAAATACAAGGAATGAACTAGCCAACCCTAGTTAAGACCTGGGGGGAAAAAAAAAAAGAAAAAAAAGGATTTTTTGCCAGATTTCTCAGAAATGTAAATGTTGAACTTTACTCTTATAGACAGCTTAAAAATATCAAGGAAACGACTCATAACTTGCAAGAAAGATCTCTCCAGACGAGGACAAAGTTAACGACTGAGCATCACTAATCCTCTTTCTTTCTGGTTACCTAGAGAAGCAAAAAAACGTAATCAAATACTGAAGTTGTTATCAGTTGCGGGGGGGGGGGGGGGCTTTATAGAAGACCGCACCCATAAATTTTTTTTTTAACGACAGACACAGAAACCAACCAAGTGGACGTATTTAAAATTAATGTAATGTTTATATACAGCAGTACAGACTAACATTATTTCATTGTTAAGGCTAAAAATATAACAGTAACAAAAATCGATAAAGATTGATCAAAAAGGGAGGAGGTAAAAAAAGTGATCGATCATTACCAATTGATCGATGATTAAATACTGAAAGCACAGTACAAAAATCTAAATGATTTCTTTTAAGCGAAAATAGAATTTGAATAGTTTTTTTTTTATTAAAAAGAAATTCGTGTATTTAATGAGCAAACATTTTCATTGTCAGTTAAAAAGCTAACAACTAAAAAAAGTAGGAATGATTAAAAAAAAAAATAAATAAATAAATAAATAGAATATAGATAGACCTGGGTTCGAACGGTAAACATTAAGTTGATTGCCAACATTTAAAAAAAAAGAATCTATTCTAGTTTAAGTAAAGATTTTATTAAAAATAAAATCTTACGGTGCGACCTAGACTGTTTTTGTTTTAAAGAAGATGTAGAAATAAAAACAACAAAAAAATAAGTCTCCTCGGATCGAATTTTGTGAATAATTGACGAGTACTATTAAAAACAACATGTTTACTGAATGAGCCAAAGACGTTCTGTAATGAACCCGACATCTTTTTAGTCACGAAACGGAAAAGACTGAACACTGAAACAGGTACTTGTTACGGAGAGGATCTAACCAGAAATCTAAAACAAAAGTCATTAATTACAGAAATCTAACAGTCCCCTAAGTACTATATAGTTACCAGATTGCTTAAAAAGATTTAAAAAAAAAAAAAAATGAAATGAATTGCATTTATATACCACTAATAATGTCAACGTCTTTTTTTAACGACGTGTAGTCGCCGTGTAATAATAGAACGGGTCAGAGGTCATGACAAGACCTACATTTTTATTTTTTTATGCAGAAGAAAGGGTGTACATTTTTAAAACGAAAATACACATGCGAAAATAGCTTGTTCAATGCTACATTGCTTTATATCTATAAACAAAAATTAGGCCTTTAAGTCACTTTTTAAGAAATTTAATAAAACCGTTAAATAAAAAAATAAAAAATATTGAAGGAGAAATAAATAAAACGAACGATCGTGTTGCTTCTTTCGAACATTTTCAAATTTTGGCGCAAAAAATTTAAATAAATGGTTAACATGACCTTCAGACGGAAAGGAAGGAAGGGTTAATTCAATTTGATTGCATAGGATAAATAAAAATAAAAAATAAATTTGCTTGGTAAAACTGTAATCATTCCTCTCCATTTAAATTAAATATATATGTCAAAACAAAAATATTTACAATCGATGAGGGGATAAAGTTATTTTATATACAAGGAAAAAAAAAGGTACCATTGGATTAGATACAATATTGTTTCTATCACTTGGCAAATATAGACAACAACAAAAATACAAAAGTGTGGACTAGAGACAAAAAGTCATTTTGAACAGACAAATTAAAAAATTTAAATAATAAAAAAGTTTAAAAGTCACAAATCTTGGGTGTATGTGATTTTTTTAACCACCCCTCTGATATTTATAAATGAAAAACGAGTTCTTTCTACCCAGCTGGCCATAACAACATTTCAGGTGTCGTGTTTTAACTGTTAATCAAATTATTTTTTTTGCATAAATAAAATTTACCTTTCACCAAAATAAAATAATCAATTTGTACCACTGATTCATCGTTTGAAAAAGAGTAAAAAAAAAAGGAGTCTTTACTGCAGATTTCAAATACGATAAAATAAATTACAATAAAAAAAAAAAATTGGAAAGGTAAATTTTTTTTTTTTTTTTACTGTAAGTTTAAAATTTAATATAAACTCCTCTCTAGTGAAAGATTGAGAAATTTAATTTTACATAACAATAATTGTGATGTGATGTAATGATAAAACTAAAAAGGTAAAACACGTGTTGAGGGGGGAGCATATGTCATGTGAGAAATTAAATTTCTCATGTAGAAGAAAAGAGTTTTTTTCTATTAAACATATGAAATAAGGATCCCCCCCCAACCTCAGTGAAAGACATTGTTTATAAACAAGTGATTTTTTGTGTAATAATGCTCCGTTTTCAAACAAAGGGCGCAAATTTATGTTGTTTTTAGGTTATAAAAATTAAAAGGAAGGAAAAATTATGAAATTGAAAATAACTTTAAAATAACTATTTCTTCAGTATAGTCTGTAAAACTAAAAACGTTGCTTTTTTTTTCTTGACGTAAACATGAAAAAATTAAATACTAACAGTAAAATTAGTAAATCGCTATTATTACTACACCTGAGAGATAAGATTCAGTATAAAACTTACGTGTTTTTCAAATTAGCATTGAGTTATTTCTGAACGGTCATAAAAGTTTCTTTTTTTTTTTTTTTTTTTTATAATGAAAAAGAGTAAGACAAACTTCAGAGAAAAAAGCGAAAAACACGTCCAGGCAACCAAAACTGATACGTGGGGGTAAAAAAGAAACAAACAAACTATAGCTGCATAAAAAATAAATGCACACAAAAATCATATATACATGATAAATAAGAAACAAACTTACTTTCAAAAGCCTGTAGAAAAAGTTCGTGGTCAGCTTTGACCGTTTCAAATTGTGTATCTAGTGCATTCTGATGAGTGGCATTTTGTGCTGAGTTGTGAGAGGACCCATGTGAGTGGTGGGTGCCCCCGGCGTGGGGCTGGGAATTTGATTTCTCACCCTGTTTTTCTTTCTCTCTTTTTCTGGGCCTCATTTCTCGCTAATTTTGTGTTAGTATTTTTTTTTCTTTAAAATTTAAAAGAAAGAAAGAAACCCAAAATCTTAGGATATACGCGTAAATGAACGTGTGTAGAGAAAACATACACACTATTTTTTTTCCTTAACAGGGAAGTGAGACGAACCCATTTTCATTTGCTTTTAAAATACCAAGTTAAAAGACATACAAATGTTTTCCTTTAATTTTTAAAAGCTGAAAAGCGATTTAAAATTTTAAAAAAGGGTTATACAACCAAAAAAATACATAAGACAGTACTGTGTAAAAAACAAACTTTTTGAAAAACGTGGCCAACTGTGAAAATTTGAATAAATTAAAAAAAGTCTAAAATCAAACAATATCTAAAATCTTATTCTTAAAGATATTTAATCGACATATACTTAAAAACTTTATTATTATTATTTTTTGTTTTAAACGGTATGAACGTTTCGAACATTAAAAGGTTTAAAAAAAACCAAAAAAAAAAAAAAAAAAAAGAAAACTATAACAGACTATTTTCTTTTGAGAACTGAGAAGCAAGGTATTTTAAAAAACAATCTCCCTCCAAATCGGTATTTTTTTTTTCGTTTAAACTGTTGGTTTGAATCTTTGCAGTTAAGAAATTAACTGTTACTGGATTGATCCAAAAAGGATTTAAATTTGTATACACACAGTTTTCGGCTTTTAGAGGATTGCACACACGCACACACATATATATATATATATATGTGTATATATATATATAATTCCTTTAAAGATGAAACCGGTAAAAATACCACTGCATATATATTTATATTATTATTATATAGCTAAGTAATGGCAGTAGCTATAAGTGTAGCATTGGTGAAGTAAAATTAAATTAGGTTGTTGCAAAGAATGGAATTCCGTAAATAAGAAAAAAAAAGTGGAATAAGAAAGATGTAGGAACTAATATTAACGATATAAAAAATATTTAAAAAGAAACTGATTTTTTTACCCAGAAACAAAATAACTTAATCCTACAATCTGTATTGATGCAAATTAGATAAACAAAAGTTAGTATTAATAATAAACGAACCTATTGAGCTTGCTTTCTCAAATTAAATGAAATAAAAAGAATAAACAGACAATATATAAAAGTTATATATTGTCTGTTTTAAAACCAATCCTAAAAGGGAATGGTTGGTTGCTGTCGGGTTGATGATGATGATGGTCGCGACCACCCTCCCCCACTTTTAAATGAATTTTTTTTTCTTTAACTCCTGCCGGGTTTTTTTTGCTGGGGTTTTGTGTACGTGGATCCCTGCCTGGTTTTTTACTTGTCCCTTCTGGTCACTGGTCCCCGTTAATCTGATATATTTACAGCAGTTATGTCCAGATGGCATGGGTGGTGTGTTCGTTGTGCGAGCGGCCCTCCACACCACTGCCCAATTCCGCGGGAAGTCTACACACACAAAGCGGCCGGGGCATCATGGGATAGCAAGCACTAACAGCAGCAGCAGCAAAAGGTCTCAACGTCTGGTTGCCAGGCAAAACCAACCTATCAACCCGCTCCGGAAAAATTACTCCAATCTACCACAGATACCGTTTCAAAACCTAATTAATATCACCAAGGCCAACCTGAAATCTATATTGATATATTCAAGAATCTGATTTATCAAAAACGCCAAGCGAAACAATACCTGAGTATGTCATTCGTGTTGAATTTACCAGGAGTAACTAATCCAATTTCACGTCGTCGACTCTTGTCTGTTAGAATGAGTTTGAAAAGCGCGATTTTTCTGCTATTGGAGAAAATGTTTTAAGTTCAAATATAAATTGTTATTATATATACAAAAAGTATAAATTATATATTTCATAACTATTCATATTGATAAATAAATATGGCGTTTTTAATTTTTTTTAAAGGTCTATAATATACAAATATTTTCTATAAATTTATTTATATTTTTTAAAATGTAATATTACAACTGGACATAGAGTGAGAGAAGTGTTTGTTTCAAACTTGCTAATTCTTGGTAGAGTGAAACAATTGCACCAGTGTTTAAAATTTGAAAAAGATCACAATAAAATTTACATTTAAAGTAAAACTGGTGATATTAAATAACAATTTGCATATTTTATAGATTTTTTTAATAGTTTTTTAAAAGTTTGTGTTATAAAAAGAATTATTTGATTTCAGTAAATGATTTATTGAAATAATTCTTTATTATGAAGCATTCCCATTTTAAACCAATATTGAAAATTATGTTTGAATTTTGTTTGATGTTTGCTATGTACAGTTTACCTCATAAAATATACACTTTCAGAAAAAATTATCAGATTTTATGTAAATTCCAATTTATTGCTAATGATAATGTATATAGAAATGCATTCTCATACTTACATACACACACACACATATATATATATGAGCACTTTAACCCATAAATATAGCATACTTTCAAACTATATTTTTATCATATATATATATAATTCCAAGTGAAGAGGACTCAAGGTTTTTTTTATATTTTGAGTGCTCTGGCATTTATTTTATTATAAACAGTACGCAATATAATGAGTATTATAGAGCTTAATATAATATAATATATGGTTATGTCAATTTTATAAATTTATATATGGTTATGTCAATTTTATAAAGCTTAATATAATATAATATAATTTATATAGTTATGTCAATTTTATAAAATTGACATAACCATATAATTATATTATATATATATATATATATATATATATATATATATATCCATTGCTTTATCACACATGACACATATATAATCAATGAAACCATACCTCAATCAACATACTGTCTGTTGGATTTTAAAAAAGATTTTTAAATAATTCATCTTTAATGAAGCTCTGAAGCAGCTTGTTAAAGTGAAACATGTTAGATTAAAGACACTTTTTTCTACTTGTGCTTTACTGATTCTATTCATCTTGTCAGATTTCGATCCATATATTCAGCTCATATATATACTCTCAGTTTTTTTAAATCATTCGTCTTTAACGAATCTCTGAAGAAGCTTGTTATAAGTGAAACATGTCAGATTAAAGAAATTTTTTCCCTACTTGATCATTATTTATTCATCCTGTCGGATTCTAATCCATATCTTTAACTCATATGGATTAGAATCTGGCAAGATGAATATTTGTAAACGAGTTATTACGTGACCTAGGTTCCTACCATGAGTGTTGTCTTCAGGTGATTTGCATTAACTGATTTTACTGTATACTGTTTTTTTTTATAAAAGCTCACGTAACAGTGTTTTTTTTAACACTCACGTGGCAGGTTTTCATCCATGAAATGAAAACGCCATAATTCCTTGTAATTTTAAAATTGCATGTTCAAAAATTCCCTGCCATGTAAGCATTAAAAAAAAACACTGTTACATGAGAATTCTTACAAAAAAAAGTTAAACGCTAAAATCAGTTATTGCAAATCATCTGAAGACACTACTCATGGTAGAAACCTAGGTCGTGTAATAACTCATTTACAAACAGAAAATATTCAAAAGTTCTACAATATAACTGTATTGGACATTTTTTAATACATATGTGCACTGGTCTAATTTTATTATGACCAGAAACTAAGTAATTAAACAATCAATATATATATATATATATATATATAACAATAGTGTTCTTCTTCAGAAGAACAGTATTGTTCTGAAACATGAAAATTTTTGTGTAATAATATAATGCTTTTATAAACCATTGTAATAACAAAATTACAATGTTAAGCTCTACTTTGTATTGAGCACTCTTTATAAAAAATGCATGAGCAGTGGGTTTTAATTTACCTGTTCTTTCACTTCCTCATAACATATATATATATCATTTACTATCATAAAAAGCCCTCTTCCACTTTGGCGAAAGTTAAACTAACGGTCAGGTCAACACATACTTAGACAAACCACATATCAAAACAGACTGATACCATCAGACCGTAAGGATCCCGACTATCAATCATACATATACACACCATAAATACACACATGCATACATGCTCTAGTATACACACACACACACACACACACACACACACACACACACACACACACAAGGACAACAGCAGCAGCCAGGAAGGACCATTTGTTGAAAGGTGCGGACTCAAACACAAGCTCTTCTAACATTCTGAAGATGAGATTTTAATCTGGAAATGTTAATGTATAATAAATAGGTTATCCCCAACAACTTGTTTACCTTCCTTTATTTTACAAAACGCATTGTGACAAAACCTAACCATATTCTACATATATATAGATTTGTTAGCATTCAGAAATTCACCCATCAGGCCATTAGCACACATCAGAGACTGACCCATTTCATGGTGTGTAATGTTTTTTACAAAATGAAAACACACCAGCAGTTCTGAGAGTGTTCTATTTTGTAACTGTACCAAATAACTGTTCTACTCAGTAACCAGAAAACATAGTGTAAAGCCGTATATAACTGCTGTTTATAAAATTTTTCCCTCTCTATAGTGCTCAATCTGCTAACAAGAGCATAAATAATATATATACATGTATATATATATATATATATATATATATATATATATATAAACTTATTTATAAATGGAACTTTGTCTGTGTGTTCTGTGTGTTTGTGTGTGTGTGTGTGTGTGTGTGTCTGTTACCTATAGACTCCAAAACGGCTGAACCAATTTTCTTAAAAATTGACACAGTTGTACTATAAGCATCTGTGAGTGTTGTTAGCTAGGTTTTGTGTCAAGGTACTCCCGATAAATATTGAAAATTGATAATCAAAAAATCGGGTTATAGAAGGAATGGTCAGATTTTAATCAAATTTGATACACTCATAGACAAAGACATAAGAAACGATATCCAGAAGTTTCAAGGTTGCAGTTCTTACAATAGTGCAGAAAATCGATAATATATTTATATAAAAGGCAAAATGTTTGTGTGTGTGTCTGTTTATCTGCCTGTATGTCTGTATTTTTTTCAGCCCTTTTATTTTAGTTTTTGCTTCGGGTTTGGCTCTAAGTAGGTATAATTGTAGTTCTTAGTCTCAGCCATGATACCATTTACTCAGAGGACTTATTTAGCCTTCAAAATTCAGTTTACAACGAAAAAAAACTTGATATCGATACCAGGAAATCAAAATTTGACTTACATCCATTCATTTTTCTTTCAGTCTACGGTTTTGCTCTAACTGGAAACAACTATTGCTTTTTAGTTTTTCGTGCCAACATCCAAAGAGTCTGAGCTCCAGTACCATGGATTAGTTTTAAAGCTTTCATTACACTCGAGCAATGCTGGGCTATATTGCTAGTATATATATATATATATATTATGGATTTCCCTCAAACAATGTCATAAACTATGAAGACACAGGGAATAAAAGAGACTAAGATGATTTTATTGAGGAGAAAGGACAATAAAAGACAAAAAGTGACAAATTGGCGATTGATATTGCGTTTAAAATTTGGAAGATTGTAGGTGCCAGAGAAGCAAGAAATCAGAAAGGAACTACAGAGGTGAGGTGAAAAGAAAATAATAGAATAAAACTTACATCTTGCTATTTCAGCAATAAAATGATAAAACCAGGTAAGCAATCTAGTAGGCATTACTGCCACTGGTGTGCAGGGGGTTACATAAGAGGAGAGTGAAGAGAAAGAGGAACAGGTTACAGGGAGTGTCGTAGAATGGGTAAGAGAAGGATGGAAACACTGGTGGGAAGAGAGCTTCATGAGAGTAGAGCAGAAAGGAAGAAGAACAAGACACAGGGGTGAGTGTCAGGGAAGAGATGGGAGTGAAGGAGATAAGAGATGACATTTGAGGTTGCGTTTAAACTCTTGCAGATTGTAGCTATCAGGGAAATAAGTATACAGAAGGGAGTTCCTTAGGCTGTAAGTGCAAGAAAAAAAATTGCAGTTACATTTGATTGTTTTCCCTGTAAAAGTGTGGGACCTAGTTGCCAGTAAATAAATTCATGTACAGGTCACCAGCAAGCTAAGCATGTTGGAGCAGAAGCCATGAAAATATCTGTAGAAGAAACAGAGGGAAGGCACATCTAGTGAGAATGTAACTGCATTTAAGCTGCCAGGTCAGGATCAGTTACATTACAGATTCTCCTTTGGATTTTGTCAAGAACCCTGAGATGCATAGCAGGGGCACCCAATCAGATGTGACAGCAGTATTCAATGCACAGGCAGATGGCAAATTTTTATATGTGCAAGATGGATTCAGACAAGAAGAACTTCCTGAACCAACACAGTGACCTGACCTTCCTAGCAGTAGATTTAGCTATTGATTTAATGTAGTTGTTTCACTTGAGATTGGCTGTTAGAGTTAGGTCATGGAGGCGCAGCATATTGCTTTCAGGGAGACTAACCTGATCTATGCTGATGGGGGTAAGAGCGACTGTCTATGGTGGAAAGCATTTGGAAGCATTAAAATTTATGAGCCATTTATTACCCAAGTTCACCACAGATTGGAAGAACTTTTTAAGATTAGCAGCAAGGTTTGCTTTGTCAGCCTCAGCAGATTTCTTATTGAGGCAGGAGTAAATAGTGGTGTCATCAGCATAGATGCCTGGGATCTGATTACATCAGGGAGATCTAAACTTACTTATAAATGGAACTTTGTCTGTGTGTGTGTCCATTACCTATAGACTCCGAAACTGCTGAACCAGTGTTTTTTAAGTTTACATAGCTGTACTATAAGTGTCTGTGAGTGTTCTTAGCTAGGTTTTGTGTCACGGTACCCCTGATAAATATCAATAATCGAAGAAATTGGGTTATAGAAGGAGTGGTCTGATTTTAATCAAATTTGATACCCTCATAGACAAAGACATAAGGAACGATATTCAGAAGTTTCAAGGTTGCAGTTCTTACAATAGTGCAGAAAATTTGATATCGATACCAGGAAATCAAAATTTGACTTACATACATTCATTTTTCTTTCAGTCTATGGTTTCGCTTTAACTGGAAACAACTATTGCTTTTTAGTCTTTCATGCCAATGTCCAAAGTGTCTGAGCTCCAGTATCATGGATTAGTTTTAAAGCTTTCATTATACCCAAGCAACACCGAGCTATACTGCTAGTTGTTGATAAAGCTCAGAAAAAGCATAGGACCTAGGATAGAGCCTTGAGGGACACCCATTTTCGTATGATAGAATCTGGAAGCACGTCTATTCAATACCACCTTCATTACATGATTTGATAAGAATAATTGGATTAAATCAATCAAGTGTCCAGTTATACCATAGCCCTGTAGCTTGCACAGAAGGACTGTTAAAGGCTTTGGAGATATCCTGAGCAATAGCTCAAGCTTTGCCATTCTTATTGAGAGCCTAGCATATAAACTCTGTGATGGTCATTAGCATATCAGTGGTAGACCTGGTGATGTAGAAGCCATACCGTTTGCTGGAGAATAAGCTGTAGGCTGTAAGATGTTGAACCATCTCTGCATTGATAATAGCCTCAAGCACTTTGCCAAAAATTGGTAGGAGGCTGACAGGGTGATAATTAGAGGGGTCTTAGGGTTCTCCAGAGTTCTTAAAAACTGGAACCATAGAGGAGGACTTTCAATAGGCAAGAAATCAAGTAGCAGATAGGTAGTAGTTGTAGAGTTTGGAGAGGACAGAAGAAAGTTCAGGGGTACATTTATTCATGATGATGATGACTGAAATTCTGTCACCTTTGCTCACCTTATGAGGGTCAAATTTTAAAATTATTTTAGAGACCAGCAAGTGGGTAATTTAAACATCGCTCAGTTGTGCCTCAGTTCTAGGTGGGAAGTCGGGTACAAATACTCCAGATGAATTGAACCTTCAAGTAAAGCACTCAGCCTTGTCTGCTGTAGCTGTGAGGACCTTAAAACAGCCAGAAGAAGTGGTTCCTGCAGACAATGGCAGTTAAGCAAGCAGGAGAGAACTAAGGAGAAGGATGAGGTTTGACTCTGAACTTACTGGATGGGATAAAGGCATCTTTCACCCAAGAGGAGACCTCAGATGCACAGTTTTCAACAGGGAGACAAAAAACTTTTTTGCAAGGGACATCACAAAGAAAGTCATGGAATGTTTCCCAGTCTGCTCTTTGATAACAGCAGAATATTCTGCAAGTAGAAGGTTTATGAAAGGAAGGGGAGTGGAAGTATATATTAACAGAAACCACACATGATCAGAGTTACCAAGAGAGCAGAGCTGCATGGTATGTCAAGAGTCAGAGATAGAAGTGAAACAGAGATCTAGCAGTGAGCGAATTACATTAAGGTTATTGGAAAACATGTGAAAGATTGGGTGTTTGAAAAGTTCATGGTATGGACACTAACTAGCAAGATCTGTAACAGAGTTTTCCAGCGACTTGGTGTGGTGGGCATTAAAGTCACTAAACACAAATATATTAGCAAATAGATGAGAGGAAATTTCCTTGCCTATATTGTTCAAGATGCTGTCTAATATGGAACAGTCAGAAGAGGAAGAGGAGTGGTACAGAAAGAAAAGAGAGAGACAGAGACACATCCAGCAATGGCCTGGAGATTCAAGAGAAATCAACCTGGCTAGAGGAAGATGTTCACTGACATAAACACCAATTCCATTCATATTTACATTAGAGTTCTTCCTAAAGAGGGGAAGGGAACCAGGGATATAAAAACCAGAGGTGATGTTGATGGGTTTAGGTGTTTTTTGTTTAGCTGATTTAGTTTTATTTCTTTGATTGTATGTTGTCATGATTTTTTTTGTCAAGGAGAGGCCAAGGGTAGTATTAACAGTTGGTTGTCAAATGCAACATTTATTGGAAGAGAACTGGTGCAGTCTGCAACATAATATAGCCTCAGGATTGAACATGTAGGGACACCCATCCATGCACAAGAACCCCTATATTATTCAACTGTTGATCAGAGCAGCCTCTCAAGACAGTATGCAAGATGTGATGGCTTAGTGAATAAAAGCATAAGTGAGCCTAGTCAGTACCTAGATGTGTCGGTGGTGCAACAGATAATAGTTTGGAATTGTTAATTAGAGAGCCAAGTTCCAATTCCAGTTGGGTTCATTATATCACTTACAAATACCTTTGGGAAAGGTACGAAGTTACTTCTTCTCCCCACAGCTATTGGTTAATTAGTAAGACATGTATTATTGAATCATTATTATTTCAACAAAAATTCTTACAATCTAAAAATATTTTTTGGCTTTAAATGACTTGTAAAAGGTTGATAAACAATAGATAATACTGGTCAACACAATTTTTCTAACGCAAGATATTCCAAAGCATTTTACCTAATTTTGGGGTGCTGAATCCAAATCTGGCATCAGTTTTTGTCTATCACCTTATTAAGTTGTTAATAACAAGTTACAAGAGAAAATGTAATGCACAAAAGTATGTAAAAATTAAGTATGATGATAAGAAAATATGTACAAAAAGTCCACTTATTCCAGCAGCTACTCTGTGACATATGTTTCCTCCTCTTTGGTGATCTTTGATGTACAACTCTGGGAATATTACTTATCAAGGTCTAACAATAACCTGCCATCATGCTTGATTCCAATCTACCCTGGTAAAATTCTTCTATTGTTTTAATGTCTTGATGAAAGCTTTCATGTTGCTCTTCACTCACATCACCCAGGTTCTCTAGAAACTTGTCCATGTAACTGTGTAAATAATGTATCATGATGCTCATTCTACATCCAAGTGATTGCAAACTGAATAACAGCTCCTTTAAAATATCTTGATAGTCATCAGCTTTCCTGTTCCCAAGAAAATTATTCACCACATCAGAAACTGCATTCCAAGCTCTAGTTTCTTCCACATTCATTGTTGCAACAAAGTGTGAATCCCTGAGAAGGATTCTTATTTGAGGTCCATCAAATATGCCTACATTTTTCTTTTCAACACTGACAGCTGAATAAGTTGATATATAGCTGAAGCAATCTCCACTGCAATGAAGAGCTTTGACAAATTTCTTCATTACACAAAGTCTTATATGCAGTGGGAAAAAGACAATATTTTTCCTATCAACCAGAGGCTCATTAATGTTTTCATCACCAGGTATCAAACTGTCTTTTGGTGGCCATTCATTCTTTATCCAGTGATCCATTGTAGCCTTACTATCACAGTAGTACAAGAAACAGGGGTACTTTGTATAACCATGATTTTTAAATGTACACAAATTATCCATTCATGAACATAGTATTGAAACCTCTCCAGAAGAATCTTGATGTTAGCACACTCTTCTTTCATTTTTACAGAACGTCCTATTGGGATTGAGCCATACATATTTCTGTTATAACACATTTCAAGCTTTTTTAAGAACTGTCTATAAAAAATCTCCACTCACTTGAATAATATGCTGCAGTCCCAAAGTGAGAAGTTCCTTAACATCATTGACCATCTAAATGGAAGTATTTCCCCATTTCTGAATTGAATCTCTCTTATGATAAAAGGAGAAAGCTGTACCAGATTTCAGCAGTTTTTTCTCTTGTAACAATTTAGCAGACTCTTTTGGCAAATACAAATCTCTGACTAGTTCATTCAATTCAGGCTGGCTAACAAAGAAGGTTTATCACAATCTACATTTGATGGCTTAAAAATATCAGCCTGATCATCTTCATCTGTAGAAGTAGACAAATTGAAGGATTCAATATCAATCTCTGGCAGCTCAATACAGGCACAATATGCAACTGGTCGAATGGTAGATGGAATATTTGGGTATTTCAAGTGTTGTTTAGTTTTCTTATTGAAATCTTTTAAATTGACAATGTAGAAGTAGAAGTTATCTAAATGGTTTGTTAGTTCTCTCCAAATTATTGGCAAATCAAAATTGAGCTTAGCATTCTTTCTTTGAGATCATGATTGCAAAGTTTCTACATAGGTTTTGCCCACTTTGTGAGGGGCCAGCTTTTGCTCTGATCTCCAAGTGGTACTTTAAAGTAAGCAAGATACACCTTCTTGGCAAGGTCATTCACTATTATAGTTTTGATCCACAGATACAGCAGAAAATATTTGGACTATTACAGCACTTTCTTCTTTGAGATATTGTAGCCATATTGTAGCCATAGCTGCAAGACTTCAGAGGTTGTACACTTCATTGTTTAAACAAGCAACAGCAAATCAGTATTAGGATTAGATCAGAGATTTTATAGGGAATTTGTGCACAATTCTGATTGGTTGTTAATTAGGAAGTAATCTCAAATTATTTCCTGGTTAAAATCAGGAAGTAATGGCTAAATCACTTCCTGGTTAGGATCAAATAATAAAACCCAATATACATAATTTCAAATAATCAAGTAATAATACCTAATCATATATAATTTCAATACAAAAAACCCTGTTAATGAGTGCTCATGGTTATTTTATAGTCTGCAAAATGAATGCACAAATGAATCAATATATTTTTTTTTTAATTGTGTCACCCCAAGTAAGGCATTCCACTGCCACTATAGCGCAGGGGGTTACATAGAGCGATTGGGTATAGGAAATGTCAGAAGGAGGGTGATAGACGAATTAGGATGTACATAGGGAGAGAGTTGGAGAGAGTGGGTGTGAGTTAGTGTGTTAGGAGGTGTCTATTGACCCTACATTTAAACTCCTGACGGTTGTAGCCGTCGGGGAAGCAAGCATGTGGTAGGGAATTCCACAGGCAGGAAGTGCAAGAAAAGAAGCTGTTGGAGTAGAAATTGCAGTTACATTTCATCGGTTTCACTGTAAAAGGGTGGACCTAGTTGCCAATCTAGTATCTTGTGCAAATTCACATCCAGGGAGCACCAGTGATTTAAGTTCGTCAGAGCAGAAGCCATGAAAGTATTTATAGAAGAGGCACAGGGAAGCCACGTCACATCGATGAGAGAGATACTGCAGGCGGTCAGCCAAGTCGGTATCAGTCACATTACAGATTCTTTGCTGTATTTTGTCAAGAACCCCGAGGAGAATAGAAGGGGCACCCGACCAGATGTGGCAGCAGTACTCAATACACGGGCGGATGGTAGATTTATATAAGTGCAGGATAGATTCAGGTGGAAAGAATTTCCGGGCCCTGCACAGAGGGCCAACTTTCATAGCTGCGGATTTAGCAATGGATTCAACATAGTCATTTCACTTGAGATCTGATGAGAGTGTCAGGCCAGGCAGGCATAGTGTTTTACTCTCTGGGAGGCAAGCCTGTTTCATACTAATGGGAGGGAGATGCGGTTGTCTGTGGTGGTTAATTGACAGCAGCTTTGTTTTGGAAGAATTGAATTTTACGAGCCATTTCTTACCCCAATCCACCATGGATTGGAGGTCCTTCTCAAGCTCGGCAGTGAGGTTCATCTTGTCACCAACACCAGATTTTTGATCAAGGCGAGAGTAAACTGTGGTATCATTGGCGTACATGCCTACTTGTGATCTTATGGCATCGGGGAGATCATTGATATAGATTAGAAAGAGCGTAGGACCTAGGATAGAGTTTGTAGGGTAGTTCTGGGGGGCATGTCTGTTTAATACCACCTTCAGTGTGCGGTTAGAGAGGAATGACCGGATTAAGTCCAACAAAAGTCCAGTTATGCCATAGCTTCGCAGTTTCCGTAAAAGGCTGGCATGCCATACTCTGCAGAAAGCTTTAGAGATTTTTTTTTTTTTAATCATATCACCCCGAGCAAGGCGATAATGCCACTGATGCACAGGGGGCTACATAAGAGTAAAAAGATTGGAAAAGAGAAAGCCGGAAACCACATCCTAAACAGGGACCAAGGGATGAGCCTCTTCACCTGTTCAATAGACGTGGGTGAAGTGTAAACCGGACAATAGTTTAGTCTATCTACTCCAATTGAAAAAAATAAAAATAAAGAAAAGAGTGAAAAGATTGGAAAAGAGAAAACCGGAAACCGGAAACCGCATCCTAAACAGGAAACAAGGGATGAGCCTCTTCACCTGTTCAATAGACGTGGGTGGAGTGTGAACAGTGCGATAAGGCGACGGTTCGGGCTTCACCATTCTTGTCGAGAGCCTGGTATATATACTCGGTGATGGTGGTTAGCATATCAGCAGTAGACCTGGTGAAGCGGAAGCCATACTGTTTGTCCAAGAGGAGCCCGTGGGCTGTGAGATGCTGAACGACCTTGGCATTGATAATGGCTTCGAACACTTTGCCAAAGATCGGAAGAAGGCTGATGGGGTGGTAATTTGTGGGGTCCGATGGTTCACCAGTGTTCTTGAATATTGGAACCACAGAAGAAGACTTCCAACAGGCAGGAAGGCAGGAGGAAGATAGGCAGAGGTTGTAGAGCTTAGAAAGGATAGAGGAGAATTCAGGGGCACAATTCTTCAAAACTATGATTGGGATTCCATCCCCACCACTCGCTTTGTGAGGGTCCAGTTTTGAGATTATGCTAGAAATCAGTGGGGACGTCATTCAATTGGGCATCAGTTCTAGATGGGAAATCGGGTGTATGGATTCCAGACGAATCCAGACTTGAATTGGTCGAGAATCTACAGGCAAAGCATTCAGCCTTGTCTGCTGAGGAGGTGATGACCTCAAACTCATTGATTAGTGGGGGTATTGAGGACTTACTCTTGTTAAGCACACTTTTACAGAGGCACCAGTAGTCTTTGGTACCGAACTTAGAGGATGCTATGCACGGCTTCATTCTGGCAGCAAACAGCATCTTAGCTTCGTTAAGTATCTTTTTACACTTATTACGAGCTGAGGCGGAAAGTCGCCTGTTTTGGTCCAACACGTGGCTACGATAAAGCTGGAAGAAGTGAGTCCGGTGAGCAATGGCGGCCGAGCAAGTGAGCGAGAACCAGGGAGACGAATGGGATTTAAGCTGAAATTTCCTGGCAGGGATGAAAGCATCAATGCCAGCCTTAACCCAGGAGGAGACCTCTGATGCACAGTCTTCGACGGGAAGACTAAAAACATTTTTCCAAGAGACGTTGCAGAGGAAGTCACGGAACGAATCCCAGTCTGCTCTTTGATAGTAGTAGGATATTCTGTTTGTCTGGGTTTCTTGGGTATAAAGCTCAAAATTCTGTATATACAATACTATTTATATAGTATCTTACTTGATCAGCTGATTTTTCTCTGTGGATCAATTGCTTGTTAGAATTCTTTCACTGAAGCTTGTCATTATGATCTTATCTATCCAATCAATCAGAAAAAAATAAATGAGACATCATACAACATACAATATAATTTATTTCAAGAATGTATCCAAGCTATTAAAAACTTGTCACTCTTCATATGATAATGTACAGCCAAAAAAGTCTTCAAACTGTGCTGAAAATTTTTATTTTTTACAAAATGCATGAAAATGTGGTATACTGATATCACAAAAATGTGATGTGGTAGAGAAAATCTGAAACCAGATTTGGATTCAGCACCTCAAACTCAGTCTAAATCAGCTCTAACTCTTCATGCCAGAAAAAAAAGATTTTGGTTGCTGATCAGTGTAATGAACCAATCAATAAAAACATGTGATTTTGGGTATTCATATAGGAGAATTTTCAGTAATATTTAAACTTTTTGCCTCCCCCCACCAAAAAAAAACACAGTGTGTCAAAAGGATGGTTATTCCCTTGATACTGCTACTATTGCAGACATTTTTTACTCCCTTGGCAGTGTTTATTTACAAGATTATAAAAATATCTGAACCAAGTACAATGCAATATTTATCATTTTCTAAATAACTATGAAACAAGTTTTCTATTCAATCTAGTAAATAAATAGTATTTAACATCTTTGTTGTCAATTCTCAAGTATAAAGAAAATGTATAAAACCACTTTCATATGTTTGGGCTTTATTCAAATGCTAATCATCTCTTTTTAAAACAATAAACATTACCAAAGGAGTCAAAAGTGTATACAGTAATATAGCAAGGGAATATTTCTCTAATTTTGTTTTTTTGTTTTTGACCTTTTGTCTGGAAAAACATCTCCAAATTTAAATGCTGCTTTACTATTCTCTGCTTTCATATTTTAACTTTTGCTGTGTTTAATTTACCAGGATCTATTACCAGCACTGCTTCTCTGGTTTTACCATTTAGACTCAAAGACACAGTTGGAGCTCTTTTCTTCACAACTATATTTGTTGCCATTTCCAAGAACTTCATTTTTTTTTTCCAAGCATAGTACTTTTCTGGAATAATTTCTGGTGGGCCTAAAAACTTAATATTTCTAGCCATTTGTTTCGTTTTTTTTACATGAACTATGCTCTGCTATCAGATATTAAAACAGGATCTTGATCAAGTGACAGCACTTCACCAAACAAAGAAGAAATTTTATTGTACAATGAGAACAAATGTGGTATATGGCCAAAAACGGGTTGGGGAAGGCTAGTCATCATCTGTCCTAATCTTAAACTAAGCTAGCCACAATCACTGAGCCTGTTATACCACAATAATCCTTGCACCAAAACAATATATATGTACTTACCATTCTTACTACACCCACCAGAATACCTCAGAGACTCTGAATTCTAAACTCATCCCCATCTGTACAATTTTTCTGTGGAGGGCAGAGAATTAAATAACATTTAAATTTTTTTAAAAACCTCAATTAATATTTACAATGAAAAATAAGGATTATTTACAAGAAACCACAACAAAGACTGTTAGTAATAAAGCCTCCTACAATCCCTAAGATGTGGCAGAAACATCAGAAATAACTGAACAAAATCAATGCAGAACCTTAAAGTAGTCAATCATTTGACTGAACACTCATTCAATCACACTCATTCAAACAAAACAACAATATCAAGAAACACAGTTGAATATGAAAGGTGTCCTGCATCCACCAGAGAACTAACATCTCTGACCACCTCATGGGGAGAGAAGAGGGAATTAAACTAAAGAAAGAGAGAGCAAAAAAATAGGGATGGTCAATGTGCATTCAACTTCTAGCTAAGTTAAATTTAGCAGAAGAAAAAACAAAACAAGTGTAAACTATTCTATTTTAGGAAGGTTTGCCAATGTTCAGTCCAGAAAAACTCGATATCCTTAATGCCTAACTGGCATCAAAATACCACTCTAAGTCAGTTCCTTTCACCCAGCACAAAGTCGCAAGACTCACCCATCTTTTGCCAAATTCTGATGGAGGGAATCATTTCCTTTTCATCCTAATCTTGACTTTAAGCTGATGCCTAAAGAACAAGATTAATTGGGACAAGGTAAACTTCTCATCACCAAAGAATTCCTTCTGTTGCGTCATCCAAATCATGAATCACATAATGCCTAGCAAGTAAAAGAACTCAGTCTGCTTTAGTCAATGGTGGTACAATATTGCTACAAACAGAACTGGCTTCCAAGACAAAGAACTTTCCACAAAGTTGCAAACAATCATGTCATCTACAAAATTGCACAAGAGTCCTGCGACACTGCAGTGGAATAAGATATGACTGTGGGTCATACCAACTAACTTTTTCCAAGCCTGCTGCACAAAGTCTTTGCTGACCCAGAGAGCCTTTCAGATCGCCTACCAGGTGAGTGATGCCTCAGTATTAATGAGGCATTTCAGCCCAGGTGCCCAAGGCTATATAGAGTGAGCCTTCTGCTTCGTTAGACTGAGCTTGCTTATTAGATCATCCTGAACAGCCCCCCACACCACCCACTAGCACTTATGCAACAATGCTTGAACATCAGAGACAGTATCTGTCACCTGTAAGATTAACTTGAGTGCCAAGCAACATTCATGATAGAAAGAGCACTTGTCACTGGATAAAAGGCAGGTCTCCTCCTCTTTGGACGAGTGTGCAGTTCTCAAGGATGGAAAGTTTATATGTGTGCTTTTCTTCCAGAATTTGCTATTCTCATCTAATCACACACACATCCAGTTTAGAAAAAGAATACAAAATGTACGTTGACAAATCTCAATGCTAGGTATGCTCAAGCTGCCTTCAGAAGGGTGGGGGTAACAGATCTCCTGAACTACATTGGGAGACTTGCCCCCCAAGAAAGAGAACAAGATTCTTCCAGAGCCTAGTAGAGTGGCATATAGAAGTGGAAGTACAGCGAGTTGGTAAATGAGAATTTGTTAGATGTGCAAATTGCACACCTTCACACTCCTCTTAAAGGAAAGATTGCTTTGGGACCACAGATGAACTCTGACCTCAGCCTTCTCACGTACCTTCAACCAATTCATTTTCAGGAGATCAGGACCAAGCCAGATGCCAAGGATCAGCCTGTCTATCTAGAGGAAAGGTTCGGAAAGAGAAACTCCCTTCCATGCACCCAACTACAAGCCAACAGAATTATCGCTGTTGATCTTGAACCCCATCACCGTCTCTGACCCTCTAATTTCTTTACTGACAGCTCTGCTCAACACAAGAACCAAGATGTCATCAGCATAAGCAGTTTACATGGCTTAAATGGTAGCACCAGGTAGAGAAATTCCATGTAGGACCGGATTCATGTTTAATTTGCAAAAGAAAGGCTCCAATGCAAGAACATAAAGCAAAGGTGAAAGTGGACAACTTTGATTAACAAAATGAGACAAAGGTTTTTGATCTTACTCCATTCACTTTCATAAGTGCACCAAGAGATGCATGCAGAAGTTGGATCCAGGTGAGAAAGTACGTTTGAAACAGGCAGCTGAAAGGGCTGCCTCCAGAAACTGATGGTCAACTCTACCAAATGCTTTGGACTGATCTAAATTGATCAGCGTGGCTTCACTGTCAACTTTCTTGACAATCAAGCATACCAAATGAAAGTTGTCCAAAATAGTCCTACCCTTCACAGCACAAGTCTGCTTGACACTAATCAGACTAGAGTGAACAGCCCGCAAATGTTAGGCTAAGATCTTGGCTAAAATCTTTAACTATCTATTTAAAACAAATCTATTTAAAACATCAAAAGCCTATAATTACCTAAACCACACCCACCATTTTTGTTTTAGTAAAACAACTTGATCACACCCTTGGTGAAGTGTTGAAGTATACATCCCTGCTTCATCCATTTGTCATAAATCAGTGCTAGCAAAGGGACAAAGATGAGCGACTGCCTCAAGTACACTTAGTAAGTACACTTAGCTAAAGCTATGTCCCCACTATTACAGGATTTAATCACCCAATCAACTTTCTCTTCACATGACGTTTATGCAGCTAGTCTAGCTAGATTGAGTTGATGACAATAATCAGCAGCAAATGACCTAAGTTTAAATTTTAGAGAATCCCACTACTTATTTCCAACCACAGCCCCCATCAATTCTCACTGTAGCATTAGTAACAACTGGTACTGGAAATCTTGCTCACCAAATAATGATGTATTTGATTTCCAGTAGCCAGCCAATCTGACCTTAGATTTATCTAAGTTTACACGAACCTGGACAAGCTTATGATACATGTAAACCATCGAATGGAAACTTAGACAAGCTAAGAGTCCTATATCAACTCTCTCAACTAGGATTTGATTGATGTTGCTAGAATGCACCACTCAAACCGAGCTGCCCCCATTAGTCTAAGTCCACACTACCTCCTAAGGGGGCTCATTTCTATACTTATTGACAAGATCGAACTTGTCAATCAAGTCCTGAAACAGTTTCATGCCTGAGTTGTTAGTACTCAATCTTTCCCCTATACAATCTATCTTTGGGTCAAGGATGTTCTAATCACCTGCTAAAATTACCTGATGAGATGTCGTCAAAAATGGTTCAATCCACTAAAACAAATCAGGTCATATTGCATGGTTATTGGGTGCATAAACCTCGATGAGACAAAGAGCCTTATCATTTATGGTAATATCCAGCACACAAAGCCTGCTGATTGGATCTGTGAAGACAAGAACACACTCTGCATTCACAGACTTGTTCACCAGCCAGGAAACCCCTTGAGCAGTCATCAAAGCATGTTGAATAAAGGAAAAACCCCTTAGATAGAATGCACTCATGGTCGCGAGTTGAAAACCAGATTTTAAAATTTATATCCTTCAAATGGTGGCTTCCATTTCCCATGCACTCTTGTATGCATTCTACTACAAATAAAATGTATTGTTGTTCATTTTGCTATAAAATGTACTGTTGGTAATTCTACTATAATATGTATTGCTGGTCATATTGCTTTAAAAATGTATTGTTGGTAATTTTAATATAAATATGTATTGTTGGAAACTTTTCATATAAAAATGAATTGCTGGTAGTTTTTTTATAAAAATATATATTTTATACTTTTATGATAAGTATCATATTTTTATGATGTTTTTTGTTTGGAAATTCACTATTTGGCCATAGCTGGTATCCTAACAGGTGCTACCATGCCAGGTCAAAGTGGACCTGGGAACAACAACACTCCTCAAACCCTCCAATCAACTGATCAGAGGCCTTGCTACCAGATGTAATTCATCAGCATACCCAGAACTAAGTGATAGTTCTCAGTATCCTGCTGCTGCATAACTACACCAAGTAAAAGGTATTGTTATAAACTTGTACAGTTGCATAAGAGAACAGACAAAATAACAAGGTACCACCAGTGAGGTGGAAAGAAAAGTAAACAAGATTTGTTAAGATAAAACTCTTTGCATTTGTCTATATTTCTGAGATGAGATAGTATTTACACTATTTACATTATTTGGACTATTGTCCATATCTTTGTTGCCATTTGTACAATGTTTCAGTTGTTGTACGCTCTGGCCTTCTTCAGGTGCTAGGACTTTTGAACCGAACCCTTTATTACACTTACTGTGGTATATCATTCTTATTCCTTGCGCAAAGCCTCTTTTGGTAGTCATGAGTTATCTCCCTCTAATTGGACTCTCTAAGTTACTTGTTCACCACTGCTGTAGCTTAGTACTGAACTCACAACTCTTTGGATCAAGTCACTGGAACTAACCATTTGATTTATAAGTCTCAGAAATTCAGTTATTTTTGTCCTTAAGGACACATGTCCCAGTCGATATAGACATTGGTTAATCTGGAAAACTGATCTAAAAGACAACTTCAAGCAGAGATTCTTTTGAGTCACTGCAAAGGCTGTTTTAATGTATGATGCCAATGTATATACATTAAATAAACCCTCGAGTCTTAGCTTGAAGAAACCTACACTCAGACACTGAAAGCTATAATTAACCTACTCTCAGATGCTGAAAAATATACTTAAAATCTTCTGGAGGCAAAATCAAACTAAATCATGACTCCATGCCTTGAATAAAATAGATGTAAGCTGGAAATCTGCTCTACCAGACAATTTCAAGCAGAGATTAATTCGAGTCACTGTAGAGGCTGTTTTATTGTATGGTGCCACTGCCTGGATATTAACTAAAATCCTAGAATCTAAGCTTGAAGAAATCTACACTAAAATGATGACAGCTATAATTAACCTACACCCAGATGCTCACAGCTATGGTTAACAACACCCAGAAGCAATATTTAATTAAATCACAACTCCATCACTTGAATAAAATGGATGTAATCTGGAAATCTCATCTACCAGACAACTTCAAGCAGAGATTCTTTTGAGTCACTGTACAGGCTGTTTTATTGTTTGGTGCCACTGCCTGGATATTAGCTAAAACCATAGAGCATAGGTTCCCAATCTTTTTGCTGCGATTACCTCTAGATACAATTTCACTATTATCTATTACCCCAATGAACAAATACCCGTAATATAAGAAAAGAAGTAATTATATTTTCATACATCAAATGCAGACAAAGTTAATGGAAATTATTCAATACAATAGTACCAATCTATAATAATCAGAGGTGTTAACTTTACCAAGTTGTCTCCCTTGGACACTCTTCACAAAAGGGAGTTAGTTTTACCACCGAAAAACGGTGTACGGCACTTTCGAACGAGAGAGCGCGAACTGTACGCACGTGTATAATAAATCCTCTTTTTACCCCACTCCAGTTGTCTGTGTTCACCACCTTTTACATTGGTAGCAGAGCGTAAAAACAATGGCTTCTAGATACATTGCCCCACCAACATTAAACACGGACAAATACAATTCCTGGAAAAAGGAAATGCGAATTTGGGAATTAGCCACAAGTTTAGATGAAAGAAAACGGGCCCCTGTCGTACTTTTGTCCTTGGAAGGAAAAGCGAGAGAAGCGCTGCTGGAATTGGATATTACCTCACTAAATGCCGAAAATGGAATGGAGATGATATACCAAAAACTGGATACACTCTTTTTAGAAGACGCAAACCAGGCAGCATTTAAGGCTTACGAGGCGTTCGAAAGTCACAGAAGACAAAGCGGCATGGCGATAGATACCTTTTTAATTGAATTCGAACGTCATATTGCTAAATTAAAAGAATTCAATGTAATTCTGCCCGAGCCGGTCCTGGCGTACAGAGCTCTTAAAAGCGCAAACCTCACCCCAGAAAACGAACGGTTAATAAAAGCTACTGTTCGAGAACTGACACTTGGAGAAATGTCTAAACAATTAAAAAAAATACTCAATGACTTTCAAGCTCATTCCTCACCAAAAACTTCTCCGGTTGCGGTAAAAACCGAATCTGACATTATTTTCACGACGAGTGAGGAAACCTACTACACCAGTCGTGGTCGACGCCACGGTGATAAAAATTCTAGTCTCACCAGTCAAGGTACTGGCAGACGGGGTCGTAACCAGAACTCAACACACTACAACACCAAAAGAAATTCAAAACCTAAGTTTGAAAGTGACAACAGCAGGAGTTGTTTCAAGTGTGGATGTAAATACCACTGGATTCGCGACTGTCCGTATGACGAAACTGACAACAGTGAAAAGGGAGGCCATTTACTCGTCTCCAACATCGTTCTCATGAACGAGCGAGAACAATATGGCGGCATCAGCACGTTTTTAGGAGAGACACTCGGATCCGCTGTCTTGGATAGCGGCGCGTCTGGGACAGTTTGTGGAAAAAAATGGTACGAGTGTTTTCTGGAAACCCTACCAGAAAAACAAAAAATAAAAATTCGAGATGGAGGAAAGAGCTACAAGTTTGGTGATGGGAACACCATTAAATCCACCCACACAGCAACTTTACCATGTGTCATTGCTGGCATTGAAATCGGTATTGTCACTGACATTGTGGACGCTGACATACCGCTTTTGCTAAGCAAAAAGTCAATGAAAAGAGCCAGCACATGCCTCAATTTTGAGAATGACAGTGTCACCATGTTTGGAAAAAAAATCCCACTGCAGTGTACTTCTTCAGGTCACTATCATATTCCCATAACAAGACCTCCACCAGATCGAGGTAAGTTCAAACACATTTTGTTTACCAAAGAAATTTTCCACAAAAATAGGCAAGAAAAAATAAAAATCGCCACCAAACTTCATAGGCAATTCAGTCATCCTAGTGGCAAAAAGCTATGTGACTTAGTCAGGAGCGCCGGAGTGAAAGACCCGCAATTCATTAAAATACTCAAGGAAATTCCCAATTCTTGTGAAATTTGCTTGAGGTACAAAAGGGTTGAACCCAAACCTGTTGTGGGGTTTTCACTGGGAACGTACTTTAATGAAAGCATTGCTATGGACATTAAAGAAATTAATGGAAACAAGGTACTACACCTTATTGACCATGGTACTAGATACAGTGCTGCAGTAAAAATTCCTGGTAAAGAGAGCTCCGATATTATTAGTGCTATTTTTAAAAATTGGATTACTTATTTTGGTACTCCTGGATTTATCCTCACTGACAATGGCAGAGAATTCAACAACCAGTCGTTTAGAGACATGGCACAAAATATGAACATTGTGGTTCGTACTACTGCTGCTGAAAGCCCATGGAGTAATGGGCTAAATGAAAGACACAATGGGATATTAGGGGAAATGGTGAAGAAAACCCTTGAAGAAACCAATTGCAGTTTTGAGGTGGCCCTCGCATGGGCAGTAAGTGCCAAGAATACACTTCAGAGTGTCCATGGATATAGTCCCAATCAACTCGTTTTCGGCAGAAATCCTAACCTACCTGGTTTTCTCAATGACAAACTCCCTGCACTAGAAGGTGTTTCCACCAGTGAAATCGTTGCAAATAACCTCAACGCTATGCATGCTGCCAGGAAACACTTCATAGCAAGTGAATCTTCAGAGAAGCTAAGACGAGCACTTCGCCACCAAGTTAGAACAGGTATCACACAATCTTATAAAAATGGAGATGCTGTTCTCTACAAAAGAAATTTGTGTGATAGATGGCTTGGGCCTGGAACTGTCATAGGATGGGAGAACAAACAAGTGCTTGTTAAACACGGTGGCACCTATGTAAGAGTACATCCGTCTCGTTTAGTTTCCTACCCTGGAACTTACCAGAATCACAATGAGGGTAACAACAAGGAATCGGGCATCCCACAAGAAGAGTCTGAAGAATTTTCAAGGATGTCAAACCTCGAAGAGAATATTTTAGATGAAGATTTGGAAGTTCCAGACATCAACGCCGAACAACGCTACACTGTGGAAACTCAAGACATAACAAATAAGCAGGACACCTCCACCAGGAAAGTCAGGCTTCCCAAACCTGGACAAATCATCAAATGCAAGCTTGCCAATGACACAGAATCAGACTGGAGGAAGTTAAATGTCATAAGTAGAGCAGGCAAAGCCACTGGTAAAAATAAACATTTAATGAATGTAGTTATGGAACAGGGTGAACCTTTTTGGTTGGACTTTGAACATGGGGTATCCGAATGGCAAACCAATGAGGCAGAAGAAAACAAAGAGGACCACAATTCTTGTAACGAAGAAAAAGTAATGATCACCTCTGCCAATGATAACCTGGAACTAGAGGAAGCAAGAAAAAAGGAACTTCAGAGCTGGATTAAAAATAAAGTTTATATCCAAGTACCTGATCAAGGCCAAGCAAAAATTTCCACCAGATGGATTTACACAAACAAAATTTCTGATGACAAGCAAACATACAAGGCCAGACTCGTTGCCCGAGGTTTTCAAGATAAAGATGCTGAGAACCTAAGAAATGATTCTCCCGCATGCTCCAAAGAAGGTTTACGCCTAGCATTAGCCATAATGGCATCTAACCATTGGGTATGTAAATCCATGGATATTAAAACAGCATTTCTACAAAGCAAGAAATTGGATCGACTAGTCTATCTGGATCCTCCCAAAGAAGCCAATGTACCCCAGGGCTATATCTGGAAACTCTCCAAATGTGTATATGGCTTGACCGATGCCTCTAGGTCCTGGTATCTAACACTCAGGGAGGAATTAATGAAATCAGGAGCAATAGCTTCAAAATATGATCAGGCTATATTTACATGGCATTTCGAAAACAAACTGCAAGGTATAATTGCTACCCATGTGGATGATTTTTGCTTTGCAGGGTCAGAAATTTTTCACAGAAAAGTTATCAACGAAATCCGTCAAGTATTTGCAGTTAAATCTGAAGAAATTGCAGAGTTTCAGTACATAGGGTTAGACATCAAACAGAATGGTAAAAATATCAAACTCGGACAAAATGAGTATGTAAAGAAATTGAAATATATCCCAGTAGAAACAGGCAGGAATATTAACGACAAAATATCAACAGCAGAAATTACTGAAATCAGGCAAGTTATCGGCCAACTTAACTGGCTGGCTACCCAGACCAGACCTGATCTCAGCTACGATGTCAGTGCATTAAGTTCTATCCTCAAACGAAGCAATGTGGAATGTATAAAACATGCCAATAGAGTTGTTAAGAAAGCCAAGAAAGAAAAATCCCAGATAGACATTCCTGACTTAGGAAATCTTAACCATCTCAAGATTGTTGCCTATAGTGATGCTTCATTCGCTAACCTGACAGATGGAGGATCTCAAGGTGGTTATATAATCTTTTTGGTTGGGGATAACCACAAATATACGCCCATAACATGGCAGTCCAAACGCATCAGAAGAGTGGTCAAAAGTACACTTGCTGCTGAAACCCTAGCCATGGTTGACATGTCGGAGGCCTGTCTATTTTACAGGAAACTACTATTGGAAGTTCTCCAGTTGAAGGATGAACCTGAAAACATCAAAATAATCTGCAAAACAGATAATTCCTGCCTCTATGACTCTGTACATTCCTCCACACAAATATTAGACAAAAGGCTTCGCATCGAGATGGCTATTCTAAGAGAAATGCTGGAAAGAAAAGAAGTAGCAGAGTTCTCTTGGGTACCCACAAATAAACAAGTAGCTGACTGTTTAACCAAGAAGGGAGTCCCTTCATTTAAGATACTTGAGTTTGTATCTGAACCTAAAGAAACTGATATTTAAAACAATATTTTTTTTCTTTCTTTTTCAGTCGCCATCTAAAAGATAAGAAAAAGGGGGAAGAATTGTTAACTTTACCAAGTTGTCTCCCTTGGACACTCTTCACAAAAGGGAGTTAGTTTTACCACCGAAAAACGGTGTACGGCACTTTCGAACGAGAGAGCGCGAACTGTACGCACGTGTATAATAAATCCTCTTTTTACCCCACTCCAGTTGTCTGTGTTCACCACCTTTTACAAGAGGTATAGTAGCTGTAACCTAGCCGTGATTCTTAATGTGAGTGTTGAGCTTGTATTGCCCGTGCCAGTGCCAGTTTATTTATTCTTGGCTTTGTGACTGAAAGGGCTATTCGGGTGTTGTTTGCCACGTTGAGTCTGCTACGTTTCTTGGTCTTCATTCCAAGGACACAGTGTGAAATTATTATAAGCTGATTGCCTCTTCACAAACCAAACATCCATTACCCGCAAAAAATGGGCTCATTACCCCACTGGGGTAATTTACCGCAGGGTCTGGAACCATGACCATAGAGTCTCAGCATGTAGAAACCCACACTTAGATGCTGAGAGCTATACTTAACATCTCCTGGAGGAAACATCCAACTAAATCACAAATCTGTACTTGAATAAAATTGATGTAACCTGAAAATCTGATCTACCAGTCAACTTCAAGCAGAGATTGTGTCAAGTCACTGTAGAGGCTTTTTTATTTTATGGTGCCACTGCCTGGACAGTAACTGAAACCCTGTAGTATTAGCCTGAAGAAACTTATACTCAGATGCTGACTGCTATAATTAACCTACACTCAGATGCTGACAGCTACTCTTAACAACTCCTGGAGGCAACATCCAACTAAATCACAACACTATGACTTGAATAAAATGGATGTAATCTGGAAATCTGATCTACCAGACAATTTGAAGGAAAGATTCTTTTGCTTTCCTGTAACGGCTTTTTTATTGTATGGTGCCACTGTTTGGACATTAACTAAAACCCTAGCAACTCAGCTTGAAAAAACCTACACTTAGATTCTGATGGCTATATTTAACATCTCCTGGAGGCAGCATCCAACTAAATCACAACTCCTTGCCTTGAATAAAATGGATGTAATCTGGAAATCTGATCTACCAGACAACTTTAAGCAGAGATACTTTTGAATCACTCTAGAGGTTATTTTATTATATGGTGCCACTGCCTGGACATTTACTAAAACTATATAGTCTAAGCTTGAAGAAACCTACACTCAGACGCTGACAGCTATACTAAATCATAAATGCATGCCTTGAATAAAATGGATGTAATCTGGTAATCTGATCTACCAGACAATCTCAAACGAAGATTCTTTTGAGTCACTCTAGAGGTTGTTTTATTGCATGGTGCCACTGCCTGGATATTAACTAAAACCCTAGAGTGTAAGCTTGATAAAATCTACACTCAGATGCTGACAGCTATACTTTACATCTGGAGGCAACATCCAACTAAATCACAACTCCATGCCTTGAATAAATGTATGTAATCTGAAAATCTGATCTACCAGACAACTTTAAGCAGAGATACTTTTGAATCACTGTAGAGGTTATTTTATTGCATGGTGCCACTGCCTGGACATTTACTAAAACCCTAGAGTGTAAGATTGATAAAATCTCCACTCAGATGCTAACAGTTATATTTAACATCTATGGAGCCAACATTCAACTAAATCACAACTCCATGACTTGAATAAAATGCATATAATATGGAAATCTGTTCTACCAGACAACTTGAAGCAACTTTTGAGTCACTGTAGAGTTAGTTTTTATGTATGGTGCAACTGCATAAATATTAACTAAAATCCTAGTGTCTAAGCTTGATGTTATCTCAAGAAAATAGAGACTGAAAATGCTGAAAATACACTTAAGAGGTCATTAGCATGCTTTTCCTTGTATGATAAGTTTCTTGAACCTAAAATAAAATGTTTCAAGTGTTTTTATATTTTGGCACTTCTTAGTAAAATTAGACATATTGGCCTATTTTGAGTGAAAAAGGCATCATCTGTACACAGAAAACCATATGTGATGCAGCCAATCAGCATAAAAAAATAGCCCAGAAACATGAGCCCACTGCTCAACAACATTTGGGTAAAAAATAATGACCGGTATAATTCTTCATTTTTATATTATCATAGATTAAACACTCCAGATTATGAACATGGAAAACAATTTTAATTAAATTTTATCAAAATTATTGGAAGTAAGCAGTGCTTATTGTATGATTATACCTTTTACTTTTTCAGATTACAATTAATCCAAATTTGTTAAAAATAATCAAAGCCTAACCAGTGATTAGTAACCTCAGTGATTATGAAAGATATCTTGTTAAAAAAGGAATTTTTCACTCTTCAGATTTGCTTTTCCTTGAAATTTTATTTTCTCACAACTGGCTGATGAAACTGATATCAGATCAGAGTCCAGAACAATTCTCCTCTTTAGAGAAATTTGTAATATTTTTCTTAAATCATTGCACCCCAAGCTAGGTGGGACTGTCACTAGTGCAGAGGGGGTTACAGTGAAAGAAAAAACTATGTACAGGGTGTATTAAAGTATGAATAAAAGATGAGATGCATGGGCTTCAAGAATGAGCAAGTGTATGCATGATAATGTAGATTTTGTAAGCATCTGTCTGAATGGACAACTTCACAAATGAAATGAAAACTAGACAAATATTCTACAGAAGGATGCTGAGAATACTATGGACTGAACATACACATGAGAAAGATGTTTCAGAGAAAATAGGAACTAAAAGAAAACTGATGCTTGCAGTCAGAAAGAGACAGTTAAAATTTCTGAAACATATAAGAAAAGAGGGCTTAGAGAATGTAACACTCATAGGATATACTGAAGGCAAGAATAACAGAGAAAACAGTAAGGAACTTCATGAAATTGTATGAAAAGATGCCCCAAAATGGAGAGAGAGACAATAAAGAGTTAAAATTACATTTTTAATCATTTCACCCCATCTAGGTGTGACTACTACTAGTACACAGAGAGAGAAAACACTAGTGTTACAGGGAGAGAAAAGATTGGGTACAGGAGGTATTGAAGAAGGAATAAAAGATGAATGGAATTCAAGAAGATAGAAATGGAAGGGAGTCTCACAAATGGGAAGTACAAGAAAAGAAACTGTTAAAATAGAAGAGGAGGTTACATTTAACTATTTTGATGGTAAAAGGATGGGACCTAGAAGCCAATTTAAGAGCATGTGTAAATACATATGGCTGAGACACCAGGGAAAGAAGCCTGCCAGAGCAGTATCCATGAAAATACTTGTAGAAAAGATAGAGGGAAGCTATATCACATCAGTGAGAAAGTGACTGAAGGTGGGTTGCCAAGTCAAGATCAATTAAATTTCAGATCCTTCTTTGGATTTTGTTGAAAACCTCAAGATGAATAACCAGAACACCTGGCCAGATATGGCAACAGTATTCAATACAAGGATCAATGGTAAATTTATAAATGTGCAAGATGGATTCTGATAGAAAAGCTTTCTGGCCAGACACAGTGATGAAAGGCTTTGTGGCTACAGCAAGAGTGCATAATATCAAAGATTCAAGAATGGAAGGCAGACAGAAGCAAATAATGAAATTTGTTTATGGCTTCTGTGAGGAGTGTGAGGCATTAAAGGAAATCTCCACAATGGCATACCCACAGAAATTATAACAGATGTCTTTTGAGGACAAGTTCAGCATAATAGAAAGAAGCATTAGACTGAAAAGAAAACTGGTCATCGCTGAAAGGACAAAATTTTTAGAAGCCCTGCAGCATCCAGAGGAATCTATTATGCAATACATACACAGACTCAAGGTACAGGCAAAGCACTGCAAATTTGAAAAACTAGGGACTCAAGCCATGTCAACTGAAGACAAGCTGATTCTGTTACAAAGAATTGAAGGACTTAATGATCCACAGTATAAACAAAAAGTACTGGAATGTATGCAAGGCAGCCATACGAACTTAGAATTAAGTGTAGACTATTTACAGCAGTTGGAGCAAATCAGAAATTTCAACCAGCCAAGAGAAGTCTTGGAGTCATACAGGTTGAACATAAACAAAGCCAAAGTGAAGCGCAGTCATTGTGGAATGGTACATGAAAAGAATAATTTCAAGTGTCCGACACTGGGGAAATTGTGTTTTAAATGCGGAAAAAAGAATCATTTTAAGACTGTTTGCAGAAGTGAAAAACATGTAGAAAAAAATGAGAGTAATAAACTCCCTTCCTCTGAAGAACAGCAGGAAGCCAGTGTGTTTGCAGTAAATATGTAAAAGAATGAGAATGTGAAAATAAATGGTCTTACATTTAGCATACAAGTTGTCAGGGGTAGCAAGATAACCCTAATTCCAAGAAATTTTTGGATAAAACTCGGCCTACCCAAGTTAAAAGAAAGTGGTTTAAAGTTAAAACAATTTGACGGAACAACAACAAAGATCTTGGATATCTTCTGTGGCACATTTTAAAGGGATACTCAATTCAAGGTTATTCAAATCATGGTGGTGGCGCACAAGAAGGACAATGGATTATTAGGTACTGACATAGTAAAAGTAGATACAACCAAATTAATAAACTCCATGGAAGCACAAGAGAGTGAGCTAGGACTTCTAAAAAGATACAAAGCAGGTATTCAATTAAAAGAAAATTACCACCCCAAATATATTCAAGCCAGAAAAGTACCAGTACATATACTTCCTTTAGTGATAGACAAGTTAAAGTGCATGATCAAGCAAGACATTCTTGAAAAAGTTACATATGGTAGAAGTAACTGGGCATCACTTATCATAGAAATAAAAAAAAGATGAAGATTTGCTGATATGTAGTGACTACAAAATTTGAGTAAATCACCAAATATACTTGGACTCATTTCCATTATCAAACATCAAAATGGCGAGCAGTGAACTGGCAAACATGGAATATTTTGCAAAAATTGACTTGAAATCTGCCTACAACCAAATTCAGATTGACAAAAAATTTAAAGAAGTCACCACGATCAACACCACTATAGGCCTGTTAAGGTGGACTCGCTTATCATTTGGAATTAAAACTTCTTGTCATATACTTCAAAGGACAATCGAAGGAATATTGTTAGGCAAGGTAACTAACATGACTATTTACCAAGATGATATAGGGATAAGAGCAAAGACCAAACAAGAGTTAAAACAAAAAGTGTATCAAATATTATCGGGATTAAAAAAGGCTGAATTAACCCTTAATAGAGACAAATGTAACAGTGATTGCAAGACCCTGGCTAAGTATAGAAATGAATACAATATGGGAACCAATAGGTTACCAATTCTTACTGCAGTAGACTGGATGTCAACCAAGGTTATAGAATCCAATATGTCCAGCTATTTACCCATAGCTGGATTGAGAAAAGATGGATTTATACCTTTCTCAATGATATTAGCACGTAAGTGAGTAGAATGAATTTGAACTCAGCTCTTTCATACCTCAATCCAAGCGGCTATCCATTACTCCTTACTCCACTCGTTTAGTCCATACATGGTTAAAATATTTTAAAATAAAGCTTCGGTTCTGCTTTTTTTTATTATGGGTGTGTCTGGAATTGCTATATTTAAGTTTTGAATATTGCAAAATATATACTGTATTAGTCTTTTCATACATGTGTATCTGAAATATTCAAAAATAAAGCTAAGGCTAGCCTTTTTTTATGTGCATTCTTGTTTGAAATATTTAAAAATAAAGCCTAGGTCTGCTTATTTACAAGAATTATTTTATATTTACAACATTAAAAAAATAGTACAACTGCATGAAAGCTAATGCAATGCAATATTTATCAGTTACCAATTTATAAAGAAATAAATATGAAACAATTGTTTTCATAAATTTATGAATATTTATATTGAAATATGTAAATCAACTATAAGTAAATCCTCATTATTTAACATTTTATAGTTTGAATTGATTGTCATTTAACTGATATTTAACCAACCATTCCAATAAACAATAAATAGTGAAAATAAACAATCTAGTAAGTAAATAGTGTTTATTATTTTTGTTATGAGTACTCAAGAGCAAAGAAAATGTATCAATTCACTGTTATATGTTTAGGTTTTATTAAAATTCTAATTTGCTTTTTAAAATGATGAACATTGCTGATGAATGAAGGTAGTTTTAGAATAATAGTGGTGTCAAAGGAAAGACTGTCTTTGAGGGTTAAAAATTGCCAAGAAATCTTAGAAGTCTTTTTTGGTTCATGTATATAAAGAATATTTCAAAGTTTGTGCTTCTTTTTCATGCGTGAGTTTATGGAATACTTCAAAATAAATATTAGAATTGTCTTTTTCTCTGTATATGCTAAGAATATTTTTTAGATAAACTTGGAATGGTCACGCTGGATATTAGTCATTTTCTTATAAGAAAACATTTGACATTTGTTGACTGAACAATTACACTGGTCAACAAAAAAAAAAAAGAATTTGAATGGTGTTGAGACACCAAACATCTTTTTCAGTTAATCTGAGGGCACTGAATCTGAAAATGACATTACTCTTTCTTGGTTAGCTACCATTTTTTCTGTATAGAAAAGCCTCAGATTTGGAAATAAAGCATTTTTTTCATTTGCTTTCTGTATATAAGATATTGATTGATGGCAATATTTCTTAAAGTAAAATTGTAGAAACCTTTCAATTTGTATTTAAACCAACAAATATTAGTCTGCTTATTAAGAAATACTATTTTTTCAATAACAATCAAACCCTAAGTCTTTAAAAATAATACAATTGAATATAACAAGACCAACAAGTATTTTCATCAAATCATTTAATAAACTAACAGCAGAAATAAAACCTTTGTGAACATAAGAACTATGGTAAAAGATTTCTTTTTCTTGATGTTATTCAAGTCCATGTTCAATGTTATTTAAGTCATTTTTGATACTCCAGCAGTAGTCAGCCATCATTCGCTTGTCCCACCATCCCAAAAATCGCCATATATATAAACATTTTTTGCTTGAGAAACAAGAAATGTTCATAATAATTTTTTTTTGTAGAAGAAATATCATTTTTTAGTTTAAAAAATATTTTGTATTTTCCAATCAATAGATTAGAATCAATCAAATCATCAATCTGTCATCAGTGATAATATAGCAAGACTTCAATTTTTAGATCATAGCATAGTGATTTATAAGTAAGAAACAAGAGTTGCCTCCCCTGCTTTGTTAAGTTTTAGGAAGGAAAGTAAATTCCTATCAGTCAGTTAAGTGCCATACGTGATACACGCCTGAGCGATCATGTCTCAAAAGAGACATGACTGACTGGGCAGAAGATTATCCCGCAGTAGGTTGCCATTATTTTATGTGGTAGACTTGTTGTCAGCAAGGCTATAGAATCCATTTTGTCCTGTTATTTAACCCATAACTGGAGGGAAGAGATGGATTAATACCTTTCCCAAGAGTATTTGCGAGGAAGTGGATGCAAAGAATTCAACAGGAATTTGAACTCGGCTCCCTGATTTCTTGCTCTGAGCTGATATCCATTAATGCACTAGAAAGACAGTTTTGGCAAAATTAATACAGAATCTCTCTCCCTAACCGCCAACTGTCAGATCATAAAAATGTATTTTCTTAAATGAACACATGAGAAAGATGTCACTTCATACAGATAAGCCTACAACCATTTCTTTCTTTGCATTACTGCATACAAATCAATATATATATAACAATAATTAACCAGTTATTGATCAGAGTCCAATTAGACCAGTAAAGAGTTGTATTACAAAGTGCTCAGTACATATTTGAAGAAAAACTAAAATTTAACACATAAAGCTTTTAAATATTCTAATTTGGAATATCAGCCGATTATTCTACCTTGGTTTCAACCTTTTTGTATCTTCAAGTGTTATATATTAACTGATTATCCAAGACTTTTTAGAATGCATAACAGGAATTTTAGAACTCATAATAAGAAGTTCAAAATAAGGAAGGAATTAGTTAAGATTACTGAAATAATATTGTAAACACATTCATCCGGGTTTGTACAAGCCAAAAATATTTTTTCTAAGATGTATACAGCCTGACATTATTTTGAACCTTTCATTTTGCAACTTTTCTTGTTCTGGAAATGATACTACAGCCAACTTCTCTTCTGCAGACATCCCCACCATTGCAAGGTCTGGCTTTTTTTTTTAATATACTCCAAGTTGCAAAAGGATCTTTGCCATTTTTTTACATTTAATTTTCACATGTGGTTGACTAGTTTGGTATAATTTTTATGGATTTCCAGTTTAAATGTTGTCTTATGATTGTGTGTGGATATATATATATATATATATATATATATTTTAAATCCCAAAATAGTATGAACATATAGGTAAACAATTTAAACAACATTACTCTACTCATAAGCACTCCTTTTCTAACCTCAATCTGAAATTTAAAACATTGCTTTCCCAAAGGTTTTGGGGAAATGAAGGAAGAAGGACTAAACCCCATAGTTAGTTGGAAACTGATAGGCTCAGTCCACACCCCCAGAAACCTTAGATGTAATCTATATTTAGTTGAAAAAATTAAAATAATAAAGTATCCTAATCAAAACCTACTTTTAAATTTATGTAAGGAATTCATAAGCAAATGCTGCCTTAAATCTAAATTTTTGAATTTTAAATTGTGACTTTTGAAATTTTCAGAATTTTTAAATTTTTAATGTTAATTTTATAATTATATTTAAGTAATTTTAATTTTAAACCCTCCTATTAAATATCCAATACTAATCTCAGTGTTAGAGATGCCTTCTTTTCTTTCTTCTTCTTTCCCAAACTAACAACTTACATTAATGATCTATAGACAAACACTTTAACTCTTAAATGTTTCCAGCCCATTTATATTTTATTTTTTTATATTGTTTTAGATTGCGATGAATCTTAATTTCCATTTTTGTTTTTCTAATACATGAATACTTTACCTGTCAAAATTTTAAAGTTTTTTATAATATGAGAATTTTATGGAAATCTACTTTAAAATTTATTTTATATTTTATATTTTTTATATATCTGTAACTTCCAACAATTTTTCCTAAGTCAGGTAATTGTCTTAATATTATGTATATATATATATATATATTTTAATTCAGATACTTCAATCCAAGGGAAAAAAGCAGGAAGGTAAATTCCAAAAAACCCGATCCTAATTAATATTAAAAATTTATTTTAATATTAAAAAATGATACAGGAAGAGAGCTCCATGTAATAAAATATTACAGAGCAAATATATATTAAAAAAGGATTAATTCAAAGATGTTGAATGGCCATTTCGATATGAAGATCCTCACGGGGGACGACACATCACCTCAGCAACAGAAAAAACCTTTCAGAAACTGGAGAAAAATTAGTCTACTTTTCCTTTTTAAATAGATTGCAAAGAAATTAAAAAATAAATAATAAAATAAAATAAAATAAAAATAAAGGGAAAAAGAAAAAGAAAAAGAAAAAGAAAAAGATAGAATAAAATCAAATAAATAAGAAAAGAAAAAAAATTGACATCGTCTGGGTTCGCAAAAAAAAGGGAGAATGTAACTAAAAATTAACAGACAGCCATGTTAAATCGACGTAAGTTTAAGCAACATGGAAAAAAGGTGGTAAGAGAGATAAAAGAAGGAAGGGAGGGAAAAAGAAAGAAACTAAAGAAAAAAAAAATTTTTTTAAATATTACAGACGCTGGACAAATTCAAAAACCTAATTTCCCCAAAACGTTGAAGTATTAGAAAAAGGCCTTTACTTAAAAAGGCATAATTATTAATAAAAGGGAATAAAAAGATATAGGATTTAAAATAAAATTATTTTTTAAAAAATTAGGTCATTTGAAATTAAACTAAATAAAGACAACACTAGGTAAAAAAAAAAAAAAAAAAAAATTAATTACAATTATTATATACATACCTATAGAAGTACACACATACATACATATATATACACACACAATTCTACGAATAAGAATACATATATACATACACATACACACACATACATTCAATTTATTACACACTTATATACATATACATGCGCATACACACATATATATGTGTGTACACACCTATATACAAAAAATTCATATACACATAATATACATGTGTACATATACATGCACACATATACACACACACATATATATATATATATATATATATATATATATATATATATATATTCCATATGCACTCACACACATACATATTAATGAATATTATGAAAAGGAGCATTTAAATAGCTAAAAATTTTTTTTCAAAATTACATATAGCCCACATACATAAATACATATATACATATATATACATATATATACAAATATGCACATCCACACACAAACATACACATATACATAAAAAAAAATTAAAAAAAAATTAAAATTAAAATTAAAAAATTTTTTTAAAATATTAAAAAAATTATAGAAAAATTTAGAATTTAAAAATTAAAAATTAGAAGTTAAATTTTAAAATCCGCCCTATGGCGGCACTTGTTTATAAATTCCCTCCTAAAGTTCAAAAGTAAGTCCTGATGAGGATACTTCAAAATCAGAATCTTCTCCAATAAACACAGACGACACCTATCACGAAAACTTTTAGGAGTACAAGCTGAGCCTATTAATTTCCAGCTGATTATAGGGTCCTGCCCTTCCTCCTTCATTTCCTAGAACCTACGTGATAGTGCCGTCTGGAATCTCTGTTTAGGGTTCGAAAACGAGTACCTGTGATTATAAAGCCTCTGTTTGAAAGAGCCCGCGGACATGCCAATATAGGTCCGGTAATTGTCCTTCTTTCCCTTTATTTTTATTTTTATTTTATTTTATTTTATTATTTATTTTTTAATTTCTTTGCAATCTATTTAAAAAGGAAAAGTAGACTAATTTTTCTCCAGTTTCTGAAAGGTTTTTTCTGTTGCTGAGGTGATGTGTCGTCCCCCGTGGGGATCTTCGTATCGAAATGGCCATTCAACATCTTTGAATTAATCCTTTTTTAATATATATATATATATATATATATATATATATATATATATTTGTGTGTGTATGTATTATGTTTATTTTGATACTTTTACATTATTATATCTTGTAAAACTAATGTAAAAAATATGAAAAGATTTTAGAACAATTCATCTCTTTCTTGAAGGAAAAACATAAAAAAACATTTTATTTTAAAAATAAAAGATATATTAACAAAAAATAATAAGAACCTCCTAAAATTCATTGCACAAATGCTCCTTTCTTTTCAATAACTCTTAGCAGTCTATTGTCAACATCTGATATTAGATTTGCAATTTTAGCAGCTGGTAAGTTGTTTGCAGCAACTTTAACTGCCTCCCAGAAGTCATACTTGCTGTTGAATTGCCTTCCATTAGAATAAATATCTCTCTTGAGGATGATCCACAGGTTCTCAATGGGATTCAAGTCACAGCTATTTGAAGGCCAGTCCATGAGAGAATCTTCAACAAATCCCTTTTCTTTTAACCAGGATTTAGTAAACTTTGATGCATGACTTGGTGCATTGTCTTGCATAAAGATCATAGATCTACTCTTCGCTAAAGACTGGTTATCAAGTCACTCAAAGAAATATTGCTCTAGAAAATCATAGTAACTTTTGGAATTCATTTTAACCTCGTCATTCAATTTAAAGGGATCCACAATAATCCCAGCCCATATCATGATCCCACCGCCGCCTTGTTGGTGTTTAAAAATTTTCTTGAGTCATGATGCTTACAAACCCATTCTTGAGCCAATCTATTGGGCCCATTGAGAGTGATCCTTGATTCATCTGTAAAAAGCACTTTACTGAAATCAGTTTTCATGTATTTTTTTGCCCACTGCAATCTTCTTTCCTTATGTTTTTTGTTAAAATGGGTTTCTTTATTTGATTTTTTACATCAGCAAACTTCCTTAATGCTTTACACCTTGTTTCCCTTGACACCATAGGAGCTCCAGCAGCGTCAAATATGAATGCACTTGATGCATTTGGGTTTCTTATTAATTCTCTTCGGATATGTGATAGATCTCGCGTTGTTAAATTCCTGAATTCAGCCTGAGATTTTTTTTTCCTTGGTTGAATTCCCATTTGACATATTTTCTTGATTGTTTGATGATCTTTTTTCAAATCCAAAGAAATTTGAAGCGAAGACTTTCCTTTGCTAATTTTTTGATTATATAGTTTTTTTCATTCATTGTTAGTTCTTTTTTACGAGCCATAATACTAAATACTAGTTCTTGCAAATAATCTCTTGACACTGTAAATTGCTATAATTACTGAAAAAGTACTAAATATCAATCCGAAATTGAAAATTAGGACTTAATTGCTTTCATGCTTACTTGCTGTACATAACAGTACAAATTATTTCATTGGATAACACATATCTATGAATTTTAAATAAAATATCTGACAATACCTCTTTTGTATATAATCTTTATATGCAGTTTATATGTGTGTATGGTGTATATATGTATATTATTTGGTGTGCTGATGTATGTATATTTCTTGATTATACAGATATAAATGTGCATATGAGTGGTGTGTGTATGTATTTGTATATATACATACATGTATATAAGTATATGTGTGTGTATATATATATATATATATATATATATATATGTATTTTATGTGTAGGTCAGTCAGTCAGTTAAGTGCCATACGTGATACACACTTGGGCGATCATGTCTCGAAAAGAGCCATGACTGACTGGGCATAAGATTATCCTGCAGTAGGTTGCCATTGCTTTCTGCGGTAGACTGGTTGCCGACCAAGGCTATAGAACCCAATCTGTCCTGTTATTTAACCCATAACTGGAAGGAAGAGACGGATTAATACCTTTCCCAAGGGTATTTGCGCGTAAGTGAATACAAGGGATTCAACTGGAATTCGAACTTGGCTCCCCGGTTTCTCGTTCCGAGCCGATATCCACTGTACCACAACGCACATCCATATGTGTAGGTATGTGTATATAAATTGTAATGTGTGTAAATATATATATGTTGTGTTTGTATATGTATTTATATATGTGTAAGTGTATATGTATGTATGTGTGTGTATGTATATATATGTGTGTGTGTATGGATGCGTACGTGGAGATGAATATGTATGTGTGTGTGTGTGTGAGTATGTGTGTGTGTATGTATAGTCATATTTATATATATTAATTGCCCATTTCTCATTTTATACCTATTATAATATTATCCCTATTTTATTTTTATTCTATTAGTAGTTTTTAAACCATCTATAATAGTCCCACCATATTATTATTGATTTAAACAAAATATATAATATATAACATATAGGTTCCTTTCTATTCTTTCCTCCTGCTTTCTTTTTTTTAAATATAACTTTCCCTTCCTTTCACCATTTGAAGTTGGTGGCAGTCGTTACCTTGGCTACTGAACATTTTTTTTATATTTTATTTCTTCATTAACTTCCCCCTGTCCACCCCACTTGTCCTTTCTTTCTATTCCTTCCCCCCACTACTTCTATTCCTGTGACACAGTTAAATTTTGATTTTTGATACTTTAATACAAACATAATCTAAAAGTTTTCTTCCAATATCGAATCATGAATCTCTCTCTCTGCCCCGCTGTTTATTATGTCTGGATGACAAATTTAAAATTAATTTTTTCTTTCTCAACCCCTACCATTTTTTAAAAATTTCCTGTGTATGCATATGTTTTTAGGCTCCTTCTGGTGTCTGAATTTTTGTACAATATTTGAATTATTAAATTTTTTGTTTTTGATCATTGCTGAAGAAGTGAGAATTTTCTTGCTGAAATAGCTATTCAACGACTGCAGTATTTAGAATTTATATATATATATATATATATATATATATATATATATATATAGGATTAATGTGGAGAAGTTTGTCACTTAACTGAGCACAGTCATGGCGATTTCGAAGTTTTGTGAAGGCACCATTATGATGTCCTGACTCCTCAGAGCTAATTTTTTAATCTGCTGTTGTGTCCCAGTTTTATTCTTATTTATATGGAGCTTGGTGTAATTTAATATGTTAATTGCTTTTGTTGTTACTTATTTTTAATGTTGTATTATTTGCCAGTGGTTGATTTTCTTTGTATTGTGAAGGTGGTTGATTTCCTTTTATTGCATAAACTTCCATTTAGCATACTTGAATGGGTGTCTGCTTAATTGCTTTATAATGAGTAGGTTTCTTCTTGTAATTTTGGTTGACCTCTTTTTATTGTGTTAGGTTGACCTTTTTCTTACCATGTTAGTATATGTGACCACTTAAAAGATTTTTAAATCATAATTAAGTGTTTATGTTCTTCTGTGTATTTATGTTTGTCAGCTTTATGTGTGACTTTTTTTGTTTGATAGTTGTTATATCATCCTTTCTATTATGTTGGAAGATAATTAATGTTTTTTAAGATCTAAGCACTTTATTGCATATAATTATTTGTAAATATTTTAAAGGCGTGTTTATATAGCTATTGTATTGGATATTTTAGCAGACACAACATTTACATACCCTAACTTTTGAACCAGAAAAAAAAGAAACATACCCAAGCCCAAGAGACATTGAGAATTTTGTTTCTCTACATTTTCTATGAAAAGAATAAATAGTTTATAACAAATTGTTACATTTGTGTGTGAACTTTTTTATTTTTAGAATTGACTGTTAAAATCGAGTTGCCAAAATTATTTTGGTCAACACTACGGTCACATATTTGATATATTTCATAGTTAAGGAATCCTATTATCCCATAAAACCTAACTTTATAAAATCCATAAGAGAAGAAGGGTGTTTTATAAAGTTTGTGTTAGAATGTGGACAAACCATGGAAACTGTATGTGAAGGTTAAGCCATAAAAAATATCACTAATTTATTTTTTTAATTTATAAATCTACTTTTGTCTGTGCATTGAAACTGTTGCTATATCTGGTCGGGTGCTCCTGCTACTCGTCTCAAGGTTCTTGGCAAAATCAAAAGAAGGATCCACAATATAATCAGTCTTGACTTGGCATCTCAACTTCAGATGTGATGTGGCTTCCCCCGTCTTTTCTACAAATATTTTCATAGCAACTTTTCTGATGATCTTTTTTTCCATTGGTGCCCCAACCACATGAATTTAAGCCTGCGACTAGATTAGCATCTAGGTCCCACCCTTTTACTGTTGAAATAGTTAAATGTAACTTCTGCGCCTACTCAAACAATTTCTTTTTCACACTATTCGCTTGTGTAATTTCCTTTGTCGCAGACGAGCACTATTAGCCGCTCCTTAGAAAAATGACCTTGAACTTCACAGCCCCTGATCTTGTTGATTTAAGTCCAGCAGCATGTGAGAAACTGGATGACACAAGAACAATATGATTGAGTTCAAAACACAAGAACGATATGGTTGAGTCCAAAACTGTACCTTGTGAGTATTGGATTAGGCAGTGCTTCCGAAACATTCAACAACATGGGGAGTAATTTTTATATCTATGTTTTTCTACTCCCTTTAACCAGGGAGTCAGTCAGTCAGGTGCCATACGTGATACACGCTTGGGCGATCATGTCTCGAAAGAGACATGACTGACTGGGCAGAAGATTATCCCGCAGTAGGTTGCCATTGCTTTCTACGGTAGACTGGTTGCCGACCAAGGCTATAGAACCCAATCTGTCCTGCTATTTAACTCATAACTGGAAGGAAGAGATGGATTAATACCTTTCCCAAGGGTATTTGTGCATAAGTGAGTACAATGGATTCAACTGGAATTCGAACTCGGCTCCTCAGTTTCTCGTTCCGAGCCGATATCCACTGTACCACAATGCACATCCAGATTCATACAGCTTTTGACCAATGTTGGAATATTTTTATGATTTCTACTATTGGATTTACATATACCAAAGTTGAGATGGTCATAATGCCTTGATATGTCACTTCAGTAGGAAAGATTTGTTTTACAACCACTTTTTTTTTTTTACCATTTTCCTCACAGATGTTCATGCCTTTTTAGACTGTTCCTCAGAAGCAATATGAATCTTTTCAAATTAACCAACCAAATAATGAATCTCATCTGAAAAAGGAATGATGATCCTTTAGAACATGGGGCATGCCAAGCAATTTCAAATGGCACACAAATTGTGTAAAACTCAACCAGGGAGTAATTGAAAAAATTGTTCTACATATTGTTAGCCTTTTTTTTTTTTTCATCCAAAAGGAGGCTGCTCAACCCTGGTGGCCAGGATCAAAGTGTGGCTTGTCGGTGAGAATCAAAATGTAGTATCTGTTCTCAGATGCTCACTGGCGCGGAAACAATGACCAGCTAAGACCAGCTTTGTACCCAGTAATCTTTGACCAATAACCTGAGTGTATGCATTCAGTGCTACCCTTCGGTGTGATCCCATCTCTATGATCTGCCCTGGAAGTCAGTATCACTATACCGACTTGGCCCTGTTTTGGGACTTCTCCTAATCAATCCAATGATTCTTCTTGCATCATCAATCAACCGACTACTGCCACCGACAATTCTCCAATTCAGCATATCAACAACTACAGCAACTGATCAACACAACATTCGTTTCACCAATACAATCGAAACAACTTCCCTTGAAGGAAAACAGTCATACTGGTACCAATAGAAACATATTTCTCCAGACAGTACACTCTTGTACATTTTGGATAATTCAAAATTGATGTTTATTATTTTTTTTAAATCTTTACCTTTGTCTCCTTATTGTCTTGGCTGTTCACACCTTTCTCAAAAAGGCTTGCAGAGGCGACATCCTTATCGCCCCTACCACACCTTTCAGTTACTTGCTTCCCTCATAGCTATAACCTCCAAAAATTTAAATGCAACATGAATTACCATCTTCTATCTTCTTGAATCCCATTCATCTTTTATCCTTTCTTCAATACTCTTTGTATGCAGCCTTTTCTCTCACTGTAACCCTATAGTGGTGATCCCGTCTTGCTTGAGGTGAAATGAAAAAAAAACACCCCAAAATAATACGACAGTTAAATATTTAATATGTTCCATAGTTAGAATGTCCTAGTATCGTATAAGACATGACTTTAGTGAAAAAAGTCTCAATTTGAAATGAAAATTTGAATTAAAAATTCTTTGATGTTTTAATTTATCAACTTGGGACTGCATGAATTTTTGTGAGAAGAAGAGGTTGAGATTTTGTCTGCTATGTGTGTTAAACTTGTCATTTTTTTTTTTTTTTTCCTGTGCCTTATTTTTACCTGGATTCAGTGGTACACTTTCTTTACTCAGTTTCTGGAAAACACTGTTAGTGTTTGTCACATTATCCACTTTCTGGCAGCGTTAAAGTTTATTATTACTCTCTACTCATGTAGTTAAATTTTTATGCCATTTTATTTTTTATAGGGGAAGTTAAGTTGGTTAATTTAACAATATATTATCCGATCCTCTGTATCGACATTTTTTTTCAAGTTTGTTGGGTCAACAACATTGATCGTTAATTTTTTGTTTTTTTATGCAAGAGTCCACTCTGAATGTGGTACCTTTTGATTGAATTCATTTGTAGTAAGTAAATGAATAATACTTATAAATGGGTGGTCATATTTCATCTCTGGAAAAGATGTTGATTTTTTTCTTACTTTACGAAAAATTAGACTCTATAGGTCTAGGAGGTTCTCATCAGTAAACGAAGACCTTGAACTTCGTACACCCGATTGCGTGCAGACTGTCATGTCGGTTTACCTTTTTAATTTGAATAGTTTTTTAGGTAATCAATTAAAAAAATATAAAAATTGTAATTTACAACTAAAAATGTTTGGTAGCTTAACCCAGAAATATTGGTATGAAAGTTAACGCAATCAGTCCCAGAATAGAAAGTTTTCTTTTTTCTTTTTTTTTTTTAAATAAAACCGGGGTGAAAATTTTTTTTTTACACCGGTTTGTTAAGAAAGGCGAAACTAATGCATAAGTTTTGTGGAAGAAAATTATGTACCAGTCGTGGCTAATGCAGATAAGGAAAAAAAATCAATGAAGAAATGTTTATGTAGTTAGCTACAAGAAAAAAAAACTTTTTTAGAGGGCTGACCAAGAGAATTACTTCGTTTTTTATCTTTCTAAAAAAAACGAGATACATTAATTAATTCATGAAAACTATTCAGGTAGTGTAAAATTAATTAGTTATTGCATGGAAAGATTTATTTTAAGTTTATTTTTTTTGTTTTCGTTTTGTTTTCTAAAAAATAAAAAATAAAAATCATCAAGCAAAAAAAGAAAAAGTTGTTACTTAACTCTGTAAACAATAAAAAAAAACAAATTTTGTAAATTATTAAATACTTCTTTTTTTAAATTTTAGTTACTTTTGCAGTTTTTGCATGAATTGAAATTCTAAAAGTTCTTAAACATTTTTTTTAAAAATTGCTTGGTTCCTGTCATGCGGCATTTTTTTTTTTTTTACTAAGTTTGTGATTTTTTAAATTTTTACTTCGTTTTATTCAGTTTCTCCCTTATTTTATTTGAGACGAGAAATCTGATGAAATAAAAAGTTTAATATTAAAACAAATGAACAGTCTTGTTCTGTCAAAACCAAAAACAGTTGAAAAATTTTTTTTATTTTTTACTTTTTTTAGTGTTCTTTGCATTATTTTTTATGTTTGTCTTGTTTTCAAATGTTTTATGCTATTGTGTTCGTTGTTGACCACCCATTTAAACGAAAAAAATATTTTTGGATAAAAAAGTTATAGAGATAACCATTTCTTAAAATTAAAAAAATGTTCGCGTATTCATGACACTGACAGAATGTTGGTAAGGAATGACTCCACTGTTCTTTCTTGAAATTCTTGAGAATGAATATTTTGTCAGTTTGTTGCAACTTGCAACTGTCCAAGAGAGAGTTTAAAAAATATATCGTCATTTCTTGATTTTTTTTTTATTACGGCAACTCAATAACTTTAAAAAAAGTTAGATTCATAGGTTTTTTTTTTTAATTTTAAAAAGTAAATTGGAGATTATCCTTCAAACTTTCATAAACAATTTTTTTTAATGTTTTCTTTTATTTGAACATTAAGAACAAAATGACAAAGATTAACTGGTTCATTTGTAAAAGAAAACTGAAAATATAATTTGGCTGTGACCCTTTGCTTTGAGGGCAATTTGTTTTTGTAAGATATTAGCAAGAAGACCTTCAAGCAACTTCTTTTTCAGGACTTTATTTTAAAATTATGCGTTTCTTATCGATTTAGAAATGATTCACACAAGTGAAAGTCGTAAGGAAGAAGGATCTCTAAAAAAAAAAATGAATACTAATTTAAATTATTTTTTCCAAATATTTTTTTTTACACAAATGGACCAGTCTCTAAGTCTTAGTTACTAAGTATAAGTTTAAATAAAAAGAAAAAAATGACTCTTTAAAAAAAATGTAAGCAACAATAACAGTATTGTGCTTGAATAAAAACCTAACATGCCATCTTTATCCCCTTGATTCCCATCTTTCTCTTACCCAACTCCGTATCTTTTTGCTTCACTTTCTTTTCGCTCTTCTCACTTGTTGCGCTCCGGTGGTAGTAAGTACTGCCTTGCTTAGGGGTGAATCGATAAAAAACAAACAAAAAGAAAACAAAACAAAACAAACGATTATTTATTTGGTAAGCGTGCAATAATTCGCTACTGTTTTTCTTAAAGCGGGCTCGGTAAATGGTAATCAAGCCGATAACTTTTCAGCGCACCTCATCTTTTTTCTTTCATTTTCATTTTTTATTTTATTTTATCATGAATTTTCGTTAATTTTTCATCGCAACTATTTCGACTGTCATTCTATATTCGTTTGGAAAACAAGTGAAATTTAAACAAATACTTTTTGAAAATATTGTCAAACAATATGTGAACCTTTGTGTCCGCAAAAAATAAAAAGTAAAAAACCCTGTATGGTTCTTTAATCTTTTGACACCGCTATATAGACACTTTCACTAGCTCGGTAATAAAAATATGTGGACTAAGTACAATGCAATAATATACCATGGAGAAATAAATTTGAAAATAAATTTTTTTATTAAAAAAATTACAGAATTATCAAAATAAAACTAACTTCTGCAATATAATTTACCATTTTAAATGACTACGAAAAATTTTTTTTTAATATGTATAAATTTTATAATTTATAGAACAAACAAAAAAAACAACTTGAATAAACGTGATTTTCTGGAAATAATACTGCGCAGTACCCTTACCAAGACTTGTGTAAATTCCTTCACATATTTTGTAAAAACTCAAATAAATGTCATTGGATAAAAATTATTACTTAATTATCATAGGACCATTTATCGATTCGCAGCTTGGCGACAATTTATTTATCACATTGTTTTTACTAGTCAAATTTTGTGCAGTTTCTTGCGAGTTAGGCTCTAGCCAGCTTTCTAATTATTTCTGATTGGCTACTTCTAAAAAATATTTCTGCATGAGACGTAATTTTCCTACCGAGGCGTTTTGATCCACTTCTGCTAGTATTTAAGGAAGAAACTCAGTGACATGTTCAGTTCAGCCAGAAAGCAAACTCGCGTGTATAGCTGCCATGTAATAGACAGAACAACAATCACCCACTTTGTTTGTCATGCAGCATGAACTTGAACTATTAAGTGAGAAATTTACTGTCCAACTCTATTTTTCCAAGCTGTCTTCAACAATGCTTTCGATGACACAAACTATTCTTCAACAAACTGTTCATCACACAAAAATTTCACAGAACTATTCAATGCTAATTGTTGTAAATTACATTAACATCTTGAACATTCAAACAGAATATTGGTACTTGCGGGTTATCTCCCCACCAATTTTGTATAAAAAATTTGAAGTACCAAAAACTTAAATCCTTTTGTGAAGATTAAATATAAAACAATAAAACATGAACACCACACAATTTGGTTATTTGGTGGAATGCGTCGTGAGACTAAAAAATGTTTCTTGTATGCAATACCAGACCAGAGTGCAAGCAACACTGACGCCTGATTATCAAGCAGTTGGTTTGGCCGGGCTTCACAGTAATCACAGACAAGTGGAGGGGATACAATCAAGTGAGAAATGATTTTGCCCATCTCACAGTGAATCACATGTTGAATTTTATTGATCCACAAACTGGCGACAGAACAGCACTCACCGAACAATGCTGGACTCCTGCCTCTGTGAGTTTATATGGTGGCAGAGGCTGCAAGGAGCTGATCTCTTTCTTTGAATTCTTTTCGACATCCCTCAGTTTTGACCTCCCAACTGACTGTTTTCGCTAAATGGACACTTGTTAAATTGGCGGAGAGATAACTCAGAAGTACCAAAATATCTTTACTTAATATTATAATCCATTTTCATTTCAGCAAAATATTGCAATATATAGTATAAGTGAAACAACTCTTAATTTGTGCATTACATATTTTTACCTTGACTCACACTTGTGAACTTTTTAAATCAACATTTTTAATCTTAAACATTGCTTGCAACTAGTTTTGCTTTCTTTCATTTTGTTTGTATGTTTATTGAAATACACATTATTATTTGTGATCATAACACATTTGTTAGTTTTGTCAATTGACTTCAAAATTAAATATAGAAAATGTGTGTGGAGTTATACATGCAGTGTAATTCTGTGGCAATACTCATGGGACAGAGAGAGTAGAAAAATGCATAACATACTGAAGTAGATGGATAGCAGAATGGGGCTTAGGAGAAATAACAAAGTTTATTAAAAGTTACAAAGGGCAAGAAGTTGTGGAGAGCCATGATTACCTATGTTCTGATGTGGACACAGTACACAGAAGTTGGGTCTAGTAATCTTGTGAATGTTAAATTATTCTTGTAAATAATCAATCTAATAGTGTTTAACATCTTTGTTGTCATTCTCAAGAATAAAGAAAATGTATAAATCTTTTATATTTTGAGGTTTTATTAAGGAGGTGAAAAGTGTATACAATAATAGTGGTGTCAAGGGAATAACTACTTTTTGCATACCGTTGTGTGAGTTTTTTTTTTTTTTTTTTTTTTTTTTTTTTGTGGGTACAAAGGTTGAAAATTTCTTTTGGGTTCTCTTTCCATCTCCATTATTAGATTTTTTTTTTTTTCCTTTTAAATCCCCTTAAGTTCTATACTCTGAGCAGTGAGTAATTGTTCTAAATATTTGCAGACAAAACATTTTTTGAGATTCCAGGAAATTAAAGTCTCATTTCGCCCCCATATCCAGGTATGATGTACCCCCAACACCCCACTTTCATAGACTCTGGATTTATTTCTTGCTCATGCACATTCACACGCATACTATCTCTCTCTCTCTCTCTATATATATATATATATATATAGAATAAGTAAAGAACAGGTTGGAAAAAGTATCTTTAATCTAACATGTTTCACTTTTACAAGTTTCTTCAGAGATTTTTTTCTAGACAAATGATTAAAAAAACTTAAAATTGAAAAAAAATCCAGAGACAGTATATTGATTGAGGTTTGATTTCATTGATCAGATATGTATCCTGTATAATAAAGCAGTGGATGAATATTTTAAATGTAGAGGAAAAACTTATGTCTGTTTAAATGTGTGCCATGTGTAATAAACAATACTAAATGTTTATTATGAATGTAAGTATATGTATGTGAAAATAATGTGTGTCAAGCATATTTAAACTATAAACAAATTAAGTGTGTTTATATGTCAGTAACTTTAGTATGTATGTGAATAACAACATTTCCATTCAAATAAGAAAGCTGAGGTATTTCTGGTTTTTGTGGGATGGAATCTATGACATCGCAATCAAGGACAGAATTACTGCTCAAAATACTCTTTCCAAGAATGTAATATTTTAGCTCTGTCTGTGTTTAAGGTGTTTCCATCAGAGGACAAAACAGGAAATGTTCCATACTTTTTAGGACCATACACATGATTTAGACCATCATAGAATGTTTTTGCATCTTTCCTGTTGGCAGAATTCTGGAGTTCAGCAGCTTTAGAAAACTACCAGATATCTTTCATTTCCCTTAGAGACTTTTGGAACAATCTCTTGCACTTCTTGTAAGCGAGCCATTTAACAGAGGATGATTTATCATTAAGCCATTGCCTGTGTGCTATATGCATCTGGTTGATAATGACCTGGCTCTCCGTGTTATTTTTGTCAAGCCAGTCCTAGTGCTTCCTTTTTGAGAGGCCAAGGACTTCAATAGATGATGAGTAAATAGCATTCTTTAGAGACTTCCATGATGTTTCGGCATTATCACAGATTTCAACAGAATTGAAACTGGAGTTGAGTGCTACTGACAACTTATTTCTCTTACCTTCAGTCTTCAAAGCCAGGATATTGATTCGCTTGGGGATATTTGAGCCAGCCAAATGTCATTTGCAAGAGAGTTGAACAAAGATTCTGCTTCAGAGTAGAGCTTGATCTAAAAGACATGTTATGCTGTGAAAAGATTGGGTGATGTGTAAATCAGACATGTCTCACTTATTAGTCATGATATGGGCAATTTGATGCCAATTTTTGGATCTAGGGTGCATCCAGGTTATTTTGTGATGATTCAGCTTGAGAAAGATAGTGTTGCTGATACAAAAATCAACTTCCTTACACATGAAAAGATGCAAACCATTTGAATTCATTTTACCTACTCCATGCAGGCCAATGACACCAGGCCATTTGAGATGATCTCTTCCAACTTGTGCATTGAAATCACTTAAGAGAATGAGTTTACTGTGAAAAGGAACTTTGGAGATAACAGAGCACAATTTATCATTCCTCAGGACATGACATGGTTAATGCGTAGCAACTTACAAGTGTCATTTGGGACTCCAACTCAAGATCTAACGTCAATGTCATTATGTAATCATCAACTCCCTGTGTCACTGAGATCAATGATCTTGCAACATTGAATCTAATAGCAAAGCCAACACCTGACTGAAGATTCATCTCTTCACTTTTACCACTCCAATAAAATACGTAATCAGCACCAAACTCCTCAAGCTGAGATATACATGCAAACTGAGTTTCACTAAGAGCATAGATGAGATAGAAACATGATACATGAGATGGAAGATACAGATGAGATACGAATGCACATACCATGCATCTCTCAAGCAAGTCTCCACCAACCAACCAACCAATCAACTGAACCAGATACCAAGAGGTTGGTTGTGGTTATGTATTTTATTGGAGTGGTAAGCAAAGAGGAGCATCGTCCATCAGGTGTAGGCATTGCTATTAGATCTGATGTTGCAAAAGTAGTCTCCCCAAATATGAAGTTGCTTTGTCATGAACTTTATTTTTTAATCATCATTTCACCCCAAGCAAAGCAGAACTGTCACTGGCGTGCAGGAGGTTACATAAGAGGTGAGTGATGAGAAAGAACAAGAAGTTATGGGGGTGTCAGAAAATGTATAAGAGAAGGATAAGAACATTGGTGTAAAGAGGGCTGCATGAGAATAGTGTTGAAAGAAAGAAAGAACATGATACAAGGGTGGTCAGAAAAAGTATGTGAGTCAAGGATATAAGAGATGGCAATTGACATTGCATTTAAATTCTTGAAGATTGTAGCTGTCAGGGTAGCAAGTATATGGAAGGGAATTCCACAGTGTTAGCAGAGAAGCTGATAGATTAGAAGTTGCAGTTACATTTGATTGATTTCACTGTAAAAGGGTGGAACCTAGCTGCTAGTCAGACGCATTGAAGAAGTCTGTGGCCATGAGGGTTTGCTTTAACTGCTATCTGTCTGACCTCTCCTCCTTACTGAGTTGCTGGTATATAGTGAAAGCTCCACCTCTCAATCATAGCAGCAGGACATGCTCGATCATGTCACACAGTTCACATATCTCACGTAATAAATTCTGGATTTACAACTGTTTAATTATGTGCTGAGTTTTCTTCTCTCTCTCTCTCTCTCTCTCTCTCTCTCTCTCATATATATATATATATATATATATAAAACAATATTTTTATAAATATTGAAAAATTCTAAAATTAAATGATAATACTATTGCATAATATGCAGTCACAAGTTCTTAAAGAAAAGTTAAGTTAATCATATTTTAGGCTTCCTCCACATGAGTAGAAGTTCACTTTTTAAATGATGAGAACTATGTTGAATGGGTAGGCCATCAGGATTTCAGTGATGCTTAGTTGGGGCATAAACCAAAAAAAAAAAAAAAAAATTGGAACCACTGATGTAAAACAATTAGTGTTTGTTGTATTTCTTCTTCCCTCTTTTTAACACTTTCATATAGAGAAGTGATTGCATCATTGAAACCATTATATAAAAGTAGAGCCAGTTTTTGTTTTATTTACAAAAAGAAAAAGTTGTAATCATCTTAGCATTTAGGATTATAGAAGGAGTGGTCCGATTTTAATCAAATTTGATACACTCATAGACAAAGACATAAGAAACGATATTCAGAAGTTTCAAGGTTGCAGTTCTTACATTAGTGCAGAAAATTTGATATCGATACCAGGAAATCAAAATTTGACTTACATCCATTTATTTTTCTTTCAGTCTAGAGTTTTGCTTTAACTGGAAACAACTGTTGCTTTTTAGTTTTTTTGTGCCAATGTCCAAAGAATCTGAGCTCCAGGAGCATGGATTAGTTTTAAAGCTTTCATTACACCCGAGCAACGCCAGGCTATACTGCTAGTATGAAATAAATGACTACCAAAATGTTTAACAGCTCTGGGGACACCTAGAATAATATACTAACAACAGCCCCTGCAGAGTTTTTTTATTTTTTTAAATAACTCTTTCACCCCAAGGCAGGACTGTCACTGGTGCTCAGGGGGTTACTATGAGAGAAAAAACAAGGTACAAGAGATGTTGAAGAAAGGATAAGAGATGGATGGGAATCAAGTAAATAGAAGATGGCAACTAACATTGCATTTAAACTTTTGGAGATTGTAGTTATCAGGGAAGCAAGCAAATGGAAGAGAGTTCCAAAAACAGGAAGTAAGAGAAAAGAACTGTTAGAGTAGAAGAGGTGGTTACATTTCAACTGTAAAATAGGGTAAACACTCCTTTCTTAAATAAACCACTTTCAAAATGAATGCTTGGAAATTGAAATGTAAACCTGACAAAATGTTTATCTATAAACTATAAACCCTTACCAATATTTACCTATAGACTTAGTGATAATACCTAACCGATATTTATCTATAGACTCAAATATAATAGCAGTCTTGGAGTGAGAGTGACCAGAATGAAAAAGCTAAATCCAGCAGAAGTTTAACAGAAATCTCCCCTAAAGTAACCCTATGTAAACATAGTCTTGCTAACTCCTCCCACATATATATTGCTGTGTTATCAAAGGTAGGACAAAGCTTAAAACAATTATTAATGCTTCCAAACAAGTTCTTTATTTATTTATTTTCATACAATACAAAATCAAAAAATAAGCTTAAAATAATATATATTTACTATGCTGAATGGGTAAATATGCAGCTATATATAAGAAGTAGGTAAGACTGTATTACTGAGACACTCTACTGCTGTGGAAGGTTGTAAAAAGATGTGGTATTGTCCTCATAACTACTTAATGATCTAATGGCAGCTGATTCAAAAAAAAGTGCCAGACTTTGTGAGTTACTGCTGGATTAAAGATGTCGGAATATATATATATATATATATATATAAAATGTAGAATTCTTGGTATATTAGTCAGGTAAATTCCGATAGGGACAAATTCAAAAGAACTCAATGTTAAATTTATTTATTTAATTTGACAGTAATATAATTTAGAAAATATTTTGTAGCTATAACTAAATTTAATGTTAAATTTCCATGTCATGTTTTTCTAAGAAAGCTGATAAATTGTAATAGACATCATTTTTCTATTTTTTCTATATTTTATTTATAATTTTTTTTATTTTATAAGTTTTTAATTATTTTAACTATATTTATAATATAATACCACTAGTGGTTATATTTTAATTTGTATTAAGATGTATGATTTACAATTTATTTTTTAATGTAAATATATCCCATTATATTTAAAACTAAATTTTAATGTTAAATTTCCATGTCATGTTTTTCTAAGAAAGCAGATGGATTGTAATTGACACTGGTGTCAATCTAAGACAACTTAAATTTCTCTGTATACTGTTCATTCTCCTTCCCTTTCTTTTTCTTTTACTTGTTTTCATTTATCAATTGTCTATATTTTTCTTTTTCTTTCTCTCTTTGGGGTGTTTTTGAATGAGGAGGAATTGTTGTTTGTAGATTACCTACAAATGTCTATTCTCATGGATATGTGAGCATCTGTGTGTAATTATTTTCTGGAATATTTTGAAGATTAACTGTTGTATCATTTGGGTCTGATGAGCAGCAAGGTTGCGAAAGTGAAATATGTATTACCCATGAAATTGTAGAATATCTAAAATTTTTTCAATATATATATATATATATATATATATATATATATATACACACACACACACATAATCTATAAAAGTTTGTTTTTCTTAAAAAGAGAAAATAGAGCCTTGCTGAATTGCTTTTCCTAGTCAAGTGGTAAAGCTAGCTGGATGAAACAAGTTTCTCATACAAGGGGAAATGCAGGTTCAATCCCTGCTTGAAAGCATCTTTTCTTGACAGTCTGACCTCAGAAAATGATGGAAGACAGAAGTCATCCCTAAAGAAGTCCAATGTAAACTCAATGTGTCATGCCAGCTTATCTAAATATATATTCTTGTGTTATTAAAGATAGAGCAAATGTTAATATAATCATCATAAATCCTAGAAAACGAAATATGAAAACATCTATAACTCTGAGTTGTCAACTTATTTAGAAGACTTATTGGCTTTTTCCATGGTAGTTCTTCCACTATGGAAAATGTTTGGAAAAAGTGTGATTTTTTTTATTAATGCAAAATAATTTTCATAACTTTATTTGTTATTTAACCTTACAAAATCATTTTATTTTATAATATCTTAGAGCAAATCACATTCACTAATAAAGAGTTCATAATGTACTGTAAAGATCACTAAATTGTAAACATCTACATTTACAAGTATGTACGTCCATGTATTTGTAAATTTAGATTACTTTTTTTTCTGTGCTATTTCAAAAACTAAAATTTGTAAGCTTAAAATAGATTCTTATTGACCATATATTATTAGAAATATATAAATACAGAACTGACAATGGTTATTTGTGGTTTAACCTAGTGACATGTAAATTCAACTTAAGTTGTTTTATGACTTATGTCACCACTCCTGGAATGAATTACCAACGTATGGTGAGGTATACCTGTATATAAAAACTGAGTGGAACCATGTCATCAAAACACTCTGCTGCTGTGGAAAGTTGTAAATATATCATGCTACCTTCGTAGTTGCTCAACAAATAACAATGGTTGGTTCAAAAAATACTGGACCATGGAAGTTGTCAGTTCACAGAGTGTTGGATTAAAAAGATCAGGCTGTAAAAAATTTTTTTATTTTTTTTATTTTATTTTTTGCAGTAGATAGGTACAAATAACTGAATATACAATTTTTTTTTTTAATAGCCATGGGATGAAACAGGATGAAGAAAATGCATACCAAGTGGTTTTGTTCAAAGTATACTTAAAAAAATAAAATTACTGTGGAAAAGTACAAAATCCCTATGATGGGGACTGGAAGTTCTTTTCTACATTCTCCAGATGATGATGACATTGTTGGCGCTGACTGTGAGACCAACAGCTATGGGGTCATCAAGCGGATCCCTATTGAGATGAAACCCAAAGGTCGGCTGGGCCTTCGGCGACCAAAGGACGAGAGTCTGCGATCTATAGATCTGGACAGTCAAGAACTAGAACGGAAAAACAAGGAATTTGAAATGTATCGTCGGAATAAGGAACAGGAAATTGCCAACATGTTGAAGAAAGAACAGAAACTTATCAATGAGAATAAGAAATTCCGTGCAGAATTGCTAGCCTTGCAGAAGACATGTACAAAATTGCGGGGTGAACGAGACTTAGCCATGGAAGCTGAAAGTCAGGCCCTAGCACGTGCTGCAGCTTTTGAGAATGACCGGGATAAAATACAAAGACAATTTAAGGTAAGGAACCATTTTTCCTTTTTTTTTTCACTTTCACTTATTGTAACACATTTTTTTGTAATTATGAAAACAAAATATATACAAGAAAAACTTATTGATTCTTTCCAAGTGATGAATTCATTTTTTCTCCATATACAAGAGCTTTGATCGAGTGTGCCCATGCCATCAAGAATGATGGCAGAATATATTGATTTGATGGCACAAGACAAGAAAAAAAATCAAAATAATCCAAACACTTGAGTGTGACAGAAGGGAAATATATAAATATATATATAAAATACAGAACGGCCTTTATTATAATAGAGTGGATCCTTCCCAATATGTCAAGGTTACCTAGGAGTTCCAGTTTTTAATTTTGTTATATTATACTTTAAAGAATTTTTTTTCACTATTGAACAAATTCAATTAGGTATCTCCACTAAAACAACATAGTATGAAGAAAAAAGCCCCCAAACTTATTAAAAACAAACTTTTTCTATCAAAATGTTTATGTTATTATTAAGAGGAATGATCAAAGTATTTTTTAATTATTTCTTGAAATTTTTTAATCCTTTCTAACACGTTTGAAATTTGGGTATTTTCGTTAGTGGGTAACTAAATTATTATGAGAGTTTAGAATGAAAAAAAGTGTAATACTATGTAACTTAGTTTTTTTTTCAGTGACAAACACATTAATTTGGAAATTCTTGCAAAAAGTCAAATGATTGTTGGTTTTTAATGAAACTTTCAGGACTTATTCACAAATGAATTAAATTATAATATTAAACTGGCTAATTTTCCAAAAAATAATGTCATAGATGTATATTTTATTTTTGCAAGTGTTTTAAAACCAAGAATTTGTTTACAAATGTGTTGCTCACTCAACAAAAATGTCCGAAAATTTTTTTAAAAATCTCAAAATTTTAGATTTCAATAATATAATTTCTGTTTAAAATACACCAGAGTATCTTGCTTACTGGAAATAAAAAAAATTAATAATTTAGCTTTCAATTAAAACTAAAATAAAAGTTTAAAGAAAACTTTTTATTTTTAAAAATTTAATTTCAAAGTGAGTTATGAGTGGAGGTACCTACTTTTATAGCTTTAGCTATTAACCTTCATAAAAGTTGGACAAAGATATCTTGTAATTTCTAAATGAGATAGCATTCCTGTAGATGCCTCTTGTAATCAGTTTCTTCTGGATTGTAAGCAATTTCTGTAATCAGTTTCCTTCAGAGTAGCAAGAACTTAAGTTGAACAATCAACACTGACTGCAACACTTGTCTCCTGTTTACTACCTTAAATCAAGCTTTTTCTGTTGCTTCTTTTTATGCACTTTTTATAGCTTGATTGACAATTAAAATTCACATTTGTTAAGAGATTCTTGTGAAAATCTGACTCTGAGATCTGTGTTAAATAGATGACTTGTGAAACTGTCATTTTCCTTTTTTAACACCTTACATGTGAGACACATCCAAATCCTTTCTTCATCCTAGAGGTAAGGCATTTTCTGTCATATTATAATTCCAAGTGTTTCTCACTGTTGTAACCTAAAAGGTTACTGTGTGAATAATATCACAAATGGAGGTTGGAAATAAATAGTAATATTTATAATTTCATGAGCTGCATGAAGTAAATAACCACTGCTAGTAGAGAACTGCTAGACAGTAAGAAAACACCACAACCTCTCAATAGAGTCCAACATATTATATAAAGATCAAGACTAAAAGAGATAATCATCAGATACCTAGAAAAAGAGTTTGTGTTTTGTGAGCAATCTGCTGAAGAAAAATTACCAAAAAGTAGTTAGCAAAAATCTACTTTAAGGACTAGAATCTATGCTAGTGTTCTTGCCTCCCCTGAATGGCATGACCAATCAGAAAGATAAAACCGTTGCTTTTCCGCTTATGAGGGAAATTTTCTGAGCTTGGTGGACAAGGTTTTGCTGGTTAGAAATGAAAGCTGGATGTGTGACCCCATATTGTCTGTTTCTAGTTGCCTGTTTGACTGTTGCAATGAGAACTAACTATTGTTTAAACTGAGATTTGGCTACAAGTGTTGCCCTTGAGAGACAGAAGTAATCTTTTGCAGATGTTTATTGCTACTATAAGTTGACAGTTTTTTCTTTCTTTTTTACACTAACAGTGACCTACCCATTTCTGTCCATAGGTACATACATAACACCACCTTTTTTAGATTTACTCTGCAGAGTCAATATTTTTTCTTTTAGGGTTGATGTCAATCCTTTCCATAGGCCTTCATTTTTTCTTACTACACCTTTTCCAAACTTCTATTTCAGGAGCTTTCTGAGAGATGGGTACTTGAATGTAAAAAAAAAATATTGTTCTATTCCATTGTATCTCTACTTTTGATTTGATTAAAATACCTTTTGTGCATCATTTCCGGTCCTTTGACCAGATATACCATCCTTCAAATGATGGTTCCAACTTCCCAATATTTTATTTGTTTGATACATCCAGTAAAAAACTTTTGTCCAATTTTATAAAAATCTTTTTAAGCCTTTTGTACCATATGATCATGTTTAATCTTAATGGGTTATTAGTTTGTCAAATACTGATTGAATTTTACAAGCAAATATAATTTCAATATAATGCCTAATGGGTGCAGGCACATTTTTATTCAGTGTAATTCTATACACTTGCAAAAATTACTGTAATACTGCATCTGTGGATCCACCATTGGCTTTTTTTTTTTTTTTTTTTTTTAGAGCTCTTTTGAAAGTATCCACAAAATACTCTGCCTGGCCATTACTTCTAGGATGGTAGGGAGGCAACTGTTATATGCTCTACCACAAACATTTTGCAAAATTCCTTGTATTCTTTCAATGTAAATTGCACACCTTATCTGAAACAATCAAATCTGGAATTCTGAACCTTGTGAACAATTTAATGTAGAAACTGAATTACTACTTGTAGGGTTGGTTTCCTACATCTGTAAATTTCTGGCCACTTGGAAAAACTGCCTATGACGATCAAATAATATGATCCATTAAGGGGACCAGCAAAGTCAATGTGAAGATGTGACCATGGGCAGTCTGTTTCTGGCCATGTGTTGAACTTTATTGGTCAATGTTTGATGATTTTACCAATGTTTCAATGTCTCTATCCATTAACTTCTCATTATGCTTTTCATTCTGGATTTATCAGGGTGTCTTGCTTGGAACTCTTTCAAGATTTATTTTTGTAGTGCTAGAACATCATCACACATTGAATAAACCTTGGAGTTTTGTCATTTAGCTTTTCCTTTATTTCTATAATGAACTTGTCATACAATGTTATCTTTTTAATTTTTTCAAAGTCTCTGGTAGTTCTCGTAACTTTTTTTTTATCTCTGCCTTCTATTGTAGAGAAGCAATGACTGTGTTTTCTAAAAGTTCATTATTTTTTTGGAATAAGTCTGGACAATCCGTCTGTGTGACTTGATTTACTTGATGGCAAGAAATCCATTCTAAAGCTGTAATTTAATAGAATGGTTCCTCATCACTGTAACCTATTAACTCTATGAGTCAGTAATTCTTTTTTTAACCCATAAATAACTACCAACGGCTTGTGATCCATTTATAAAGTAAGCCTACTCCCTTGAATGAATCTATGAAATTTTTTAAGGGTAAAACAATCCCTAAACTTACTTTAATTTTCTATCATATAATAATTAGTTTCAGGTAAAAGAAGCATCCTGGATGTGTGTGCAATGGTTTCATTGAGCCGTCTTTGAATGTATGCATAATGCACACACCTATACCATATCACTTGCTATGATTATTTCTTTTTCTGGACCATAATGTGACAAAAACAAGTCTGATAGCATTTCTTTAACTTTTTTCAAATGCTTCCTGGCACTCCGACATTCAGAATCATTTAGAATTTTTCTTCAGTCATTCATTTTACAGATCTCACAAACAATGCATATTTGGCACAAACACATTGTAATAGCTTGTTAATCTCAAGAAATTTTGTAGGGAAATGACATTTTCAGGACAGGAGCAGGCATGTCTTTTTCAGCACTGGCTCATGCTGGGTCTGGTTTCCTGTCATTCTTGTCAATTATTTGTCCCAAATATTTGATTTAGTCAATAAAGAATTGATACTTTTTGTCCCTCAGCTTGAATCCATTCCAGTTCTTTTGAAAATTTCAAGAAAATTTGCCTTATGTTCTTCTGGGTCTTTACTTTTCAGCAACCTTTATGCCAAATATTAAACGATTGAAATTATACAATCCTCAATGTGTATTTAATGTCAATAATCTTGAACATTTGTCACCTACTTGAATCTGAAGATATGTGTTGCTTAGGTCGATTTTAGAAAATATCCAACCTCCACTAAGTTGTACAAAATCCTCTTCCAGCACCAGAAGCAGGTAATGATAACTTTTGAGGGCATCATTCAAACCTGTGGAAAAATCCGTATGTTTATGTATAATGTAGGTGAAACCAAGTTGTTAGTCAACTTTGGACAAAACACCTATTTTTTTTGAGTCTGTCAAGTTCGTCATTTATTTGTTTTAATAATGCAAAGGGTACATTCCTTTTCTTTTTGAAAACCAGTTGTACATTATCCTTTAGCTCGAATTTTACTTTGAATTTATTACCTGTCTAGAGCATCAGAAAATACCTCTAGGAATTTAGTTTTCAGTTCTTTCTTTAAAATTTGTTTCATTGGTAGAACTATTAACTCTCTGGTAAAACAAACTGATTAGACTTTCTATCATTTAAACTGCTCCATCCAATCCTTCCTGAAAAAGGTTTTTGTATTTTTCATTACAAACCATCTTAACCTCAGTGATTTTAGTTTAAAGTAAACAACCAATGGTATGCAACTTCCTTAAGTTTTTTTTTCTCCATAGCTGTAACAAGCACCCTTGCTTCACAACCAATGCTTGTGCTGATTTTTCCACAAAAACTGCCTTAATTTATGTCTTTTCATTCTTTTAAAACAGCAGCAACATCCTCTGCTAGAACAGCACCAGTTGCACCAATGTTTGGTATAAGTCTGTGGATGAGATATCTACTTTTTGTGACTATTTCTCTGATGAAAGTCAAGTGGTGTTCTGGTCCTTTGTTTTTCTTAATTTTTTTTTTACCATTTTCATCCGTAATTTCTTTGTCTTGAAAAATTTCATCAAATCTATAATGCAGATGATATTTTCATGGTTCTAAACATGTTTCTGACGGGTGGTTATTTTTAATCTTGCCTTTTCCCTGTCTATTTTTGACTTATCAATGATAACATTCTTTAAGTTAAGGCCTGGGTAAAGAAAGCCCATATCTTGTAGGTCTAATAAAAAGGCATTAGCAAACCATACCTAAGGCTGGAAAATACATCACTCATAATAAGTTTCATGGCATATCTAGGGACTTTTAAAAGACTAATGAGCCTTAGACTGTCTCCCTGGCTCAAAACTGTCATCAATTGTTTCTTCACTGGAAAACATTGTTGGAAAAATATTGAATGTAGAGGCAACGTGTAGAATCCTATTGTCGCTGTCTTTCAATCTGTCTGATCTCTCTGCTTCAGTTGCACTTTTTTGATAATTTTGACAACATCTTTGTCAATAGGTCAAATTTGAAAACTATCTTTTAGTCCTGTTTTCTCTCTGATCTTTTAAAATATTTCCTTTTTTCAATAGGAACCTGAAATTTTGAAATGTGTACATGTTTAAAAACAGATCTAGCATACATGATAAATATGAAGAAAAATATCACAATATTTACTTGAGAAGGAAAGTCTGTCAGAGGGAGATACATATTTTTCAGTTAATTTAAATTTTGAAAATCAGGACATGAACTCGTTCAAATTAAACAAAGAAAAAAGAAAAACAAGCATATAATTAACAATAGTAGGTCAGAGTGTCAAAAGACAGTGTTGAATAGGAAAAGTGCTGAACAGAAAAAGAGTCGAACTGACTAAATGATGAATGAACATAATGTCAAAAAAACAATGTTTCAAGAGGACAAAAAGTAAAAACGAACATATTTTCATGATTTAAAAAACTCTGTTCAAATAATCAATTAAGCTATTGTAAACTTTTTATTGCTTAGCTTTGGCATAGTTTAATAAATAATAGCCTTAAAAGAGATCATAGGTTAGTTCTTCATTTTCATGTGTCATGACCCTTCAGAATGTTAGCGATCATGGACTTCCACTTGGCCCTGTCTCTTGTCGCTCTCAATATTTTTTCTTATGGTATCTCTCCCAAACCCTGCTCCATCATTCATTTGCTCAAGCTTATCAAATATGTCTTGTGCTGCTTTCCCCTGTCTCTTTGATTTTATTCAGCATGTGAGTATTAGATTCTCTCGACCCTCCTTCCTCATTACATGTCCCAGGAACGTCAGCTCTTCCTGATGTTAAGTATGAGTTTTCTTCTCATTTGCATCCTCTCCAACACCTCATCATTGCTCATGTAAGTTAGCAAATATGTAGAATTTTTTTTTGTTTTTGTCGGAGGATTTTATATTAGTTTAGAATTTTAAAATAATCATTTACTGACCGGATATTTGCATGCTAAATAAAAGGTTTTCTATTGTAGGTACATTTCTAACCTTTTGTCATTTAGTCAATTTGACTCTTTTTTTGTTTGACACTTTGTCCATTTAACACTGTCTAACATTTTGCCCACCCGTCATTTTGTCTTTTGATACTTTTTCCTTTGACATTCTGCACACAAAATTAACATGACCTTCCTTTGAGAAGGACAAGTGCAAACTGTGTACCTTGCTTGGCAATTTTCTTTATTGTATTTCATGGCAAAACCATTACATCTTAAGACAGGTAGTTTAGAGCAACATGAAGAACTATCAGATTATTTGTTCAGATGTTACCAGTTCTTTTCACTTTAAATACAAGAAAAGATTTTCAGTTTATCTGTTTTTTTTTGTTCTATCTAATATTTCTTTAACAAAGCTGTAGGTTTTTAAAAAGTAAAATGAACACATTCTAAAACAGCAGCAATATCCTCTGCTAGAACAGCACCAAGAGCACCAATGTTTGGTATAATTTTGTGGATGAGATATCTACTTTTTGTAACAATCTTTCTGATGGAAGTCAAGTAATGTCCACCAGAACACACAGCCCAGCAGATATAGACATTGGTTAGTTCCAGCAACTTGAACCAAAAAGTTGTGGGTTCAATACCAGGCTACAGCAGTAGTGAACAAATAACTTAGAGTTAAGTTAAAAGGGAGATAACTACATGGCTAGTGGAAGTGGTATTGTAGATGGAATGAGAATGATATACCTCCTGAGATTCTAATAAATTTTGATTTGAAATACCTAGCACCTGAAGAAGGCTGGAGTGTACAATAGCTTAAGCATCATAAACATGGTAGTAAAGATAAGGACAATAGTTCCAACAATGTAAATAGTGTAAAATGAACATACAAAATCAATTTCACCAGTTGTTGTTGCTCTTGTTCCTACTCTTCCTTCTCCTTTGTCAATGTTGCAGCTGTCTCTTTCACTTGTGCCTAATTCAGTCTCTGCTACTGCCTCACAGATCTTGTGAAGCTCCCTCCTCTCTCTGGGATTTCTGGCATGTCTATTTATTGGGCTAGAGTCCATGCAGCTTTTCATGCATCCAAGCATGTGAACCAAACATCCTGGCACCAGAATTAAACTAAGTGTCTGCATTATGCTTAAGTCAAGTTTTTCGCATTCAGAATGATGCAGGTTCAATCTAAAGCCAAAGTCCTACATGCCAGACAAATTCTAACTCTCTTCCTTTGAGAATGGGGTAAATTCTGTTCATTTCCCCCATTAGACTTGTGTACTCTGTCACAAAAGCCAATCATAAATTCTGTGTTTGCTAAATACTGGCTATTTCCTTTGCAATTAATTTGGAAATATCAAATGTTTTCTTGTGGAGATGGGTATTTTCAAGGAAATAGCTGAACTTGATAACTTTTCATAAAGTTGGAGGCTCTCTGTTATCCAAAGGACAAATTAGACCAGAAAATCTTTTGGAACTGATATTGCTCATTAAAACTGTATGTTTTTTCTGGGAAAAAAAAAAGCATATATATATATATATATCTATATATATAAAATGATACTCTTTTAGTTTTAGCTAGAAAAGACAGGACCATTTTTAACATTGGAAATTATTTTCAAGAAAATGCATTTATTTAAGATTATGAATTATTTCAAAGCAATTTATTTCTTAACTCATAATTAGTGATGTGTATGTTGTTGAAAAAAATTAAATTATGAAATTAAAAAATAGGCCAGATATGGCAGTAATACTCCATTTTTAGTCTGATGTTACACTTGTAAAATCAGAGCATGGGAGAAGGAGTTAGGTTCTTTGTGGAATGATTTAATAAACTGACCATTTTTCCAGCATTTTTTGGAATGGTATGAATATATGCATTCCCTTTGAGGTTGGAGGTGAGCTTTTAGACCTAGTAGGCATTCAAGGCAAGGGGTCTCTTTGAGGGTATCACCATTCATCAGCATTGGTGTAAGCTCAAGATCTGTTTGGTGGTAATGAAATATTAATAGCTTTGTTTTGGAGGTACTGAATAATACCAGCCAGTCTTTCTGTCATTCACTTGTGAAAGTTAGGTCAGAGGAGAGACCAGTTGCTAGGCACTGTGGCATTCTTTCCTGGTGCCCCAACTACATAATGGTGTCATCTTTTTTCCCTTGGTACCCTAACTATATCATTTTAAGCATGCTACTAGATTGGCAACTAGGTTTTGCCATTTTACTGTTGAAATAGCTAAATACAACTCCCACCTCTGTTTCAACATTTTCTTTTTTCGCACTTCCTACCTGCGGAATTCTCTTCCAATTTCTTGCTTCTCTGATAACTTCTTTTATGTGCCATGTCCCTTCATGACATAGATGATCATTGTCCTTCACTTCTTCTTGTCACTTGTAGCTCTTAATAAGTTTTGTCTTTTTGTTATTTCTCCCAAACCCCATTCTGCCATTCATATACTCAAGCTCATCAAGTGTTACATATATTACACACTGCTATCCTCTGACCCTCAATCTGTCCTGTGAGTATCAGATTATCCAAGCCCTCCTTCCTCATTATGTGCTTCAGAAATTTCAACTGCCTTATACCGATATTAAGTATAAGTTTCTTTTTTTCTCAAAAACCTTGTTGTTGCTCACATGTATAGTCCATGGTACCCTCAGCATCTTTATGCAAAACCACATTTCTGTTGTTTCAGGTTTTTATCTTTGAGATTGTCCAGCATTCACTGCCATACAGAAGGACAGATATGTAGCAATTCAATACTTTTTCTTTGTTTCTAACAAAATTGTTCTGTCTCTCAATACTCTGCTTAACTTTTCTAATGCATCTTTATAGCTACAATCTTCAAAATTTTAAATGCAATGTCAATCACGATCTTCTGTCTTCTTGAACCCTGTGTGATACTATTAAGTGCTGGTAAATAGAATGAAAGAGTTAATGAATAGAATGATGGACATACTGAGAGAAAGAATGAACATTTCTCTTTTCAAAAAGAAAATTTGATTTTTTAAAACTAGAAAAATTACTTACAAAAAGGCAATATTATCATGTGGCGATCTTTAAGCTGACAGTTGATTAATGACCTTGCTCCTAAAGTACTGGTTATAAAAACACAAATAAACAGGACAGATATCTGTAACCAAAACTCGAGGGTTTCCTTGTGGTTGAAGAAATTAATGACCCTGACAAGATTGGGAAAATAGCTCACCAGAAAGCCATGTGGTAATTACCTGATGTTGAACAATGCCAGGATAGAAAATATTGTGAAATTTGATGACTTTTTATTAATGACCATAAGTTAAGCCATGTGAAGCAGTTGAGAGCCTGATTGGACAAAGGTTAGCCAAGGTGGCAGGCGTAGGTGAAATACCCAGGAAGGTGGAAAAATTACCCATGCATACTGGGAAGTATTAGTGTGAGATGCCATTAAGAGAAATAAGTTATTGGGGTGGATTGATACCTGTGACTGCTACCCATAGCAAAAAGAAAACTCCTAATTTGGAAATGTAATTAACTTTTATGATCCAGACAACAAAAAGATCTTGTTGGAAGACCGGGTAATCACTGACTTCTCCAGCCATACCTGCCATATACCAGTTTTAAGTGAAGGTCAATAAATGTAATGAATCAAAGTAGCCAAAGCTGTGATTGCAGATGCTGAGATGAGAGACAACCACATTGCCTGATATCACATGACTGCCTGTTTGAATAAAACCTCTGACATAAGCCTTGTGCCAGACTTAACCAAACCATCCAAAGCATCATGTTCAACTTAAGAAGCAGAATAAGTTGCTAATTGTCTGCATGAGAAATAAATTCTGACATCAAGAATAAACAAGCACTGTACAAAAGTACGGATATAAAAACCTTTAATTTTATTAAGTTATTTTTTTTTTTACTTGTGTCTTCATTTTGCCTGAACTAATCCAATACAATGATTCCCAAAGATGATTTGATCTTAACCAGCCGTATGATCAAAACTAAACACAATAATATTGACAATCAGGAAGAAATCATCTTAGGTATGAGGATAAACGACATCCGGCAGCAAGGCCTCTGATTGGGAGATTTTAAGGAGCATGGGAATTGAAGCAGTCATCTCATTAATCAGCTGCAGGAGTTGGATATTCAAACAACTAGCTGAGTGGGAGGCGGCACCTGTTCCTTTTTTTTTCTTTCTTCACTTCTTCCAATTTTCAGTCTCCTCATTTTCTTTCATTTTTACTCACTGTTACCTTAAGCATTCTAGTGGTATCATTTATTTTCTTTTATTCTAGTGGTATTATCTTGTAACCTCAAGCATTCTAGTGGCATTATCACTTTGCTTGAGATGACAAAAATAGGATCTGAGAATATCAGAAAAAGAGTAGGGCCAAGGAGATAGTGTATGTGACTCTGAGGACTGGCCATTAGTGATGACTTTCATAGACCTACATGGCAGGAAGTACTTGATAACTGAGAGGACTCTCCAAGAGATTCAATAGCTGGTAAGCTTGTGTAGCAGTCTCTTATGCAACACCTTGTTAAAGGCCTTTGAAATGTTTAAAGAAAAAAAATTAAGTATGAAGAAAAAGTTTTTTGTTAATTGAATGCAAAAAAAACAAAAAAACAAATTAGCAATTGTTTTTTTCTTTCAGATTTTTCGTGAAACAAAAGAGAGTGAAATCCAGAATCTATTAAGGGCCAAAAGAGATTTGGAAAGCAAACTTCCTAAACTGAACCAAGAATTTGTGTCTGATTCCTATGATGATAATGATTCTCCAGAATCTGGTTTGGACTCTGTTGGTAAATACATTTCTGTTTTTTAATGGTGATGTTCACCCAATACAAGTCCCAAGTGCCACTTCAGGTAGAGGGTTGCTGAATGTGGTTATTTTTCAAACATAAGAGGAAAGTGTAAGAATTGTAGCTGATGAGGATATATAGGATAGTTCCCCCTGAAATGTAATTAGTGACTGAAGAAGTGGAATCTTTCTAATTAATGTCTGTGGTTGTTTTATTTTTAATCCTGGTAAAAGGATTTTGAGTGAGAGAAAAACAGAGTACAAGGGGTGTCAGAGAAGGGGTAAGAGACAAATGCAATTCAAGGTGATAGAAGATAGCAATTGACACTGCATTTAAACTTTTGGAGATTATATTGTAACTATCAGGGAAGAAATTAAATAGAAAAGAGTTCCACAAATGAGAAATACAAGAAAAGAAATTGTTAGAGTAGAAGAGGCAGTTACATTTAAGTATTTCAACGATAAAAGGGTGGGACCTAGATGGCAATCTAGTAGCACATGTAAATTCATATGGTCAAGGCACCAGGGAAAGAAGCTCGTCAGAGCAGTTGCCATGGAAATAGTGATAGAGAAGCAAATGTTTTTATTAAAAAAAACATTTCATCCAAAGCAAGGCAATAATATCACTAAGATACTAAGGTTTACTAAAAGTGAAAGAAAATGAGAAGACTTTAGTGAGGAGAAAGGACAATAAAAGAATAGGTTTCAGGATGATAGAAGATGGTGATTGATGTTGCATTTAAATTTTTGAAGATTATAGGTGGCAGGGAAGTAAGAAATTGGAACAGATTTCTGCAAGTAAGAAGTACAAGAAAAGAAACTATTAGAATAGAAGTTATGGTTACACCAAGCTATTTCAACAGTAAAACAATGAGCCCTAACTGTTAATCTAGTAATATGTAAATTCATGTGGTTGAGGCACTAAGGAGATATCATAAGAACAATTACCATGAAAATATTTATAGAAAAGTAAGGAAGAAACCACGTCATGGTGGTGGAAAGTGACTAAAGTTAAGAAGCCATTTCAGACCCGTTGGATTTTGTTGAAAAACTTGAGGTTATCATTGATGTATTGTAAAATACCATTCAATTTCAGGTAGTGCATACCCTGGAGATTGGTGGACAGCTCTGGAGAGTGAACCATCCCTTGGGAGTACATTTCAGCTCCACCCTACCTTACGAGGGCCTGAATTGGCCAATTGTCTCATGGAACTGGAAGGACCATTTACTAATGTTAATAAAGGTAAGACCCTTTTCTTTCTCTTTACTATAAGAATATATTGACAATCAGGAAGAAATCATCTTGGGTATGAGGATAAATGACGTCTGGCAGCAAGGCCTCTGATTACGAGATTTTAAGGAACCACCTTTTAATTACTGTTGTCTTCCCTTCGTCCCTCAACCTGGGGTGGTAACACCTATTAGGATACCAGCTATGAGCAAATAGTTAACCCCAAGCTGGGACCAATGCATTATAAAAGTATAAAAATAGGTTTTTCTTATAAAAATACTATGAATACATTTTTGAAGGTGAAACATATTACTAGCCATACATTTAAGAAAAAATATTAACCAGCAACACATTTAACTCTTGACAAAAACCGTTTTTACAAAAATACATCAATGCAACCTAATCTAAGAACTGATTTTACTAAGAATACATATTCTGTTCATACAAACCTATCCTAAAAAAATCTTGTTGGCATTAAATAACCCATTGAGGTTGATATACTATAAAACAAACCAAACCAATAAGAAACAAAGGGATTGTCAGTGGTCAAGAGTGAATACAAGCATTACTGATAGAATAAGGCTATTATATGTATAATGTAAATGCATTGCTAATGATTTTACTATAGGAATGCATTGAAAAATCAGGAAGAAAGAGATTGTCAGTGGTCAAGAATTAATTTATCAGGAATAAATGTAACTATGACTACTTAAGCAATGTATTGAAAATTGGGAAGGAAGAGATTGTCAGTGATCAGGAATTAATTGGTCTATGGAATTTATTGCTTAAATTCCAGTTTTTGGTTGATATATTTTTTACAGTACAAATTCCATTTTATATTCTATAATAGGCAACATTTACCATATATACTTGAATAGAGTGTGAGTTTTATGAAAGAATTTTTGGTGATCAGTTGCCCTATACACAGGTAAATTTTTTTTCCAGGTGGAGTTAAAATTGATGCAAAAATATTCAGGCATTGCACTGTACATGAAGTCAGTTCATAGGTGAGGTATCTCTGAAAAAAAAAAAACAACTGAAATCACAAAACTTTATGCCAAATCCATGCTACAAGTTTTCCCTTTAAAAATTATCAACCTCAAGTGTAACACACTTTACCATCATTCTCCATCACACTTTCATGCCTTCTTGAAAGGATCCTTGACAGTTCTATTGTCATGGCTCTCTTGGTGGAAAACAGGTCTCCTTCATGAACATTGCCCTACTGAAGCAGCCTGGCTCTTTTGATTGTTTTTTTTTTTTCAAGCTTAAGGGGGTCATCAAGGTGGCCTGTTTTCCAGATGTGAAAGCTGCCAAGAGGACTGTGACAATGGAGTTGCAGAGAATCCTTCCGAGAGTGAATTGAGGCAGGTGGAGAATGATGTGAAAGTGCGTTAAACTCAAGGTGGGGAGGATAATTTTGAAGGGTAAAACTTGTAGTTTGGATTTGATATATTTTTTGTGACTTCAGTCCTGTTTCTTTTCTGACACACCTCGTATATCTTTGAATCTTCTGAAATGTGTTTTTTCCTGATTTAGATACAGTATGTTAATTAATTCTTTTAATAGCTACATTTGAACCTCCATTTTCTTTTTATTATATCTACTGTCGATTAAAAAGATTGAAATTTTCTTTTTATCTATAGAAGATTGGAGTTTAGCCCTTGGAAAACTAACACAAATTGGACCAAGTGTTCCTGAGCATATAATTGCTAATGTTGTGCGTATTTTTGTGTCTGTAACCAATGACAGTAGAGGTGAATTTGAAATTTTACAAAAGGTATGTTACTATAATCATTATGCTGTAATTCTGCTTTTTGTCTTTAGTTAGCATATAGGTTATCCCTTTTCATACCTCATAAATATGGACTATTCTGTTTTTATTGTGAGGAAAGATGGAAAAGACATATCAGAGACTGTTTGATGTCAATAAGAAAAAGCAAGAAAGAAAGGTGGCAATGATATTCTCACGTGTTTAATGTCTTTTTAAAAACATTTTTCTATTTTCTTAATCATTTCACCTTTAGCAAGATGGTACCACCACTGGTGCACAAGACTACATAAGAGAAGAGTGAAAGTTTAAACAGAAGGAGAGCATAGAGAAAGATGAACAGGTTACAGGGAGTGTCAGAGAAAGTGCAAGAGAAGTATGGGAATACCAGTGTGAAGACAGTTGCGAGGGTAAAGTGAGAAAGGAAAAGAACAATATACACGAGGTGATGGGGAAAGGACAAGTGAAGAACTGGAGTCAAGTGGATAAGAGATGGCAATTGACATTGCATTTAAATTCTTGGAGATTGTAGCCATCAGGAAAGCAACTATACGAAAGGGAGTTCCACAGGTGGGAAGGGTGAGAAAAGAAGCTACTGGAATTGGAAGTGGCAGTTGCATTTGGTTGATTTAACTGTAAAAGGGTGAGACCATGTTGCCAGTTTGGTTGCTTGAGTAAATTCTTGTAGAGAGGGCACCAGTGAGCTAAGCTTGTTGAAGCAGAAGCCATGAAAATATTTGTAGAAAAGACAGAGGGAAGCCATGTCCCATTGGTGAGAAAGTGGCTGGAGTCGAGCTGCCAGGTCAGGATCAATTACATTACAGACTTTGGAGTCTGTGGAGAACCCTGATATGAGTAGCAGGAGCGCCCAACCAGATATGACAACAGTATTCAATGCATGGGCGGATGGTTGGTTTGTATATGTGCAAGATGGACTGAGGTGAGTAAAACTTCCTGGCCTGACACAGTGACCCAGCCTTCTTAACAGTGGATTTAGCTATTGATTCAATGTAATGGTTCCCTTTGAGGTCAGAAGAGAGGGTGAGGCTGAGGCTGAGGAGGTGCAGTGTATTGCTTTCAAGGAGACTCTCTTGGTCCATGCTGATGGGTGGTAGGAGAGACTGCTTGTGGTGCTTGACAGATAGCAGCTTTATTTTAGAAGCATTAAAATTTACAAGACATTTCTTACTCCAGCCTACCACAAATGGAGATCCTTCTCAAGATCAGCAGCGAGGTTATCTTTGTTGGCCTCACTAGATTTCTTACTGAGGCAGGAGTAAATAGTGGTGTCATCAGCATAGATGCTTATTTGGATTTGATCACATCAGGGAGATCATTTATGAAGATCAGAAGGAGCGTTGGGCTTAGGATAGAGCTCTTAGGAACACCTGCATTCATATGCCTGTTCAAGATGATCTTCATTATGCGGTTTGATAGGAAAGATTGGATCAAACCAAGCAAGCATCAAGTGATACCATAGCCCTGTAGCTAGTGCAAAAAGCCAGTATGCTAGACCCTATCTTATGCTTGGTAACAGTTCGAGCTTCGCTGGTCTTATCGAGGACCAGTATATGCACTTGGTGATGGTCATTAGCATATCGGTAGTAGACTTGGCAAAATTGAAGCCATACTGCCTGTCCAAGAATAGTTTATGGGAGGTGAGATGTTGAACTATTTCAGCATTGATGATAGCCTCAAACACTTTGAAAATTGGTAGGAGGCTGATAGGGTGATAATTAGAAGGTTCCAAGGGTTCTCCTGAGTTTTTAAATACGGAAACCACAGAAGAAGACTTCCAGCAGGTCGGAAAACAGAAAGTAGAGAGGCAGCAATTATAGCATTTAGAGAGGACAGAGGAGAGTTCAGGGGTACATTTCTTCAAGACAATGACCGGTATTCTGTTGCTTTTGCTGGCCTTATTTTGATCAAGTTTTGAAATTATCTAGAGTGGGTTACATAAACATCTCTCAGTTGAGCCTCAGTTCTAAAAGGGAAGTCGGGTGCTGATACTCCAGACAAGTCAAATGTGGAGTTGGAGGAGAATCTGTGAGCAAAGCACTCAGCCTTGTTCATCAATGCCATGAGGACCTCAAATTTATTGTTTAAGTGTGGGATGGAGGATTTGCTATTGTTTAGCACATGTTTGCTGAGCCACCAATAGTCTTTGGAGCTGAACTTGAGGGCAGCTATATGCTACCTCATTCTCTCAGCAAACAACAGCTTAGTGTCATTTAAGATCTTTTTACACTCATTATGAGCAGAGGCAAATAGGTGCCTATTATGGTCAGATGCGTGGCTCCAATATAGCCTGAAGACGTGGTTCCTGTGGGTAATGGCAGCCAAGCAGGCAGGAGAGAAACAGGGTGATAAATGAGGTTTGAGACAGAACTTTCTGACTGGTATAAAAGCATCGATGCCAGCTTTTACCCAGGAGGAGACCTCAGAGGCACAGTCCTCAATGGCGAAACTAAACACTTTTTCCCAAGGGATGTTGCATAGAAAATCACAGAACAAATCCAAGTCTGCTCTTTGGTAGTAGTAGGAAATTTTGTTGGTAGCAGGCTCTTGGGGGGAGTGGGAGTGAAGAGAGATATTAATAAAAACAACAGTATAATCGGAGTTAGCGAGAGGGGAAAGCTGCGAGACTTGGCAGGAGTCAGGGACAGAGGTGAAGCAGAGAAGCATGTCTTGTAGGGATACTAGGGAAGCACATGGGGAAATACACCACTTGCGTAAGAGATTGAGAAATAGCAAAGTTCATGAATGCCAGCAGAATCAGAGTTTTCTAGCCACTTGGCATGGTGGCCATTAAGATCTCTGAATATGTTAGCGAATGAGTGGGATGAAGTAGCCTTATCAATATTGTCAGAGATACTCTCTAGCAGGGAGTAGTCGGGAGAGGAAGGGAAACAGTACAGAAAGAAAAGGTAGCTAACTGATTTCAGAAGTGAAAGATGGAGACACATGTATGGGTGGTCAGGTGATTCTAGAGGGAGGTGTTCACTGACATAAACCCCCAGACCATGCTTAGGGATAGTGGGGAAGGTAGCCAGGAATCGAGAAGTCAGAGGAGGGGATTGAGGGGTTAAGGTTAGTCTCACAGAGCTCTAAGATGTCAGGGGACTTTGTGTGGAGGAAAGATTCCACACTACAAAAGTTGGTATGAGTACCACGGATGTTTGTGAAGGAAATGTTGAGAGGCTTAGGTGATTTTAGTTTGCCTAGTTTAGTTTTGCTTATTGAGATATGGCTGTTCATGTTTGTTGTTGGTGAGAAGAGACTTAGCAGAGGTGGAAGATGGTCATTGACTGCGACATACACTGGAAGGGAGCTGGCACGAACTGCAGCAAAGTGTGGCCTCGGGGTTGCCCACTAGAAGTGCTTGCAGGGTCATCCATCCATGCGCAACATGGCACTGCAAGAACCCAGATATTATGTAACTGTTGATCAGAGTAGCCACTCTCGACACTTTGCAAGAGTTAAGGTTCTTAACTACCAGTCTGAAGCAGCAACCAGAAAACTGCCAACCTGGTACTCTCACAATGAAAAGATGTTGCCACCAACAATGCACATCACAGGGAAATTGCAAAAGCACCAATACTGAGGTCTGAGGAGAGGAAGAGAGCCGGGAACCACTTCTTAAACAGAGAACAAGGAGTGAGCCTCTATTCCTGTGCAATAGAAGTGAGAGGAGTGTGAACTGGGCGATAGTAGATTCTGACTACTCCAATTTGAAAAAAACCCATGTGATTACAAACATTCAATTCTAGATAACAAAGACATGAAAGCAGATTTAAGAAAAAATTCAAATTAAAAAATACATGAAAATGACTTACATTTAAAGAATTTAAGCAAAAATGAAATCTTACGCCAGTTTAGACTAGACAGAAAAGAAATGGTTTGATTTTAGAAAAGAGGAGAGAAAAGAAAAAATATCTCACAACCATAATTGGAATGGACAGTAAAGTGAAAATGCTTCAATGAAATGGAAAAATTTGTCAATTTTTAATCTTTTCATCTATACCCTCTTACTTTAAATACTGACCTCTATTCATACTTATGCTCCAGCCTTCTTTAGGTGATATTTGTTGGAATTTTGAACCAAACCCTTTATTTAGTCCATAGAGGTAGATTGTTCTAATTCCTTGTACCATGCATTTGAATATCTCAATTTTCAGTTTATTCCCCTTGATAAGTAAACTCTCCTAGTTATTTATTTATGTTTTTGTTCTTTCTGCTGAGATATCCAAAGGCATGGCATGTTGAATTAGAACAATCTACATCTATGGACTAAATAAAGTTTTTGGTTTGAAATTCAAACAAATATTACTTGAAGGTGTTAGTGTACAACAGTCAAAACATGAATATTACAATAAAGATTAGGACAATAGTCTGAACAATGTAAATAGTGTAAGTACACACAGAAAGTATAGACTAAAATAGGACAGTATATACTGATAAAGATTCTGTTGTATTGCCAAGGTGGCAGGACGATACCCAGAAGATGTGTGCTGAGTATTTACAGCACAATATCCGTGTTAAGGGATATTAATACAAATAAGACAAACACCAGAATACAGAACAACAAATAGTAGAAGAGAGGAAAGGTTAAGTCATTAGAGTCGTAGAGAGCACAGTCCCATAATAATCGTCAATGACATTTCAAAATCCAGACTGCTATTAGTTTTTATTTTTTATAGTTACCTTGGTCCACAGATCATTCCATTCTTGAGAGCACTAGAGGAGTGTTAGCTGCTCTACAACAGCTTTATTATGTTGTGTAGTATAAAACAAAGCTTCTTTGTGTTATATTTTAGTAAGCAGTGGGCATTATTTTGAATATAGCTGCAGCAACTGAAAGTCAGTAAAAATCGATAAAAAACAAACAGGTTCTGATATGCTTATAGTTACTTTATTGTTTTTTTTGGTTTTTTTTTATGTACAAATGAGTAGGTTCTGCTTATTTCTTCTAATTTTTCATATTTTTTTCTGCAGGAATATGTGCCAAAACTTTCTGCTTTATGCCAAGGTGAAGGTAGAACTCTTCTGATGGTCAATATGCACATTGATGATGATGTGAGCCTCTCAGCTATGGTAAGATTGCTGTTATCACGTGTTTTCTTTAACCTTTTTGGTATCATAGATACAGTAACTCATTTTAGCATGTCCTCTAGAACCTCTTACCCACAGATGCAATGTTGCAAGCATATGGCTACTCTAAAATTTATCTGGATCAACAAACACCTGATGAAGGCCAGAGGGCACAATGTTTGAAACAATGTAATAATAACCAAAAAGCAAAGAAAATAGGATGATAGTTTGCATGTAAATAATAATAACTCTTTATTCCAGAAATTCAGACAGAAATTATTGCTAATCTATCACTATTTTCATAGCAAATGTTCAGAGTAGTTCCATTATTTAGTTCCACCAGTTCACAGCTAGGACTCACCATGTTGCATCCATGGAGTTGAAACAGAAAAAAATTCCCCGTGTTCTATTTTTAAGGAGGAAGTTCTACTCAAACAGCTTTGTCCCAAGAATTGCTGCTTTATGGAACAAAATCCTAAGCAAATCCTTCTCTGAACCAATTCAAGTCAAAGGTCAATTGCTATCTATCCTCCTCATCCACACTCCCTCTACCTATTATTACATTCATATTACATACCTTATTCAATAGCATACTACCATGAGTGGCTCTTGAGCCTTGTATTGTGTGAATTTCAATATAAAAAAAACTTCAGTTCCACAGATGAATTAATGTCACACAATATTGTGTTTATTCTTCTGCAAGATGGCAGCATCTCCTTGGGCAAACAAAGGAAATTCATGTGTGTATATATATATATAGATATATATATATATATATATATATACACACACAAATATATTCTGTTGACAATTTTTTGGATGGTGTGGAGATCCATATTTGAAGATGTTTCTTATTTTTTATTTTATTAGCATGATTTTACACCTTTATATATTAAATTTAATTAATACAATCTACAAATAAATGGATAATTAGATTATATTTATTAAATTATTAATCCAGTGACACAACTCTGTAATTAGCTGTTAACAGACTGAGACTTACCTGTCAAAAGTAGATATATTTTCAGTATTTGTCTATATTTCTGAGATGTGGTAGTATTTACACTATTTACATTATTCGGACTATTGTCCTCATCTTTGTTGCCATTTGTACAACGTTTTGGCAGTTGTACGCTCCAGCCTTTTTCAGGTGCTAGGAATTTTGAATCAAACCTTTTGTTACAATCACTGGTGTATATCATTCTCATCCCTTGTGTTAGATTTCTTTTGGTAGTCATTAGTTATCTCCCTCTAACCCTCTAAATTACTTGGTATTGAACTCACAATTCTTTGGATCAAGTCACAGGAATTAACCAACATCTATATCCACTGGGCATATGCCCTTAAGACAAGAACAACTGAATTTCTGTGGACTTATGAACCTAATGTTCAGTAACCATTTTTTACCTGAGTTCATATTGCAATTTTTTTTATATTAATGGTTTTCTTTAGTATTTTTTGATGTTATTGGTTTTCTCTAGTATTTTTTTACCAGAGCTTATATTGCAATTTGACATTAATGATTTTTTTCTGGCACTCTGTATTACTGGTTCCCATATTGTATTCATCTCTATGCTTGGTCGGCTTAGGATATTTTTGTAGCCAAGCATATATACTGATATATTTTATCAATTTCTTATTAAAAAGTCAATGCTACTTGAATATTTGAATCCATAATACTATATTTTTGTTAAAATTACTATTAGAAATTGCTATATAAGCTTATTCTTTATTTTAAAATACGATTTCTTAATGCCTTTACTGTTAGAATATTTGAATATTAACATAATGCCATGAATATTTTTGATAGACGTGCCATTAAAAAATGCGACATAAGACTACTATGGTTCTATTTTGTTACATAAAATTCAATATTTTAAATTATAAAGAATAACAGTAATTTGCATCTTCAATACTGGCTTGCTATTTTTTCTCCATAGTCCTATGTAATGCATTTATGTATCCTGACTGTTTTTACATGTACATCATGATATAGATTCACATGCGTATCACAAACAATATGAAACATGTTGTGAGACTTGTATATATATTTTTAGCAGTAAATTCTAAAAATTGAATGTTGACAAACAGTATCTGCAATCACGGTTTTTGTTTATCTTGAAAAAATTTCTGTTAGATCCAAAAATAATCAATGAGAGCTTTTTCTTAGATATTTAATGAAGTGAATGTGCATGTTAATAATGACACAAGACAAATATTTCATTTAACATTTTATTCACTTCAGTTCCTTGTCAGTTACTGTTGGTGAGTGAGTGGTGTGATTCCACCTTTCCCATAACTTTATCCGAAGCATCAGACCCTACAGTCTCCTCTATGATGTATGAGAGACTACCAAATGGAGTGTTTATTGTTTATACAGGGTGCACCAGAAATACCACCCACACATACTTCTCAGAAATAACTTATTGTCTTACCATTATGTGGCAGGTATTTCTGCTGCACATCTACCTGTCCAATGGTTTTTTTATCATATGCACACAAATCAAGTACAGTTTTGCTTGAGGTCAGTTATTAGGTTGACTCTGCACTTAGCTTCTTTGACCTGGTGTGAAATGGAATGCAAAGCCTATTCTGATATAATATGATAGATACACCTGTCACTGAAAAAATCAAGTAAAACATTAATATAAATATTATTAAAGCTATTATAATAATGATTATGTTTTTTTAATTCAAGGCTTTTGAGCATCATTTACAAGCAATCAAGAAACAAATTCAAATGTCAAACCTCTGTCTGGCATTTATGGGACAGGAACCCAACAGGTAACTTTTGAAAACATATATGTATATTTTTATAATTATATATATATATATATATATATATATGGTTTAACTCTTGAGAGGACTGGTAATGTTTTTTTTACGATCTGTTGGTCTACACTGCATTTTCTTCCTCTTACAAACTCTACTGTTGTGCACTTTAAATCATTTAACTGTACCAAATGTCTTGTGGCAAATGTCACACTCATTTCTAATCTCTAAATCGTTGTGATCATTTGTTGGCTGGACAATGTTTACATCTGTCTCATGGTTTCCGTGTTCATGCTGTTAAATCTATCATTTGGTTGATTCTCAGCTACCCCTCTCGGTCAACCCTGGGGCTGTCTTTCTTTTTTTCGTTTGTAGCTACGATAGTTTGTGTGGCTTACCAATCTGCAGGAAAAGTGGGTTGTAAGTCCATGAATGCTCTGCTCCTACGTCTTGGAGACTTGGAGTTTCAAGCACTATGTAATCTTCTGATGCATATTATGGATTGACCGTTTCTAGATTTGAAGTTTTATTTTTCGTTCTTGCATTGTTCATGTTCAAGTGAATTAATGACCACATGCAGACATAGAAATAAATATCTGTTCAAATACATAGATCCAAATAAATATGGATACACCTTTTCATATTTTTATTTACTTATTTTTTTTTACCCTATTTCATTATTTTATTATTATTTTTTATATATTTATTTCTTATGTCTTTCATTCCATAAAATAATAAACTACAAGTGGTCTCCCTTAGACTATGTACACCATTTGTCCCCTAATAAAATTTACCCTTTAATAATTATTTAACTTTTATGATTTTACTTTCATGTTTAAGTTTTACTATACACCACATTAAATTATACATTTAATAAATTAAAAAATGGCATCCCAGATTTATAATTTATAGTGAACATGAACAATGTAAGAACCACCCAAAACATTTAAATCTAGAAACAGTCAGTTCATGATGACTGCATAGTGCGTGAATCTCCAGATCATACTATAGACATAGGATTATATATATATATATATATATATATATATATATATATATATATATATATAGATTGTTTAATTACTTAATTTCTGGTCATAATAAGGTTAGACCAGTGAATATTTGTATTAAAAAGTGTTCAATACAATTATATTGTAGAACTTTTGAATATTTTTTATTTGTAAACGAGTTATTATACGAAAACCTAGGCCGCGTAATAACTCGTTTACAAATGGAAAATATATAAAAGCAAGCAGGAAAAATGAGACACTTAGTTGAAAAATTACTTAAATTTTTATTCAAAAGTTTTAATTAACCTGCAATATACATTTAATAGAAGTATCTTTGGCTATTCAGGGTTGTAAGGTGAGTTCTCACATTTATATGATCATAGAAAAGGAGAGATACATCCCTGAATGCATTGTAGTACTGAAAATAAGGGTTTCAAGTTTTCAAATGTTCAGATAAGCCCCATTCTTTAGTCCTACCAGTTCAGACTATTACAGTTAGGACTAGTAATGCTATGTCTTCAGAGTTGAATCCTCCCCATTTAGTCCATAATCCAGTTGCAAGATGATAATTCTACTCAAGAACTGCTACTTTGTACACTTGAACACTACAGTTTTAACCTCTTCAAATCAAATGTCAGTTATTATCTATTCCCCTTATTCTTACAATTGTGAACTTCCTACTACATCCACTTTTATTCATACTACCCACCTCATTTATCATTACAATTTTTAACAGTAACCCTACAGTCTTAATCACTTCAAGTCAAAGGTCAATTCTTATCTATCCTCGTTATCCTCATAGGCTTCATTTTCTGCTACCTTCTCTTATAGTCATATCACACACCTCATTCAATAACACTTTAACTCAAGTTACTCTTAATCTTTATATTGGGTTAATTTTAGTAAAAAATACAAAAATGAGCCATCAATGAAAATGTAGATTTAGCCACTATCACTGATGGAAGAAAAGCAAAAATCACACAAATTAAAATTACTTATGTGTTTAGGGACATTAATTTGGTTGGTTTCTTTTTTTATGGCTTGTCAACCTTTGAAGGTAATTTAAATCCAGGGGATATTTCTAGATTGTAAGAATTTTTTTTCTTGATATAGTCATAATTTAGTGATGCAAGTCTTTCTAATTAACCCATAGCTTGGGGTGGAAGAGGTGGATTCATACTTAGTCAGAATTTGATAAATTCTAATTTTGATATAAAGTGGGGGATCAATTCTATATTACAATCAATTTATAAACTGAATCCTCATTTTGTGGCCACAGTAGTTTTTATACATTTATGTTGTCTTGGAACAAGAAATTGGAGAGCCAAGTTTGAATTCCAGTTGAATACGTTGCATTCACATATGTGCAAATACCCTTGAGAAAGGTATGAATCTGTCAATTCTTACTCCAGGTCAGATTGAGTTCTATAACCTTGGCTGGCAACCAGTCTACTGCAGAAATTAATGGCAACCTACTGCAGGAAAATCTTCTGCTCTGTCAGTTATGTCTCTTCAAGATATGATCACCCTAGCATGTATCACATATGACACTGAACTGACTGACTGATTCCAGAGAATGTAAATAAATCTAAGAGACATGCTTGTGTAGCTAATCAGTATTTGATTATTTCATTTTATATGGTTTATCAGCTTTTGTAGGTTATTTAAAGTCAGAAAATATTTTTAGTGTAAGAAGTTTTTTTTTTGAGATAATAATGATTTAGTCCTACTTTCTGCATAGGTTCAACACTTTTGGTAGGCCAATCTTGTAATGCTTTAATATCTTTATTAGTGTGAATCTCTTATATTGCACGTTATCAGCATCAGATTATGACCTTTTGGGGCTCCTAGGCTAATGAAATTATCTTCTCTCATTAGATGGACCCACCCTCTAATTCATCTGCATCCATCTTGAATATTTTTTACTGATGATATATTTTGGCAACATTTACATAGCTTGACGCAAACTCACTGCTAATTATTCAGATAAACTAAAACAGCTATCTTTTGTTTGCCAATAAAAATATTCTTTCAGAAATACCACTGTTTCACTCTTTATTGCCAAAAAAAAGTACATATTTCAACACAATTATAGTTAAAAAAACAAACAAATTTTATAAGCAGCATTATAACAATAAAAACAATCAAAATAAAATATGAGTTTGTCATATTGATATCATTTCAGTTTCTGAAACTATTTAGAAGTTATAATATCTATAAAATTTAAATCCCTATTTTATAAAAGCCTGTGAGGCCCTAGGTTGCAGGCTATACTCACCTAAAGGATAACCTAGTCCTGCACGTGATGTATGGCAAAGTGATACATCATGTTTGAATATTTCACTTCTGCTATTTCTAGTCAGTAGGGCTTTAGGAAAATAATATATTTTTTACTGTTCAATGTTCCATCATTATTTACCAACTTTCTTGTACAATTTCTTCAATGTAACCTCAAACTATTAAATCCCATTGCCTACATTTTACTGTCTTTGTTGTATATTTTTTATTATTTTCTATAACAATTGGCCTTTGAACATACACTCTAAAAGCAAAGCTGCTATTTCATATAATTCAGTGTGATTACTTTCTTGGTCAACAGATTCAACAGCTGGGAGTACAGCTGGGGACACTTGGACAGCCCTGGGGTGAGACCAGCTATATTCTGTTTTCGGGAAAAGTAAGTAACTACATAAATATGAATTTTATTTAATTCTTTACAATAAGCTCTCAATTACACACACACACACAGTTCCAGGGCTGGTGCTAGGATCTTGCCCCTCCCGCCAAATCTATGATACGCTTTCCCCTATTTCAATTTACATGAGGTTGTAATATAAAATACTAATTTTAATTTAATCTAATTATGTACAATAATGAATCATATAAAAGTATAGGTGAACAATTCAACTAGAAAAATTGAAAATAAATTCTATGTATTGAAATACAAATTAGAGACACATCATAATAGATTGTTTCATCTTAAATGTTTTGTGGCAAATTTTAACATTAACTTGACGTTTTTTTTTCTTGTTAAATAGCTGAAAAATTTTAGACATCCAACATTATGGATAAAAAACAGTGAATTTCATTTTTTTTTTCAGACTTAGCATGAGCAAAACAAATTCATGATTTTGGCCTTAAAAAAAGAAAAAAACCCAAATGTCAAAAATCTACAAAACTTTTTCCTTCTTTCAGTTGTCAGTTTAATTTGTAAAGTATATAAATGTAAGTAGATAAAAGTAAATTTAGCTAAGATGGCAAGGGTCCCAAATCAGGCTTTGTACAATCATTGGTTTGGCAGTTTGAGGGTAGTACACACCAGCCCTGTATTGTTCTATCAGTAGCAGTTGCTCTAATTCAGGATCATTGAGAGTTTCTTAAATGAGCAACATTCAAATTAAACATTGAAAGACATGAAAAACATTTTTAGAGGAAAGGTCGTGAAACTGTGTTTTATCTTAAATTTTTCCCTATATCCAGAAATAGAGTAATGATAAATTTCTATAGATGCTTTTAATATTTGCTATATCACGAGATATAGAATAATTAGAGGGAATGAAAGTTTGGATGGATTTGTTTCATAAATCCTAGCCATAATATTCCAGGCTCCATAAAGAGCTAGTATTTAAATAATTTCTAATGCATTCCTATAGTAAAATCATTTCCATTGAATTTCTATAGATTCTTTTAGTATTTGCTATATCACTAGATATGGAATCATTAGAGGGAATGAAAGTTTGGATGGATTTGTTTCATAAATCCTAGTCATAATATTCCCGGTTCCATAAAGAGTGAGTATTAAAATAAAAAATAATTTCCAATGAACTTCTATAGATGTTTTTAGTATTTGCTATATTGCTAGACATGGAATCTTATATTAATGTACGGATCCCTTTATTTAATGTACAGGGATATATTGGTTCTTGTTCTACAGTCCTTGTCTAGGGATACCTTGTTCATTGTTAGTACTGCTCATTTAGCACTCAACCTGTTTCCAGTGACTACCTGATGCAAGGATTGCAATTACTATGGTACCATACTTATAGACACAGTAATTATGTATTTAATCCCCTGGGTCTCATATTTGAACTTGGTGCATAGAAGGTGAGAAATAACTGAGCAGTACTAAATAAGAACAAGTTGAGATATCTCTAGGCATGGACTATGGAACAAGAACAATCTTACCCCATAGATTAAATAAAATATTGTCTGTAATTTACCTTGGTATTAATTGGTGAAAACAGGGTAAGCAATAACTGAGAAGTACTAAATAAGAATAAGATGAGATAACATTAGACATGGTCTGTGGAACAAGAACAACCTACCCCTGTACATTATAGAAAAGGTTCAGTTGAAAATTACATAATCACTGCTCCAATTTACAGACATCTGAAGCAGGCTAGAGGTTTCAACAGCTAAAATGTTCTTACAACAACAAAGATGAGATTAGCTTAACTGTAAATACTGTTCATCACAGAAATTTAATCAGACATGTATTTACTTTTAATTAATTTATTTTTCAGATATGACTCTGAATTGTACAAAATTAACAACCAAGTGCTTCAGTCTGGGAATGCTCGTATTCTAGATGGTTACAGTACACCTTCTCAGGGAGCTGAGTGGGCTTCAAATGAAATTGAACAAATATTGAAAACGGTAAGTTATCTCCTGGTAAATTTGAATTCCAAAATATTTAAAAGTTTCTGTAACTAGTTTGACATCATTTCAGGAATTAGGTTAGTTTTGCTTAGTTGGAACAAAACCACAATTGTGTGGTACCCTGTCATAATGATCTGCATCACGATTGTTCCACACTGAGATGCTTGTTTTGATTACACCTATTTTTTGAGTCTGTCCAATTCTTAATTTATTTGATCCAATGCTGCAAACAGTACACTATACTGATGTCAAGCCTTTTTTTCACTTGAAATTCTGCTTTGAATTTAGCACACTGACCCAACTCATTTGACAGAACATCCATAAAATTTTTTTCCAATACTTTCATTAAATTTTTACTCTGTTTTTTTTTAAAAATTGGTTTCTTTTACACTTACGATTTTTGCAATAAATGTTTATAGGCAAATCTTGAAGCTTAAATTAATTATAAAAGTCATTCTGTTGTATGTCCTGGTATAAGACAAGAATGTGTCTTCTCACCAGATTTATTCATCCTATACAATGATGTAATTCTGAGAGAATTAGATGTCCTACCAGGATTCATTATTGGTGGTCGCATTATTAAAGACATAAGATATGCAGATGACACCGTGTTGACAGCAGACCTGGAAATAAAAGCTACAAAATTTTTACAGAAGGTAATGAAGGAAAGCAAGAAGAAAGGACTAAACCTAAATTACAAGACAGAATGCATGATTGTTAGCATAAGGATGAGCCTAATACAAAAATTAAAACATTTGGGAAGTATTCTAACAGAGGACAGAAAGTGCGACACTGAAATCCAAAGGTAAAGATGCATTTGAAAAGTTATGCAGTGTATTTAGAGACAAAAAAACTTTGTTAGAAATAAAGAAAAGAGTACTGAACTATTATGTGATATCTGTTCTCCTATATGGCTGTGAATGCTGAAAATCTCCTTAAAGATGAAGAAGTGACTTGAAGCAATAGAAATGTGGTTTTGCATAAGGATGTGGAGGATTCCATGAACCAAACATGTGAGGTTTTAGAGAAAATAGAAACAAAAAGAAAACTTATAATTTACATCAGGAAGAGGCAGTTAAAATTTCTGGGTCACATAATAAGGAAGGAGGGCTTGGTAAATCTGAAACACACAGGAAAGATTGAAAGAAAGAGAGACAGAAAAACAGTGTATAACATACTTGATTAGTTTAAATAAATGGATGATGAAACAGGGTTTAGGAGGTATAACGAAAAGACAAAATTTATTAAGAGCCACAAAGGACAGGAGATTGTTGAGAGTCATGATTACTTGCATCTTGAGGGAACACAGTACATAAAAAGAAGTTACTTTCACTCCACAAATCTCTTAGGCTATTGTTTCTCAGAACAATATCTTATCCTGGATTCTGAAAATTAAAAAGCTCTCAAAACTGGCCATTTCTATTGATGTCATCTATTTCCCGAAATATGTTTTTGACACTCAACATAACTTGTCCTAAAATTCTTCTGACTGGCCCCAATCAGACCGTGTAGAGCATCGTGGAAATTATTTCAATACAGCCTTGTCTCTACCCACAGTTGTCTCCATGACCCTACTACTCATGTCCACCTCTGCAGCTCACACATATTTGGTTTATGTTTTGATGATTTAATTTTTTACTTTGATGATTGTGAAGGTGATTTTTTTTTAAACAGCTGGAGCATCAAGTTATCCACAATTTACAAAAACCTTTAAGAAACATTGTGGTCAAAAACACCAAAATTCTATATAAATTGCTTTACTGGAAACATCTATAAGAGAGGCCCTATATATTAAGCACCTCTCTTCCACTATCAGTCTCACCTTTTTTAACAGTGGGAATGGTGTGTTGAAAGTTTTAGAAAAAAAAAAATGCTCACTCAAATTTCAGTTATGCTCAACATGCAAGGGCTAAGAATAAATGCTCGTACTAGTATTCAAAACAACACGAAAAAACATCTTAAGCTGTCAAACATGAAATGAAATTAACAATACTGAAAACAAACTCCCTTGAAAATGGTTAAGGAAGTGAATGAAAGCTTGAGACAATAGATAATATAGACAATTTTTGTACTGCCCTACTTCTACGAAATGGAAAAATGTAAGAAAGCTAGAAAAATTAAATAGAAAATTAACTAAAATTTCTTTTCCAGTTATATTTAATGATAAATGTTTAAAAGAAAGGTTGATTTGACTGGATACTTTCCAGACATTAAAGTGAACTTGAACTCTCTGATATATGACGGGAAAAGGGCAGTGACCTATTTTCTCCCATATGTAAAGATCCATATTTAATAATCATCAGTCACATGCTGAAATCTAGGTGTGAAATATAGAGATTGCCATCAGTCAGTCCCTCTTCAGAACTCAAACTAAACAGATGGCTGGCTAAGCTTGCTATGATCTGCTATAAATTTGGATGTGTGAAATCAGTAGAAATCTAATAAGGTTTTGGAGCTGAAAAGGTTGATTCAAAGAAGTCAAGCTCCAGCATACTGAAAGAAACAAATATAACAATATTTAACATGGCGCAGATGGAAGAATTATGTTAGTTTTATTATTATTAATTATTTACAGATAGGAAAGAATTAACTAAGAAAAGTTTCTTTTGTTCCAATATAAACAGTGGAAAAAAAAAGAAAAGTCAATTTGTTTTTTAGTTGAGAAAAGATTCACTTTCTTAAGAAATTTGTTGATGACTGTAAAATCTTTGTTTCCAACTTCCTGTGGATATCCCTATATATGTCCTTTTCTTATTTGGGTCTTTTTACAGACAAATGGTAGCTTCATAAATTGCTTTATTGGAATTGTACTTCCCTTCATTGGGGCAGTTGCTTTTGTTAATACAGTTACAAGGAGGTTTATATTCTTATGTTTTATCATAACATTTTTTTTATAACTGGTTGTTGTGTGAGTTAATAATTTTTTGAATATTCTTCTTTTTTTTATGTGCCCTTTCCTTTCAGGATATAGGCGATCATGGCTTTCAACATTTTCCTATTCCTGGTGGGTCTTAGTACGCTTTCTTCTGTTGCACCATGCAACCCTCGTTCCGTCATCCACCTGATCAGGTCCTTCAAATATGTTATCCGCTGCTTTCCCCTGTCTCTTTTTCCCTCTATCTGGCCTGTTAGTATCAGGTTCTCCAAGCCCTCCTTCTTCATTGCATGTCCCAGGAACTTTAGCTGTCTCTTCCTGATGCTCAGTATTAATTTCCTTTTCGTTTCCATTCTTTCCAATACATAATCATTGCTCATATGCTCAGTCCATGATATCCGCAGCATCCTTCTGTAGAACCACATTTCAGCAGCTCTAAGTTTTTCCTTTATCTTCGAAGATATTATCCAACACTCACTGCCATATTGAAGAACCGACATCACATAGCAATCCAGTTCTCCCCTCTTTGTTTCTAGCAAAATTGTCCTGTTTCTTAATACTTGATTAAAGTATTCTTCTGGAATGCTTCCTTTGCCATGCCAGTTCACCTTTGGATCTCTGTGTCGCACTTTTTGTCTTCTGTTAGAACACTTTCCAAGTATTTAAACTTTTGTACCTGTTTGATTTTAGTGTCCTTCACTTGTATTTGGCATTTTGGGCTGCCCTTTTTGCTGATGACCATGTATTCGGTTTTCTTGCAGTTTATTTGTAGTCCTTTCTTGTCACTCTCTTCAGCTACCTTTTGTAGGAAGTTTTGTAGTTTCCTTTCTGTGTCTGCTATCAGCACTGTATCATCTGATATTGTTTAAAATGTGCCCTCCAACGATGAATCCTGGCATAACTTCTAGGGTTCTCAGAATAGTCTCACTATACAAGTTGAATAGATTTGGTAAAAAGACACATCCTTGTCTTACACCCCTTTCAATCTTTGTATAACTGTTGAATTCGTTACCTGTCTGTATGCAGGCAGTTTGCAGCCTGTAGAGATTCCTGATTACTTTTAGGTCTTTCCCAAATATGTTGAGGCTGCCAAGCATCTCCATCAATTCTTTGTGGTGATTTTGTCAAAAGCTTTTGCATAATCAATAAAACATAGGTACAAGTCCTTCTTCATTTGTATTGCCCTTTCAGAGAGCATCCTAATCATAAATATAGCGTTCCTTGTTCCAGTGTCTTTGACGAAACTGCACTGTTCTTGTTCTATCTCTGGCTTGATTTTGCTTCTCGCTCTATTCATCAGGATTCGGATGATTAGTTTTGTTACATGGCTCATTAAATTGATGGTTCTGTGGAATTCGCATTCGTTTGCTCCTGGCTTTTTAGCCAGTGCTACGAAGATCGACTTGCTGAGGTCATTTGGTATTACACCACTATTATAAATTTAATTTATTATTTCTGTAATTTTCTCTATGCCAAATTCTTCCAGGGCTATCAGCAGCTCTATGACTATGCCGTCTGGTCCAGCTGCTTTGTTTCTATTCAGTTTGGCTATTGCAGATTCCACTTCAGACTTTAATATTTCCAGTTCGTCCTCATCTTTGTGTATTATCGGTTGCTCTCTCTTGTCATGGAAAAGGTCTTTTATATATTCTTTCCATCATTGGAGTATTTCCTCTTTCTCCAATACCATTGTTCCATCCTTGGATTTTATACATCCTGTTAAAGAGCAGGTTTTTTTTCCTGTCAGTTCTTTTATTTCTTTATGCATGTCTGCTTTATTATGCCTGCTCAGTCTCTCTACTTCTGCACATTTGTCATTGAGCCACTCCTCTTTATATTCTTAGCACATGAATAACTGATTTTCAGAGTTTTTCTGTTGAAAATTTTATTTAGTGGATTATTTTGATTAAAGTGCTTATCTATTGGCTTAATAAAGTATTAGCCAATATTTATATTAGACAATTTTCAGAATAGTGGGTTAAACCATATTATTTTTCTTTTTTTTGTTTTTGGTTACATTAGTTGTTTTGTCTTTCAAATTTTTTTGGTCAACTAATTTTTTATTGAAATTACTTTTCTTGAGGGCTTCATTATATATTGATTTGTCTTCATTAAATAATATTTTACTGGACAATAATCTAATAATTCTCTTATTTTACTGTATTTGTATTAGTGTAACTAGGAAATTGATTTCCTTTAAGAAATGGTTTGAATGTATTGTTAGACAGGTTTAAACTGATATCTAAGAAATTTACTATATTGAGGTATTTCAATTTTAAAACCTAGAAATTGGAAAGCTCATAATTTTTTTTCTGTATTCTGGATGATAGAGGGCCATTGCAATTTGGGATAAATATAAGTCCATTGTCTTGGTAAAGGTCTACTTGATTGGGATTAATAATTCTACTAAGAGTATGTAATATGTATAATCCTATTAGATCAGCAATTTGTGCTGAATCATATGTGCCCATTGGTACATCAAAGTTATCATTGAGATTTTTAGTCCAAGTGTAATTATTATATACTAATAAAGATTGTCTAGATGCTAGAATAATTTCAAGTTCTTTGTTTGTAATGTTTATGTAGTTTTTAGCAAAATTTAAATTTTTTAATAGTAGCTCATGAGAAATAGAGGGGTTAGAAATTGATGATATCAAATTGGATAAGTGTAGCTTTATTTTTGTTATGATTCTGTTGGAACCATTTAATGATACTTGAAAAATCTTTCCACAGATTATTATAACTGGTTTCTTGTATTGTTAGTATTATTTTTTTAAGTATGTTTTTAGAAATTAAGCCTAATTCTGTTTTGGAAGGATTTATTAATCTAGATTGAAGGTTATTTGTTTCTTAATTTTGGATGCTAATATATATATATATATATATATATACTAGCAGTATAGCCCAGCATTGCTCGGGTGTAATGAAAGCTTTAAAACTAATCCATGATCCTGGAGCTCAGACTCTTTGAATGTTGGTACGAAAGACTAAAAACCAATAGTTGTTTCCAGTTAAACCGTAGACTGAAAAGAAAAATGAATGGATGTAAGTCAAATTTTGATTTCCTGGTATCGATATCAAATAAGTTTTTCGTTGTAAACTGAATTTTGAAGGCTAAATAAGTCCTCTGAGTAAATGGTATCATGGCTGAGACTAAGAACTACAATTATACCTACTTAGAGCCAAACCTGAAGCAAAAACTAAAATAAAAGGGCTAAAAAAATACAGACACACTGGCAGATAAACACACACACAAACATCTTGCTTTTTATATATATATATATATTATCGATTTTCTGCACTATTGTAAGAATTGCAACCTTGAAACTTCTGAACATTGTTTCTTATGTCTTTGTCTATGAGTGTATCAAATTTCTCCTTCTATAACCCGATTTTTTCGATTATCGATTTTTGACATTTATCTCATTATTTAAGAATACTCGCAGACGCTTATAGTACAACTGTGTAAATTTTCAAGAAAATCAGTTCAACCGTTTCGGAGTCTATAGGTAATGGACACACACACAAAGTTCCATTTATAAATAAGTTATATATATATATATATATATATATATATATATAGGGTCACTCATATTTGACAGTACCTGTCTACTAGGGCAGCTAGTTAATCTCCATTGCAGATACTTGCTCAGGTACATTTGTGCTTGTTCAACACCAACAGAGCCCACCTGTAGTTTATACTGCAATTATGCTGAGTAGACCTCAGTTACAGTTTCTGGGAGAGAGCATGTTATCTAGCATGATCAACAATCTGAACAATGTCAGGATGTTCAAACCCTCGGTTACGATAGCTTGGTATGGTTTTCACGCCCTTTCCAAAGGTGCCACAAGGTGAGATTGCCTCCTTCAGACTGATACCATCAAGAAGTCACCTTCCTGACAAATTGACCATGGTGAGATTTGAACTCAGGCTTCATGTTCAGAAAGCAACCACTCTAACCACTTGGTCATGCACTCATAGTATATATATATATATATATACACACACACACACACAGTAGTGTCCAAAATTAGGAAACAAGAATGAAAAATTTAGTATCTCCAAAACTAACAATCAAAACTCTGTGAAATTTTCACTGATAGTAGACATGCAGCTCCCAAACAATTTTGCTAGCTTTCAGGTTACAGAAAACAATAGAAAGGAATTTATCTCATATTGACTGTTTTTCATGTGTCCAAAATTAGGGAAAAATGAACAAAAAGTCAAGGTCAAAGTTTGATTATTCGCTTTTCTGATAACGCTTGTAAAGATAAAGAATCTGATGGCTGTTTAATGTTACTGCAGCAGTTTCTGCCATGTCTCAATGAAAAAAACTTCTGCTAAATCTGAAATTGTGAAACTTAGAAAGGATAATAATACTTTACAACAAATTACTGGCAAGTAGACTGTTTGAAAAGTGTTGTTAGCTGAGTTTTGAAGTTATAATAACACTGGTAGCACAACCAATAAGAAACCTGGCCAACCTCGAAAAGCAACTGTCAGGCAAGACAGGATAATGCACTGCCTTGCATTGAAAGACTGTTCTCAAAATGCAGGAAACATTTTTGAAAACATTAAAAATGACATCAAGGTTTCAAGACAAACTGTGTCAAGACAATTACATGAAATTTGCCTATTCGCACGCTGTCCTAGGAAAAAGCCACTGATTAACAATAAAAACAAAATAGCAAGGTTAGCATTTGCAAAGAAGCATATACTCTGGCCAGAAGCTGATTAGTCCAAAGTTTTTTCAGTGATGAATCAAAGTTTAATTTGTTTGGGAGTGAAGAGGAAGAAGGAAAAAGAAAAGGCGAGAGCGAAAAGGAAGAAGGAAACATAAAAGGCGAGAGCGAAGAGGAAGAAGGAAACATTGAATAAAAATTGTACCAAGAAAACAGTGAAGTCTGGTGGAGGCAGTGTAATGGTCTTTCTGCACTTGGAACTTTGCTGCTTGTATGTTTAAATACGAGAGTAAATGCTGGAATATATAAAAAATTGTTAGAACGTCATGTTGTTTCTGTGTTGCAAAATTGTGGTATTGACACTCTCATATTTACACAGGATAATGCTTCTTGCCATAAGGTGAAGCTCATGATGTATTGTCTCAAGGAACAAGGAATTGAGATTCTTGACTGGCCCACTCAGAGTCCTGACATAAACCCCATTGAAAATTTATGGAAAACATTAGAAGAGAAGGTAATGGCATGAAATCTGTCAAATGTTGAATATTTGTGGCTGAAATCATGTGAATAATGGTCTAAAATTATAGTTGTTGATTGTCAAAATTTGGTAAAATCTTGTGTGAGATGTGCAGCAGTCATCGAAAATAAAGGTCTCAGCACAAAATACTAAATTGCAAGTTTGTCTTTGAAATGAGTAGAGACAAAGTTACCTTAAGATGTAAGGCTTTAATGAACAACAAACAAGGACCAGTTATCTTCTACTGAAGAGTTCCCAGAGAAGGGCAGATAAACATACTGAAAAAGAAGAGTTCATGCAGAGATTGTTGAAAGGGAGGTAGTTGAACATTTAAGTAAGAATATGACATTCTCCCCACTTTATCAATTTTGAGTTCGAAATATTGATACAGGGAGTTAATATTTTGATTTTACTAGTTAGATTTAAAGTTAAAAAATTGCAACAGATTTAGAGTGGAAAATAGAAAGGTTAATTTTTTTTTTGGATACTTATGTCATAATAAGAGTGAAATTAAATATTTTTTTTTTTAAGGATACTATGTCATGTTAGTCAAGTGCATAAGATAATGTGGTAATTTTTGAGTTCACAATATTGACCTGGTTTGCAACACTCTCAAGTAGAGCACCTAAGTACATCTGGGGTTTCTGGGATGGATATAAAATTTTCAGTATCAACTGATGAATGGAGCCTTTCGTTATCTGTCATGTCTGTTTCTACAAGATCATTTTCATCTATTTTAGTGATGTTGTTTTCATGAGCTACATGCTGTTCTTCAGTTATTGTAGTATATTCTCCTTTGGTTTGCTGTAGTGATTTTCTCCCTATCTTCTGTAGTGTTGCTGTGAGTTGTCGATTTATTTAGTGACATGTTCCCTATCAGAGCTAAGTCATGCATGGAAACTGTTCTCTTCCATCAACAAAACGTACATGGAATACTGCAGGTTTGCCGCCACTAATTGCACTTCTTCAACTAGAGGTTCATATTTGCTGGTACTAGTGTGACGTCACAATAATACCAGACCTGGTACATCTAACCAGGAGGATATAGAGTGACCACTAGGTAACCATCGCTGGTATGAAAAGAGTCTCTCATGAAGGGTTGCATTAGTTGCTGTACAAAGCAGAGATCTGATTGAGTGCAGTCCTTCAGGGAGTACAGTTTTCCCATTGAGTTTCTGGAAGGTTTCTAGAAGCAAGAGCTAGGCTTACATGTTTCCAGACAATGCTGTTGTAGCATTTGCATTGGCCATTTCTTTGATGATTATATGGAGTCGTCCAGCTATGCCTAAGCTGGTAAGGTGTTCTTGAAACTCATAGAATATGAATGAAGATCAGTGTGGATGTAGGAGTACATTCCGGACATTGAAAATACCTGACTCAAACATCTGATCACCATGTTTGTAGTCATATTTGGACATACAAAGGTGAAAGGAAAGTGTGAATATTCATTTATCATGACTAACATGTATGGGTTCTTAGTGTTGGAAGGAAGAGGTCCTTTAAAGTCCATACTGAGTCGTTTCATAGGTTGTGTGGTCTTGACTAGGCCTACTAAATTTGGTGACTTGAACCGAGGTTTCCATCATGCACATACAGGGCACTCAGTACATATTCTCTTCACTTCTTCTATAGAATATGGAAAATTTCTGATTTTCACGAACTGAGCCAATCTGGTAAGACAGACAGAGACTGACATGTAGCTCATATAGCTTTTCTTTGTTGACCATAGCCCTCTTGATAGTGCATTAGCAGGAATATTATTTTTATCTGGTCAATAAATTATGCTAAAATAATAGCACCCCAATTCCATTCTCCATCTTTGGATCTTATTGTTCTTAATTTTCCCTAGTTTCTCAGAGTGGAACATGTAGTGTACTGCTTGTTGGTGAACCATTGAGCAGACAAGTACTGGGACCACTTTTTAATGGCTTCAACAATGGCACAATTTTCTTTTTTGACTGAAGTGTGTTTACATTTAGTTGGGGTTAGTCTGCATGAAAAAAAAATGGTGATTGGACGACCAGCTTGGTTCAGTGTTGGACATTTAAATAAGAATATGACAGTCTTTTGTTTTGTTCTGATTCATTTAGCTAAAATTTAAAGTTGTTCCCTAATTTTGGACACATGAAAAACAGTAAATCTGTGATAAATTCCTTTCTATTGTTTTCTGTAACCTGAATTCTTGCAACATTGTTAGGGGAAGTGTATATTTACTACCAGTGAAAATTTCATGCAGTTTTGATGGTTAGTTTTGGAGATTCTGAAATTTTGGATGTTACTGTATGTGTGAATTAATAAATATACATATGGGAATACACACATGTATAAAAATATTATTCAGGTGTTTATAAAACAGTGCTCAATGTAGTATCATTTAGTTAAGTGCCATATGTGATAAATGCTTGGGCGATCATGTCTCAAAAGAGACATGACTGACTTGGCAGAGAATTTTCCCGCAGTAGGTTGCCATTACTTTCAGCAGTAGATGGTTGCCAACCAAGGCATTAAAACCAATCTGTCTTGCCATTTAACTCAAAGCTAGAGGGAGGAGTGTTGGATTAATACCTTTTCCAATGGTATTTGTGCGTAAGTAAGTAAAAGAAAATCAAACTCAGCTTGCCAATTTCTCTTTTCGAGCCAAAATCCACTGCACTACAAAAGAGCTATTATATATTAATAAATATACATGTTATTCTACATCAGTGGCATGACTTGGGGTTTTATGCATTATGCAATCATCAAGTGCATATTACAAACAATTTTATATTAAAAAGTTTGTAAGATGCACCTGATGATTGCGTAATGCATGAAAGTCTGAGTCGTGCCACTACAGTAAAATATCTTCCTTTACTAACTCCTGCTTCTGGCATAAGAATTTTTTCTCCACTCTTTAATTGAACAGGGTTGACAATGCATGTCTCGAACTGACATGCTGAAATAGTTAAACCCTCTAAATATGATTTAAATTTACAAATATATATATATATATATATATATATATATGATAATATAATTAAATTTGTATTTTAATTAAAAATACATTGTGACATGGAAATTTCTATGTTTTCAGATTTCTACCTTGTCATCAGACAATGTTAGATCATTTTTGTGAAAATAATTTTCATCATTCATATATATCTATATATATATAAAATAAATAAGTATGTAAATGTTTTGTTACATAGCAGATTTATGTTATCTTCAGCATTCCAACTCCAGAGTTTCATAGATAGATCCTTCTGGAATCATTCAATTTAATAATCAGGAGGTATATATAAAAAGCTATATATATATATATATATATATCTATATAGATAGATCCTTTTTTTTAGTACCTGTAACTTCTCTGTGACATATAGGACTACAGGAAGGTGTTGCTGTTGTTTCAGTATTAAGTAACAAAAAGCAAATGAGACAGCAGTTTGTGATATTTACAGACTGCCAATCATTTCTGATTACCCTAAAAGAAAAAAAAAACCTAACCCCACTTATAATATGAACATGCTGAAGATTTTTAAAAGCTAGAGAAATTTTTAAAAATTGCTGTTTTAGCAGCAATATATTTTTGAAGAAAAAAAATGTTACCAGCAGTACATTTGACTCTCAACAAAACCTCTTTCTCAAAAATATATCAGTGAAACCTGATCTACAAATAGATTTCTTACAAAGAAATTCCGTCCATACAAACCAATCCTAAAAATCTTCTTAGCATTAAATAAACCATTGAGGTGTCGATATGCTGTTAAACAATATAAACCAAACAAGACTAATTTATGTATAGCTGCTAAGAATTGGCTGATAAGCTGTAGAAAACAAATCAGCTGACCAACCAAATTGTATGCTGCATGTATATGACTTTATGATAGAGTTGATTTCAATCAATTTTTTGATTTTTCAGGAACTTGGCATTGATGCAAGAAAGGAAAAACAGGAAAATGATTGTGGTTATTCAGAGCTAGAAGGCCCAGAACAACTCTGTGGGGGTGCTCTATGGGATGTCCACTGTGACTATGAACATATGGTGGCCCTGAATGCAGCCCTTTCTTCCAGTTGTGAGTTGGGATTTGAAAAGGTAAAAGAATCTACTATTTTCGATGAAAAAAATTTAATTGATTCTTTATGGATTAGGAAGTCGAGTAAGACATTCTGTTATAAAATAAATTTGTAATAAATTATAAAATCTGCCCAGAAAGTCAGTCTATCAGTTAAGTGCCATACATGATACATGCTTAGGTGGTCATGTCTCTTTTGATCCATGACTGACTAGCCAGAAGATTTTTCTGTAGTATGTTGCCATTTCTTTCTGCAGTAGACTGGTTAGCAACTAAGTCTATAAAACACAATCTGTCCTGCTGTTCAACCTATAGCTTGAGGGAGAAGAGACGGATCAATACCTTTCCCAAGGGTATTTACACATAAGTGAATGCAATAAATTTAACTGGAACTCAAACTTGGCTCTCTGATTTCTCATTTCGAGCTGATATCCATTGCACCACAATGTACAATGGAAAGTATCCAGCTTATAATAAAAACCAGCCTGAAGAAGGTCAGGGATTCTTCAGAAACAACAAATATGGAAGTGACTAGACTACAAGAGAATTGTATTTATAGTGAATGCTGGATAATTTCTTCATGGATAAAGAAGAGAATTGAAGTAACAGAAGGATGCTGAGAATACCATGGACTGAACATGTGAGTAATGACAGTTTTAGAGAAAATGGAAACAAAATAGCTACTTACACTTAACATCAGGAAGAGACAATTGAAAATTTTAGGGCAATTAATGAGGAAAAAGGTTTGGAAAATTTGATACTCACATGGCATGTTGTAAGCATCAACCATTATTATCTCCCTCTACCAGCTAAAAGAATTCTTAAAATCTAAAAATATTTTCTGGCTTTAGATAGCCTACAAAGGATGTGCAGTGGATATCGACTCAGAATGAGAAATCAGAGAGTTGAATTCACTGCGTTCACTTATGTGCAAATACCCTTGGGAAAGGTATTAGTCTGCCTCTTTGCTCCAGCTATGGGTTAAATAACAGAACAGATTGGGTTCTATGGCCTTAGTTGACAATCAGTCTTCTGCAGAAAGTAATGGCAACCTGCTGCAAGAAAATCTTCTGCTTGGTCATGTATCTTTTGAGACATGATTGTCTAAGCATGTATCATATATGGTACTTAACTGACTAAGAAAGGTTAATAAGCTGTAGAAAACGAATCAATCCAGTTATTAAGTTGTCTTGTTCCATTCCTACAATCAATATATATATTGAATTTAACATATCATGGTTACCTGGCAGTACACACAAGTAAATTTAACACTTCTACCAGGTAACAGCAGTCAATGTTGTTTCACTTTATTTCATACACTTTCTGTAACCATTGATTCCAAAACAGCATTGAATAAACAGGGTCAAACAAATCGATTGAATTCAATACAGGTATTGGTTGAGGTAATACAACAAAACCACATCACAACTGGATTGATATTGTCATATTTGTGATGTTTCAGCTGTTGTATGCTTTGACCTTCTTCAGGTAACTGAAACAGTCCAAACAATGTAAATAATGTAAATACCTCAAAAATATAGACAAATACTAGATTGATTTGTTTTCTATGGCTTATCAATATTTTTCCTGGTTATTTAAAGTCAAAATATTTCTTGTTAGAATTATATTTGTAAGTTTTATATATGATACAAATACAGGAGCTGCTCTTGAAGTACCCCTCATGTATATATATATATATATATATATATATATATATATATATATTGTGTATTTTGGCAGCATTTTTTCATTAATACAGGTTTCATTGAATAATATAGACAAGTTCTGTCTATTTATTTTGTGTAAGATCCTTTTGTATGATCTGATTAGCCTGATAGTGCTGTCACTAAAAGATGACAAGAAATCACAGTAATTGTTGAATTTTTTATTGGGTCTGAGCTTTCGGCTTACATAAGCCATTATCAAAGAGTGAACATAGAACATTTAAATTATTAACAGAGTGGAATTAAACAGAAAATTAAACCACAGAGACAGATATATAGGAGCTGGTCTTGAAGTACCCTATGTGGGGTTACAAGATGTATGACATGCTAGGGCCATTTTATATCAAATATAAAACATATATATATATATATATATATATACACACACACACACATACGAGGTGTACTAAAAATACTTTTACACACTTGGGGTGGGGGCAGCTTTCTCACCTCAAAACAAGGACAAAAGTTCATATAAACCTGTCTACAAATCCTTAGTTTTTGGGTTAAGTTTAAAGAAATTTTAGCTAGATGGCTCTGTGTTACTATGTAGACTGTTGTTCATGTATGTTTGTGGTTAGTTTGTCTTCAACGTTAATGTGTGTAGTAGTCAGTTAACTGAGAAGTGTTCCATTATCAATGCCAGAATATATCGTGAGTAAGCTGGTGTGATTTTTACATATGGCTGTGCAAATAGTAATAGATGTAAGGCTGTACAGCTGTATCCAGACTGAAGGCAGTCAAGTCATCCAATCATTGCTGTTGTTTATTACTGTGTTGCTGAGACAGGATGCATGGCATCACAAACTATGGAGGAAGATTAAGACCCACTCATATGCCTGAACACATGTCGTGCAGCTCATGTATCATTTGCAATGTATGCAAGGTCTTTTGCCCACTGATCACTCATGACAGGCAAACTTTTGCTGATGGTGTATTACACAAACTGCTGATCTGTTGTTTGTCTCTTCAGTCTTGGTTATGAATGAGACAACATTTAGATGGAATAAGAAATTTACACAACCAACATTTGTCTCAGGATCAGGAACCACTCCCCATGGTATAATACAGGCTAGACACCAGCATCAGTTTATGATTAATGTGTGGAATTGAATTGTAGGGGGACTGTCTGGTAGGGCCATATGTTCTCTCATCACATCTTACAGGAGATGTCTACACAGACTTTATTTTGAACACACTTCCAGACCTGCTAGAGGATGTACCCCTGCTAATACAAAAATACATATGGCTAAGATTTCTTTGATGAGGTACACTGATGGCATGTTTATGTGGACATTTTACCTTGTTTTGTTGTCATGAACCCCGCCTCTAAAGTTTGTAAAAGTATTTTTGATACACTATGTGTGTGTGTGTATATATAGGTGCTATGAATAAATTGTGTAAATGACACAAAAATAACACTGACATCTCATTTTAACTGATATATCTACCAAAATTACACAAATATATCTTAAAATACTAAACAGTAAATTTATTCAATAAAATGTCCATTTGCTTTAACCACAGCCTCCAGATGATTTTGAAATCACCTGCATCTTTTCTGGATGGTCTCCTTGTTTCAGTTGGTGAATACTGCCATAATCCCTGTTTTCAGTTCATCTTTGGGATTACAAGGAGTTTTGTTGGTCTCTCATTCAACTGTACCTCATACAAAATAATTAAGTCTGGGGACTTAGGTAGCCAGATGTAAGGAGGTAATGTGGTCACAGAAATTGTTTGACACCAATGATTGAGTTCTCTTGCTTAAGTGGCATGGTGCATAGTTCTTTTGATAGACATAGGTCCTTCATCAGTCAACCTCTTGATCCAGGGTAGTACTTCCTCTTCAAGGCACTTGATATAGATGTTTGTGTTTAGTCTGAGACCCTGTGAGAAGATGAATGGTGGTATAGCATCACCATCATTAATGATCACTCCAGACACCATGTTGTTGATTGGTGATATCATCAAATTCTTTCCAAATCCTTTGCACTGTTCTCAGATTGACACCCAAACACTCCGAAATGTTCATATTGGAGCTTCTCGTGCAAATGCTAAGCACTGTAGTATGGCATTCCTAAATTTTCTGGCAAAGTGAATTGCGTTATGGTGATCCTATTCTCACAGATGGTGCCCAACTGGCCCTACTATACTGTGCAGTTGAAAAAATAAAAATGTGCATGCACAAAATGAAAAATATAAAAGGCAACATTGCACCCTCTTAGTGTGTGTGTGTGCATATATATATATATATATATATATATATATATATATATATATATATATATATATATGTGCACACATATGAGGACATATGAGGACAGCTGGTTTACTGTCTTGCACAGCGCTCGATCTACACATCATCTACGTATTTTGGATGCAATTTGCTTGAAAATTCAACAGCCGAGCCTGTGCAGACAGAAAGAGCGGTTTTTACGCTCCTTACAATTGCTGGTGAGTCTGTGAGTGTAACATTTTTTCACTTTTAAACACTCTTGTGGAATTACATGTGTACACCCTCACTTACATTTTATGTGTTTTTTTTTTTTTCAATAAATTTATTTTTAAATGAGTTCCATCATCTCCCAGCATTGTAAGTAATTTAATTTATTTTGCCTTGTCCTTTTCCTTAATTCCCTTAAAATTAAAGCCAACGTGAACCCTTGATAAGAGTTGGCCGAAAGGTTCCTCGGGTTTAAATAATATGACGTCTGTTCTTTTTAAAGCCATTAGTACTTTCTGTGGGTACAAATCATTATTTATATATTTACGTTGGCGGTACTCTGGAAAAATCATTGGCCAGATTAATCAGGTTGTAAGAGAATGGCATAGGGTGAATAATTTGAGAATCAGAAGATCTTTTCTCAAATCTTGTTTGTCTTGTGGTGTCGTGCCTTCTTATATTCAGAAGCGGTTAGCCAGAATTAAAGCCACTAATACCTCAGTTGAACATTCTTTAGTTAAGTATGAGTTTGATAAATTGTTTGGTCGCTCAAATGGGTGCTTACGTTCTTTTTGTTCAAATTTGAACAAAATCAAAACAGAAATGAGCTTCTTTGATTATTTCCGGTTCTCTCGCTTTTTAGTTAATTGCAGGTTTCGGTTGGAAGAATCTGCAAATGGGAGAAATAATAAGTACCTAGAATACTTAATCACCAGATGGTTTGGTTCTGTGTCAGGTGATCTACACCGACACATTTTCAATTATTCCAATATTAATCTCACTGGTATTGAGCTTTCTGTTCTATCCCGTGGATTGGAATTTTGTATTCCTCCCTCTGCTGTTAATAAGGAATGGATTTTTTCTGAGTTTGAATTGTTATACTCTCAAATCATCTATCATGTTCCTAAGTCCGTCGAGAAGTGTTCTGAGGTTAAAACTAAGTTGTTTGAGTTTGCCACTGAATACTCTGCGCTAGGTTGCGAGAAAGATTCTCTCGACTGGCGCAGTATTCATTTTCAAACGATTAGAGCTTTACGCTCGCGGGGTGACATTTATATCACCAAGCCAGACAAGGGTGACGGTGTTGTGATTTTGAATAGATCAGATTATATTACAAAGATGCATAATATATTGGATGATCCATCTAAATTTACAGTTATTGGTCCAGCTGATACTCACGATAACACCGGCAAAATAGAAGCCAAACTTCAACGTTGGCTGTTGTCCAAGTATAAGGACAAATTAATTTCTAAGGACATCTATAGTAGGATCATACCCGTGGGCTCGCAACACCCTAGAATGTATGGCCTTCCAAAAGTTCATAAAGACGGAGTCCCACTCAGACCTATTTTGTCTATGGTGGGCTCCGTACAACATGAGTTGGCTAAGTGGTTGGCTGAGATTCTCCAACCTGTGTCTCTTGCTCTGTCTGCGTACAATGTCATCGACTCCTTCAGATTTTCTAGTTTCATTAGAAACTTAGATTTTTCATCTAGGGATAAATTTATGGTCTCCTTTGACATTGTCAGTTTGTACACAAATGTTCCATTAAACGACACTATTAACACTTGTGTAGACATGTTATATAGAGGGAGTTTAGGTGCCGCAGCAATTCCCGAGGAGTTATTCCTGGAATGTATGCAATTGGCAACTGAGGGGGGTCGAATTTAGCTTTGACGGGACAATGTTTGTGCAGACGGACGGTGTTGCTATGGGTAGTCCTTTGGGTCCTGTCCTTGTGAATATTTTCATGGGATTTCATGAGCGTCTGCTATTTGAGAGGGTAGCTGAACCTTTGATATATCAGCGATATGTTGATGATACCTTCTCTTTATTTGATAGCGCCATTGATGCTGAACATTTTTTAGGTCAGTTAAATTCTTTACATCCTTCCCTTCAGTTTACCATGGAGATTGAAAGGGATGGATGTCTCCTATTTTTAGATGTCCTTGTTCAGCGGCGGGATGGTGCTTTCGTGACTTCTGTTTTTCGCAAACCAACTTTCACAGGTTTGTATACTAATTGGAAGTCGTTTGACCCTAAGTCTCGTAAACTGGGTCTGATAGAAACCTTGGTTCACCGTGCCTTGAATATTTGTTCTCCTGAATGTTTAGAAAGGGAATTAATTCGCTTGCAGGAGATTTTCGAAGGCAACGGGTACCCGGTTAATGTGGTGAAATGGGTAATTGATCGCAAGATCAAATATTATAAAGAACCTATGGTTGAAGGACCTAGCTGCTGTCCCTTGTATCTGAAAATACCCTGGCTTGGTAGAAGATGTCAAACTGTAGCCGACAAAGTTTCGGCATGTGTTTCGTCCTGTTATTTTGCGGTCCAGTTACATGTTGTTTTTCAGACTAGACCTGTGTTTCCTTCCTTCAGTAAAGATAGGTTGTCCTATTTTCGAAAAAGTTCCATTGTTTACAAATTTAAATGTTGTGATGCGGCATACATAGGATGTACCGATCTGAGGTTGGAGACGCGGGTTTCACATCACGTCCCTGCTAATATATGTTCCAGTGTCTCTCTCAGATCTATAAGAACAACACAATCTGTTCTGGATTCTGCTATTGGCTGACATCTTTTGAACAATCAAGTGTGTGCTTCGGCATATGAGAACAGCTGGTTTACTGTCTTGCACAGTGCTCGATCTACACATCATCTACATATTTTGGAAGCAATTTGCTTGAAAATTCAACAGCCGAGCCTGTGCAGACAGAAAGAGCGGTTTTTACGCTCCTTACAATTGCTGGTGAGTCTGTGAGTTAACATTTTTTCACTTTTAAACACTCTTGTGGAATTACATGTGTACACCCTCACTTACATTTTATGTGTTTTTTTTTTTTTCAATAAATTTATTTTTAAATGAGTTCCATCATCTCCCAGCATTGTAAGTAATTTAATTTATTTTGCCTTGTCCTTTTCCTTAATTCCCTTAAAATTAAAGCCAACGTGAACCCTTGATAAGAGTTGGCCGAAAGGTTCCTCGGGTTTAAATAATATGACGTCTGTTCTTTTTAAAGATACATATATATATATATATATGTGCTTTTATACAAAAGTGATTTCTTTTTTACTGATTGAAGGATTTGTTTTGAACGCCTGATCAACCCTTTGCCAGTTATTTAAAGCCAGAAAATATTTTTAGATTGTAAGAATTTTTATTTTTTGAGATAATGAGTTTAGTGATATAAGTCTTACTAATTAAATGCTGTGCAGTGCTTTGTGACCCTCACTATCTTATCAATATGTGCTTTTTTACCTATATTTATATATATTACAAATTAAACTAAGCACAGCTGACAAAGGATGAAATATTTTTGCAGAATTTCATTTCATTCTTGTTTTTTTTAAATTTTTTTCATGAAAATCCATTAATATTTTTTATAACAGATTAAACACGATATTAGTTTTCTGTGTCCTACCACCTGTCTACCTTGCTCTTTGGTTGGAAACTAATTTAACTCTAAGCAGCAAAAGATGAAAGGAATTTTGTCTCAAAAAATACAACTAGGAAACTTGACAACACAAGCTTCACCTACCCATTTGGTGAAAATAGCACTTATAATGTTATGGTGGAATTTTGGAAAAATATGAAAAGTGAGATGTAGTAGAGTGGTGGGGCCTCATATAATAGATTCAGTGGGGCATGAGACCTGGGTTGAGAGTGTTTGGTTCATGCTGGTGTGAAATGTAGGATTTTGTATTTATATACTGGATTGAACTTCAAGAAAGATAGGTGTGTGGAACAGGAGAAATACTGTGGTTTTAACAAAAACAGAATGAGACCAGTAGAATTTGTTCTTTTCTTTTTCAGTATTATGAACAGTTGAATGCGCATGTTCATGCCTGTGGCCCACAACCACCACTATTGATCATTGGGAATTCTGGAACTGGTAGATCTTTATTGCTGGCAAAATGGTAAGTAGAATTTTGCTGAAACTACTTGTCATAAAAAATTGTATCACAGGGTGATTTTTATTTATTTGTTTATTCATTTTTTTTCAAGACCCATACCCAAATATCAAAGTTCATCAGTCACTGAAGAAACTAATGTCAACTGAGTTCTACAATGCAAAGTGTGGGTTGATCATTTGAGTCTTATAACTCATTAGGGTTGAGGCACATCATATGTACTGCAGCTTTAACAGCAGAACAAGATGATGATGGGGGCATCTCTCTTCAGTATTGTCTATGATGAGGTATTGTAATTATTTACACTATTTACATAGTTCAGGCTGTTGTCCTCATCTTTTTGATATATTCACAATGTTTCTGGTGTTGTACGTTGCAACCTTCTTCAGGTGATTAGAATTTGGAACTGAACCCTTTATTTTATTGATCGTAGTAAATCGTTCTAGTTTCATGAGTCATGTCTCTCCCAGATGTCTCAGTTTAAGTTATCTCTCATTAAGTCTCTAAATTTTTTTCATCACTGCTGTAGCCAAGTATTGAACTCACAACTCTTTGGGTCAAGTCACTTGATCCAACCAACGCTTTTTTCCACTGGGCCATAAAAGGGTTTTGAGTTCAATATGATAATGAACTGCATTAGGAAGCAACGCCTCTGATCGGGAGGTTTTGAGGAGTGTGGGACCATCTCTTAATTGCTTTTGCTTCCAGGTCAACCTTAACTTAGGGTGGTGGCACCTGTTAGGGTCCCAGCTATGGGCAAATAAATGGTTAACTCCCAAACTGAGGTCAAAGCACTTTGAAAGTGTAAAAATACTTTTTGTAGTGGAAGTACCAGCAATACATTTTGATATGCCGTAAAACAAAATAAATCAGCCAACAGGTTGACAGTTTTAAATTTCTTGCTATCTCTTTTTTCATGCTAAGGTTCACCCAATACAAGTTTCATTTTGTTCTTTTTAGAACTGCTCAGTTATTCTACTGAGTCTAAACCTGTATTACATGGCTCAGGGATTGAGCTCCCAATTTTTATATCGTATAATTCGTAAACTAATGCTTTAATTCTTTAGGCTGTTGTCCTATGGGACAATCCTGAATCTGTAACTTGTAACCTTAAACTTAATGTTCTTCTTGCCTGCCTGCTACTGATACTGCTGCTACTGTTTGACCATCTTTACTTATTTTTGAATTTTTTTTCAAAGGCTGAGTGGTTCAATGATTACAATAGTTGAAGAGTTGAATGTTGCTAAATCTCTGTGTGCATTCATAACTTGTTGCATCAATAAAGTTATAGGTAAAAAATTAATGAAATCTGCTTACTTCTTTATTTGGACATGTACATGGGTTTGGGTTTGGGTTTATTTTGTTTTATGGCATATCAATAGGTTATTTAATGCTGACAAGATTTTTAGAATAGATTCGTTTGTATAGAATATGTATTCTTTGTAATTTGTCAGTTTGTAAATCAGGTTCCATTGACATATTTTTGTAAAGAATGTTTTTGTTGAGAGTCAAATGCATTGCTGGTAATTTTTTTTTTCAAAATGGGGTTAACTATTTACTCGTAGCTGGGATCCTAACAGGTCCTACCCTTCAAGGTCAGGTTAAACTGGGAAATAACAGCAATTAAGAGTTGGTTCCACTCTCCTCAAAACCTCCTGATCAGTGGTCTTTTATGCCAGATGTAGTTTATTGTTATACCCTGGATTGGACATGTATATGAATGTGTATTAACACAGAGCATAAATATTTCTCTTGTAAACTTGAGTCAAACTTCTTTTTCATTGTGATAAAAAGGAACAATGAACTGACAAAAAAATTGGCCACAAATTAATAATGAGTATGTAATTGTTTGAACTGTTGGCGGTTATTCAACCAAGTTGAAATAAATAGCAAAAATCAGAGGAAGAAAAGACTAACCAAATAAAATATTAATAACAAGGATAGTACTTATTTTAATGATTGGAAGGGATTCAACTAAGAAAGTTGTGAAAAAAATTAATGATAAGATGAAGAGAAGACTAATATCTTGTTGGAAGGAAAGTTTTTCACAGTGTATGGATGCAAAAGGTGATTATCTCTTTCTGATCTAGATGAAGTCACATGGGTCACAATACTGCTGCTTAGCCAAGGCTGAAGTTAAATCTGCCACCCTTAACCACAAGACTATCGTGCCATTTTCTTAACCAAATATAGAAAATATTTCTGGCTCACTGCCCTCAATTTGGAAAAAACTCAGGATTTGCCATTTCGCACTTGTTACATAGCAGATGAATTTGGCTGGCTTCAATCTGGAATCCTAAATATGGCTTCTCCAGAAACAGAAGAATCTCTAGTAGACCTAATTCTCTTTGGGAATTTGCTCTCTTTTTCATCTTCTTTTCATGTTACTTGCGTAGATATGTGTTCTATTTTTTGTGTGTAGGATACATGTAAATATGTGTATATAATTTTGCGCATGGCTTAGCATGATAAAATTCTCTCTGAGAACAGGGCATGTTTGTCATTCCCTTTCTTTCAGCTATTCTGTTTCATCCGTGAAATAAGGTGTTGTTATATCATGGATATGATAATGCCTATAATGGGGAATTGAAATTGGGAGAATATTCCTTTTTTTTATTAACTCACCCATTAACAGTTTGTAGGATATTAAATCCATTTAGAAACCATGAGAACTTTTCTTCCAACCAGGAAGTAATAATGAGTATACAAATTTAATGTTTACAGATTATTTGACAAAGAAGATTGTAATATAAAACAACAATAAAATAAAGAAAACTATTCTGGAATTAATAACAAAATTATTTATTCTCTAAAAGAGTTTAAAATGTATGAGGATCACTTGAGGTTGATCAAACTAAAAGGGAAAGAAAGAAAGGAAGAGTAAAGAGTTTATTAACTGGATGATAATTGTTGAATTTCACAGGAAGATGAATTGAAAAGTTAAGAAAATTAAAAATGAAATGCATTGAAAAATCATGTTTTAAAGTAATTCCAAGAAGAATTGAACTCTGATTTAACTTGATAAAATTCAGTAAGATTGATCAAAATCAAGACTACTCATTCTTCCCCATTTTCTGTCAATAAGAAAGAGACCATTAATGTATCCTTGAAGATGTCAAATAGAAAAAAAATATGTTGATGATAAAGAAAACTGGGTGGTCACTGAAATAACATTTACAATTCCTCTGGACAAAGGGTCAGGAAAATGAACCTCTGATTCAAATCAGCCACCCAGAAGAAAAGTTTTATATCCAACATTAATTTGGATTTATTTGGATATATGTGATAAAGAAAAATGAATTACAAAGATAAACATTTGAAACTGGGAATAATTATCATTTCTATTCATGACAATTCTTGAGTAGTTTAATTGATCAGGAAACAACCAGCATGTGATAACCTGATAAAGAAAGGTTAATGACTGAAAATCTCTTTCATTTTTTCCTACACCATCTGACGATTAGAGGATGAGAAAACGGGAGAAGGAAGAGAGAGATTAATGCCACCTATATGAGCGATGGTGTGAGATGAGACAGAAGGAGTTAAAGAGTGGGTTGAATTGCTCTGACCATTTTCAGAACTGGTTTGGACATCCCCAAATTTGAAAAACCAATTGAGTAAATATATTTTGAGATTATGAAATTTTAGAAAAAGTTTGGTGCTAGGGGTGGAAGATAAACTCAGATTCTGGTCAACCCCACCCCTGCCAGACACAGGACAACATATAAGCTGAAGATTTTTGGACAGCTAAAACAGAGAAGACAAGCACACACACAGTCTCCACACTACTGGTATTGGAATCCACATCATTCTCTGAGACCTCTTGACCAAGACCTTGTGCCAGCTCTGAAAACAAAAACTTATAAATTTAAGTTACTACTACTGCAAGCTCCAAAGAGGATCCCAGTGTCATTTGATTATAACAATAAGTGATAAGGAACTTAAGTAAAAAAATTAATTGCAATTACTTAATCCTTTCAGAATTTGAAATTATTTTAAATTTTGATGACTGATCAAATATTTCATGAATTATGGCTTCTTTTTCAGGACGCAACTTCATCAGGAGAAATATCCAAGCAGTCTTGTGATGTGCCATTTTGTTGGTTCTGAATCATCTGTTGGTGCTGATGCTATCCTTATGATACGACGCTTGACAGCTCAGGTAAGAATTTTATCCTTTAATAATTTAAATTTTAATTAGCAAGGTTATAAATCAGTCTGTGTGTGTAAGACATTTGACAGGATTGAGCATGCTGTTTGTTTTCACGATTTACAGGTTTATGGTATTACTGGATAAATTTTCAGTCTGAATCAATCTTTCTTATCAAATTGTAAAATGAAAGTTGTCTTCAATGCTTCTAGAAAATTTGGCATTTACTCTTTAGCGTTTGACATGATGAAACCCACTCCATAAATATTGACTCTCAAAGACTCACTGTTTAGAACATTTTGCTTTTACTCTTTAGCATTCAATACGCTAAAATCCACTCTATAAATATTGGCTGTCAAAAACTCACTGTTTAGAACATTTACTATTTATTCTTTAGCATTCAACATGCTGTAATATCAGTTCTCAAAGTTTCACTGTTTGCTTGACTTCTTGCATTATTTGTGATAATATTGTCATATATTGTGGCAGAGTTTACATGTGGTTGGTTATAACAAGTTGAACACTGAGGGCTGAGCCAACAGGTTGAACATTGAACTGGGTTCAGTTTGAATTTTTTTTTAACATTTCACCTCAAGCAAGGCCGCCATTGCCCATCGGAATCATTTCTTCCGACTCTATCGTAGCTACGTGTCGGACCAAAACAGACACCTTTTCGCTTCAGCTCGAAATAAGTGTGAAAAGATACTTAATGAAGCTAAGATGTTATTTGCTGCCAGAATGAAGCAACGCATAGCATCCTCTAAGTTCGGCACCAAAGACTACTGGTGGCTCTGTAAAAGAGTACTTAACAAGAGCAAGTCCACAATACCCCCACTAATAAACAAATTTGAGGTCCTCACCTCCCCAGCGGACAAGGCTGAATGCTTTGCCTGCAGATTCTTGAATAATTCGAGACTGGACTCGTCTGGAGTTTCTACTCCCGACTTCCCACCTAGAACTGATGCTCAACTGAATGACGTCCATATTACACCCTTGCTTGTCTCTAAGATAATCTCGAAACTTGACCCTCACAAAGCGAGCGGAGGGGACGGAATCCCAATCATAGTCTTAAAGAAATGTGCCCCTGAACTTTCCTCTGTACTTTCTAAGCTCTACAACTTCTGCCTAACTGCTTCCTGCTTTCCTGCCTGTTGGAAATCTTCCTCTGTAGTTCCTATATTTAAAAACACTGGAGAACCCTTGGACCTATCAGCCTTCTTCCGATCTTTGCAAAGTGTTCAAAGCCATTATCAACGCTGAGGTGGTTCAGCATCTCACAGCACACAGGCTCCTCTCGGACAAGCAGTATGGTTTCCGCTTCACCAGGTCTACAGCTGATATGCTAACGACAATCACCGAGTACATATATCAGGCACTCGACAGGAATGGCGAAGCCCGAACTGTTGCCTTGGATATCTCTAAAGCATTCGACAGAGTTTGGCATGCTGGCCTTCTATGCAAACTGTGGAGCTATGGTATAGCTGGACAATTGTTTGAACTAATCAAGTCATTCCTATCTAACCACACATTGAAAGTGGTATTAAACGGACATGCCTCCCAGAACTACCATACGAACGCGGGTGTCCCTCAAGGCTCTATCCTAGGTTCTACGCTCTTTCTGATCTACATTAATGATCTCCCCGATACCATAAGATCCCAAGTAGGTATGTACGCCGATGACACCACAGTTTATTCTTGCCTCGATCAAAAATCTGGTGTGGGCGACAAAGCTAACCTTGCAGCCGAGCTTGGAAAGGACCTCCAATCCGTAGTGGACTGGGGTAAGAAATGGCTCGTAAATTTTAATGCTTCTAAAACGAAGCTACTATCAATTAATCATCATAGACAATCGCACCAACCTCCTATTAGCATGGACCAGGCTTACCTACCAGAGAATAAAACACTACGCCTCCTTGGTATCACACTTTCAGCGGACCTCAAGTGGAATGACTATATCGAATCCATTGCTAAATCTGCTGCTATGAAAGTCGGTTCTCTGTGCAAGCCCTGGAGGTTTTTTCCATCTGAATCTATCCTGCACATTTATAAATCTACCATCCGCTCGTGCATTGAATACTGTTGCCATATCTGGTCGGGTGCTCCTGCTATTCTCCTTGGGCTTCTCGACAAGGTACAGCGGAGGGTCTGTAATGTGATCGATACCGACTTAGCAGACTGCCTGCAGTCTCTCTCTCACCGGTGCGACGTGGCTTCCCTGTGTCTCTTCTATAAATACTTTCATGGCTTCTGCTCCGATGAACTTAGATCACTGGTGCCCCCAGGTTTGAATTGGCATGAGATACTAGATTAGCAACTAGATCCCACCCTTTTACAGTGGAACCGATAAAATGCAACTGCAACTTCTACTCCAACAGTTTCTTTTCTCGCACTTCCCGACTGTGGAATTCCCTTCCACAAGACTGCTTCCCCGACAGCTACAATCTCCAGGAGTTTAAATGTAAGGTCAATAGGCACCTCCTAACAAACTAACTTGCTTCCATTCTTTCAAACGCTCTTCCCAAAACTATCTATCACCCTCCTTCTGACATTTCCTATATCTAACCACTCTTTCTATTTACCTTCCCCCATGTAGCCCCAAGCGCAATAGTGGCAGTGGAATGCCTTGCTTGGGGTGAAATGATTAAAAAAAAATAAAATAAAATAATGCCACTAATATGCAAGGGCTTACTGAGTGAGAACAATAAAAGAACCAGAATTAAGAAGACAGAAGATAATGATTGATGATTGAAACCAGAAGACTTTATACATTTAAGTGTAGTTCTAAATAGGCAGCAAAGTCTCATGATTTACAGTTATAATGGATAGATGTAACTGTAACTTCTATACTAACAGTTTTTCACACATTTCTCTTTTGTGGAATTCTCTTCTAGTTTCTTGCTTTCCAGTTAACTTTGATCTTCAAAAATTAAAATGCACTGTCATTTGTTATCTTCTGTTTTAATTCCTGTTTTTTTTATTATTCTCTCTTGTTAATGTTTTGTTTTCATATTATCTCACATTCTGTGTTCTATTTACTCTTAGTAGTTTTATTGCCTTGCTTGAGATGAAATGGTTTATATATATATATATATATATATATATATATATATATATATATATATACTAGCAGTATAGCTCAGCGTTGCTTGGGTGTAATGAAAACTTTAAAACTAATCCATGTTCCTGGAGCTCAGACTCAGCCTAAAGAATATTTGTGTGAAGTTTGGTGAGAATCGGATAAAAATTGTGGATTTGTATAAAGGACAGACAGACAGATAAACTGACACACGCACAAACATCTTGCCTTTTATTTATATATATATATATATATATATATATATATTATTGATTTTCTGTACTATAGTAAGAACTGCAACCTTGAAAATTCTGAATATCGTTTCTTATGTCTTTGTCTATGAGTGTATCAAATTTGATTAAAATCGGACTACTCCTTCTATAACCCAATTTTTTCGATATTTATCAGAGGTACCTCGACACAAAACCTAGCTAAGAACACTTGTGGATGCTTATAGTACAACTGTGTAAATTTTCAAGAAAATCGGTTAAGCCGTTTCGGAGTATATATGTAACAGACACACACACAAAGTTCCATTTATAAATAAGTTTATATATATATATATATATATATGCGTACTTTAATGGATATTGCTGCAGAAGGTAAATTAAAATTCTAAGTTAGTCTGCTACTTTTACTTTTTCACTAAATTCCTTGAAAAAAGCATGGATCTATCTTTTTCCCTTGAGCTAAGGATTAAATGCCAGGGTAGATTTGGCTTTCTTAGCTTTGGGTGGCAACCATTGTAAGGGGGAGAAAAATTTTTTCCCGAACAGTAAGGTGAAGGAAAAATACTCCCCTATATTAACCAAGAAGGTATGTTAATTCTCAGATAATAAAGTAAAGGAATTTATGAAGAAGCATGATTTCTTATATCTTGGTTGGCAGTCTAGGAGAAGGTGTTATTTTCTTAAGGAGTGAAATGTGGCTGTTTCAAGAAAGATAAGAAGATTGAAAGAAAGGATAAACTGTTAACTAACTTTATACAGTTTGGATAGTGAATGCAGCCACGGGATGCATAATGATAAAATGTGGGCTTTAGAAATGTGTCCAGCTTACCCTGATGTCATGAGTGCACTCTCTACCTAGAATCCCCTGTTCTTAAAACAGAAAGTGACCAAAACCTCCCTTTTGTTCAATTCCTCTGATCTAAGGGGGATAACTTTGATTAAAGATTTTTGTTAAGCCAAGTGTGCTCTAAACTAAAAGGAGATGTCATGGCAATTCACAGATAATAACAAAATGGAATCTGTGGAGAATTATAATCAAGTACACCTTGATAGGAAATACCATAAAAATTGAAGATATATTTACACACGCACACATATATATATATGTTTTAAATAAAAAGAGAAACTGCAAGTGTTTTTTATAAAATATATAGTGTATTCTGTTTTTAATTGTTTATTTTCTATTCTGCTACATGTGTTTCTGGTTTTGCGATTTTCTTCAGGAAGTGTTTGTCAGTCTTGTTTGAGTGTGGTAGTAGTTCACATCTTATACTTGTGAGGGATTCTCTTTCAGCTTTAAGGGATAATAAAATGATTTGGGATGGGTTAAATATCAGGTAGAGGAAGGTTTTGTTTTTCTTTCTTTTTTTAAAAAATTTATATATACATAAACACACACATAGACGTCCAATGTCGTGTAGGACTTCATGTGTGTGCCACTGCATTTGTTCTTGCTAGTATGTGTATATACTTGTGTGTGTGCATGTATGTGTGAGCGTATGTGGTCCACCAGTCAGTCTGTGCATGTGTTGTGTGTCCGTGTGTGCATGGGAAGAGTTATGATCTATTAAGTGTTGGTTTAAATTTGTTTATGAAGTTTTTTTTACTTGTATTTGCAGGTAAGAATAATTGTCTGTCTGATATAATGGTATAATTTTAAATTTGCCTTGATTGCATTGGAAGATGTGTTGTGATACAAAGAGTTTTCTTTTGTCTGATAGTTTGATGTTGCTCCTGTAAAGGGAAACTCTATTGTTTAGTGCTTAGCTAATTTCTATATAAGATTTATTACATTTTGTGCACTTGAGTGCATATACCACATTTTTAGAGTTGCAGTTCAAATTTTTGTTTTTTGTGAATGTCTTTGTGGGGTTTTCAAAAGTGTTGGTGTTTCCTTCTATAATGATATCACAAGCCCCACATATTTTATTGTTACATTTTGTAACCCCATGTATTGTGTGTTGGCTAAAGTGAATATGCATTTTAGGTTTTTTGATTGGGTTTGCTTTTAATTATTTTGGTTGTTTTTAGTATATTTTTCATTTTATCATTTTTGTTAAGTAGATCTAAATAATAATGTAAATTTTTCTGTGGATTTTATCAAGAATCTCTAAATATATAGCAAGAGCATCAGACCATATGGGGCAGCAATATTTAATGGATGTCCAAATAGTAGAATGTCCTTATTTTGTGTGACTCCGTCAATGGACAATGCATCAGTAGAAAAATTAAGAAGACGGACAGGGTCCTGTGACAAGAAAGCAAATAAATTGATAAAATATAGGGTGCATTATTCTACAAAAAAATTTTATAATAGAAATCAAATCAAATACACATTGATAGAATATGAAAAGTGAAACCAGTTTAACTAGTTTTACAACCAAGTCATGGTGACATTGCTTCAGAAACAAAAGAGTATTATTCATGAACAGGTGAAGGAAATAAACCATTTGACTGAAGACCATACAGGGTGGTCCAAAAGTATCTCCTTGTGCAAATTAATTGAAACAAAACGGTCTGTGCATGGGATTTCATTTTTTTTTTTTAAATGCCAGAAGATCTGAGTTGTAACATTGTAACTCTATGTTAATATTTGTCTGCACCCCATTTCTGTTCTAATTTTGAATTCTCTTCTTAAGTTGGTTTCATTGGTTTTCCCTTCTCAACATTTGCTCACATATTTTTTCTTCACTATCTACTTCTGTATCTTTCTCTCTTCTTTTCCTTTTCTTGATTTCTTATCTTATTTTCTTCTCTTTTATTTCCTCTTTTTTCTTTATTAAATCCTTTTACTTTGCATGAAAAGTTTTTCAAAAAACGAAAGTGAAGTGTTGTTGTCATAAAATAAAAATTTTAAAATAAAAGCGTTTATTGCCATCATTGTTAACTACCTGGTGAGACATTGTTCTTTCAATGTTGAAACAAAATACAATTTTGTAGTAGTTTTTCATATGTTCTAATGTAATAGCATATATATATCTTTAATTATTTTGGTGTGCCTTCAGTAGTTTATAACTACAGGTTCCCTTTGTGTGTGTAATATTTAAGCTCTGTTGAGTTGAGGTGCTGGGTATCTTGGTGAGATTAAGCACTTTTTAGACATTCTGTCTAGTTTTGCTTATATGGCAAGCTTTCTCACCAGATGCTTCAATTACCATGACTTTTACATTGAGCACTTCCTACACCATCCATTTTCTTTCCTTGTGAGGTTTTTTTTTAAAATTATACCCCCCACTATCAGAGAATTTATGGCTATTCTAACAACTTAGCCAAGTTGGTAATCAAACTCTACCAGATTGGTTGATTCCAATACCCCTGTGCTTTTAACAGTTTGCACTATTCTGGATATAAATGCTCCGAGGTAACTTAGCCTTGTATTCTGGTGGTATATGGAGAAAGAGAAATACAGTGTTAATTGCAATTAATATTTCAGATGAATAAACATTTACTGAAGTTAAAGAAGAATATGAAATAGCATGACATAAAACAAAATTGGAATATATACTAAAATCAGAAAAAGTATATAAAAATATGATTCAATTAACTATACAATAAAACTGTAGATACAAATACAAAAAAAGTTTGCTAAAAGTTATTAAAAAGTATTTCTATAAATTAGCAATTAAAATATTTAATAGAAATATGATAAAAATTAGTTACATTTCCATGTATAACATTGAGCAAATAATAAAAAACAAAATACTAAATTGCAAGAATATAAAAAGAAATATGTAAAAATATATATAACTTTAGAAATAAAAACAAATGTCCATTGCAGGGAAATTGCAGTGAGGAAAATGTATTATTCCAGTCAATATTGGTAACAAAAGAGCACACAATGAAAAAGAATAACAGTTATCAAAACATATATGGGAGTTTAAAAAAATAGAATAAACAGTTTAAAATATTGGAAGAAGTTGTAATCTCTGCATGGATGTTAAACTACAGATTACAGAATTTGAATAATTTTATAAACAAGAGAAATTATATCAAACTGTCAACATGATGATAAAATGTTAAAAATGATCACTCATTTAGAAAATTCAGTCAGTCAGTTAAGTGCCATACATGATACATGCTTGGGTGATCATGTCTCTTTTGATCCATGGCTGACTAAGCAGAAAATTTTCTTGCAGTTGCCATTTCTTTCTGTGGTAAACTGGTTGACAACCAAGAAGGCTATATAACCTAATCTATCCTGATATTTAACCCATAGCTGGAAGGAGAAGAAATGGATTAATACCTTACCCAAGTATATTTGTGCATAAGTGAATGAAATGAATTTGACTGGAATTTGAACTTGGATCTCTAATTTCTCATTCCAAGCCAATATCCATTGCATTACAATGCACAAATTTTGAAAATGACTAAGTGGGAAATAGTACTGTAAATCAGTAAATAAATAAAAATGATTTTTTGTATATTAAAAAAATACACAGTGTGTCAGGCTAAATTTGACAATTTTTTTTTTTAATGAAAAAATAGTGGAAATCTAAACCAAAAATCAATTTATTGGAAAAACAGAAAAGTGGAATACAGGTTATTATAATCAAGACAATTCACTCAAAGAAGCCACCCTCAGCATCTACCATGGCCTCAATCCAACTCTGGAATCTGGCACATGTGATCTTCATGGTTTCTCTAAGGAGAGGCTTAAATGCCTCCTTAATCCTTTTGATCAGTTGGGCCATGAGATTACAGTCAGGGGAGTTAGGGAACCAAATGTTGAAGCTGGTGAAGTCGTAAAAATTATCTGATAACCTCTTCTGACCCTTCCTGGAGTTGTGGCGGGGAGCAGAATCTTGCTGCCACACAGGTCACCCTGCAGCCACCCTCTCCAACCAAGGCTTCACCATGGTGTTCAGCAACTCCACATAGCCAATTGAATTGAGACTGAGACTCTGTTCAAAGATGTGAATTAGCATGACATCACCCTCACTGGAGACACACCCCAAAACCATGACAGTTTGGGGAAATTTCATGACACTAGTTACATCATATGGATTGTAGGCAAGCCATCTGTTTTTCTGGGTGTTGTGCAGCTGGTTCTGACAAAATTTCTTTTAATCAGAGAAGAACCAGATTGTTCCTGGTTCAACAGGGCGTTTCACCTTGTTCAGGGATTTATTTGTCTTTGTCAGACAGTTTTTTTTAACATTTTCTGTAAGTAACTTTTTGCCACACCAATTTCTCATGCCAAAGCTTGCATTCCTTTGCCTGAGTTTTCCATTACTTTCTCCTGCATTTGTTGGATGAATTCTGGTGTATGGAAGAAATCAGAACGTCTACTGTGTTCTTTTCTGCAAACCACAGCCTCATAGTCTCCATTGCAGCTCTCTATTTTCACATCTTATTGTTTTCATGGTGTTTAAAGAGCATTGTCATGTTTGCAGTATTTTGATGCCTAGCACAAATCATCATGCTGCAGGTAACCCTTTACCAACATTCCTGTGGGTTACACCTGCAGGTTTCACAATGCTGTTCATGGCTTACAGATATTTCAAACTAATCTGAAAAAATAAACACATTAAACTGTCAGACGAGAACGGAAGGTTTTGACGAGCATGAAACCACCTCTTAATTGCTGTTGTTTCCAGGTCTACTCTGACCTGGGGTGGTATTATATGTTCAGGTCCCAGCTATGGGAAAATAGTGAACTCCCCAAAATGAGAGTATGAAAGTAAATAAATAAAAAATAATGAAAGTATTTTATAGTAAAAATACCAGCAATACATATTTAGATAAAAATAGTGGCACACTGTATAAAATTGTATTCAAAATATTTAGTTTTTGGCAATAAATAACCCACAGAGGTCTATATACCACTAAACAAAATTGTTATTTGCACTTTTGTTCTCATCTTTATTGCCATGTTTACAATGTTTCAGCTGTTGTACACTCCAGCCTTCTTCAGGTGCTAGAAATTTTGAACTGAACTCTTTATTTTGATCATTTGGGTATATAATGCTACTTACAGATGTCATGTAGCTATTTCCCTTTAACTCAACTCTGTAAGTTATTTGTTTACCACTGCTGTAGCCAGGTATTGAATTCAAAACTTTTTAGGTCAAGTCACTGAAACTAATCAACACAATAAAAATAAGAACAACAGTTTGAACAGTGTAAATACTACCTCATCTCAGAAGTATAGACATAAACAAAATCAATCAATCAATCAATCAATCAGATGAGAGCTACCTTCTCAACCATTGCATCAGTTGTAATAGCTTGTCTTTTTTTAGTGTCCATTGTCCCTAAAATGACTTTTGAGTGACTGACACCGAGATGCCAGGTCAGGATTGATTACATTACAGACATTTTGAATTTTATCAAGAATCTCAAGATATATAGCAGGAGCACCAGAGTGGATGTGGAAGCAATATTCAATGCACAGATAAATGGTAGATTTATAAATGTGCTAGATGAATTCTGATGTGTGAAATTTACTTATGAATAACATCAAACAAAACATATAAATTTAATTAATTTGAAGAAAGAATTTTGACATAAAAATCAGTTGTATGAAGACAAAAGAACATTTCAAATAAGCCTGGTTCAGTAGTTTCAAAAGAAATAAATTCATAAAAATATTGAATGAAAGTTCAAAGTGTTTTTAAGTGAATTTCAAATACTATAATTCTAGATTTGTGCATGGTGTAATGTGGTGTAATGAATATTGGCTTGGAATGAGAAATTGGAGACCTGAGTTTGAATTCCAGTCAAATTCGTTTCATTCACATATGCACAAATACCTTGGGAAAGGTATTAATCCATTTCTTCTCCCTCTAGCCATGGGCTGAATATCAGGACAGATTGGGTTCTATAGCCTTGGTTGGCAATCAGTCTATCGCAGAAAGTAATGGCAGTCTACTGCTGGAAAATCTTTTGCCTAGTTCTTCTTGAAAGAGACATGATTGCCAAAGCATGTATCATATATGGTAATTAACCAACTGACATAGATTTATTTAACAACATACATATCATTTTATATCACTAAATTTTGCTATCTTTGAGACATCTTCATGATTTTATCCTCTCAGAACTTGATATTTTTCTGGTTGATGAACTAGTGGTTTTTATAAACTTTCAGAGAATTGAAGTTTTAAAAATAATTTTGTAAGGTTCAAAACAAATGGTTACCTGAAGTTGCAAAGTTAGATAAGTATTGTAGGTGGATTAGGATATCCCAGCCAAGCTGTACCAATTACTGCCAGATCTACAGAAAGATGAGGTCTGGTTTCATTCTGATAGAAGATGACACCCTTCTGATAGACTAATTCTAAACTCTTTGCATTCATTACTGCCTTTAAGCAGTTCAATTGGAAACAGTACTTTTCTGAATTCAGCATTTGATTTTGCAGAAGCTCATAATGCACAATGCCCATCCATTCCAATCAGATACACAGCATCACCTTCTTCAGATTCAAGGCAATTTTTGCAGTGGTTAACAGTGGCTCATTTTGTTCACCTTTGGACATTTTTTCTGCTCTACTCTGTTATAAACAATCTATTTTTCATTGCTTGTAATTATACTTTTCCTCTCAGAAGTTTGCATCTTTCTGGGTGATGAACTGGTCTAAGTGTTTTTTTAACGGGCTTTCAGAGAATTGAAATTCCTCCTCTTAAGATAATTTTCTAGGAATTGAAATAAGTGGTAATTCGAAGGTATAAGGTCATGGGGAGTACAGAAAATGTAGTAGGACATGCCAACCAAGTTGTACAGATTTCTGCTACGTCTGCAAAGAGAAATTAGGTCTGGTGGTGTTCTAATGGAAGATGGCACTCTTATAAGAAGACATTTTTAGAAGTTTTTCATTGATTGCATTGCACCTCTGACTCTATAGGTCCTGAATATGATGATAAACTGCATCCGGCTACAAGGCCTTTAATTGGGAGGTTTAGAGAAGCATGGAACTGCCTCTGTTGTTTCCAGGTTCACCCTGACTCGGGGTGGTAGAACCTGTTAGCATCCCAGCTATGGACAAATAGTAATTCCACCAAATTGGAGTTAAAAACACTATGAAAGTATAGTAAAAATTCCATTAATAATTTTATGAGAAGAAAACATTACCAGTAATACATTTTGGAAGAAAATTGAAGGACAAAGTATTACCAGTAAGTTTTTGGGTTTTTTTCTTAAATATAGCGGCAATACATATGACTCTAAAAAAACCTTCTTTACAAAAATACATCAATGAAACCTGATTCTGTTTTTTAAAAATACAAAACTAGAAGAAGACATCTTAAGTTTTCTAAAAAAAACAAAAAAAAACTTCATCAAAATCTTACTAAATCAACTTTCTCACTATAACCAAACATTTTAAAAGAAAAAAAAAAGAAAGCTCAAACTCTGATATAATCTATTTAGTAACTGTAATTGTCTAGATTTGATTTTGCAGAAAGAGTTTGTAATATAAAATGTCTTTTCAATCTCTGCTGACCAGTTTTTTTGTATTTTTTAAAATTTTGCCGCAAAGGCTTTTTCAATCTCCATTGTTAAAAACCACCCATTTTTTTTTTACTGTGATTGTTTTTTTAAAAGTTAAATCATTTTTGTTACATTTGAGCATAGAATTGCAGATGGAAATGTATTTATTAATTTTTTTTGTCTATTAAATCCTGTTAAATGTAAAGAAGATGAAAGAAAGACTAGTTAAAAATGAATACTAATGACAATGCTTCACCAAAGAAATTAACACTACTATTACTACTACTAGGTGTAAAGAAGCAAGAGAAATAAGATGAAAGACTAAACACTATCACTACTACTACTACTACTACTACTGAACAACTTGAAATTTCCTAAGATATTTTTGCAGAATTTTTCTTTTTCATTTTGACTAAAATGTATTTTCAGTTAATGCAACATGTTACATCCCCACCAGCTTTAACTTGCAATCCGATTCGTCTGGAAGAAGAATTTCCTCGGTGGCTGGAAAAAGTTTCTTCGAGGTTACCAGGGGGAGTGGTGCTTGTGTTGGACTCAATTGACCTCTTTCAGGTAATTATAACATTTTTTACAGGCAGAATTTGTAAAAAGAATTCCAGTAATTCAGTTGTTTTTATTTAGTTTCAACATGTATTGACTGGATATTATCTGTGAAAATAATTTCTATTATAATTCTTCAATTATCACCTTGATTGAGCACATTGGCCTTGAGCCGTCTCAAGCATAGTGTCGATGGGGTGCGATCTATCTCAAGCATATTGCTGGTTGGGCGCAAGCTGTCTTGAGCATAGTTCTGATTGGATGTGAGCAGTCTCGAGCATATGTAAAGTGAATTTAAAAATTAAAACGGCTTATTTCTTCAACCATATATATTTTTGTAAGAAATGTCTGTATATATGTGTTTCATATTGAGTTGGTTATTTTATCTATGTATGACTAGCAGTATAGCCCGGCGTTGCTCGGGTGTAATGAAAGCTTTAAAACTAATCCATGGTTCTGGAGCTCAGACTCTTTGGTCGTTGGCACGAAAGACTAAAAAGTTTCCAGTTAAAGCGAAACCATAGACTGAAAGAAAAATGAATGGATGTAAGTCAAATTTTGATTTCCTGGTATTGATTTATATATATATTATCGATTTTCTGCACTATTGTAAGAACTGCAACCTTGAAAATTCTGAATATCGTTTCTTATGTCTTTGTCTATGAGTGTATCAAATTTGATTAAAATCGGACCACTTCTTCTATAACCCAATGTTTTCGATAATCGATTTTCGATATTTATCGGAGGTACCTAGACACAAAACCTAGCTAAGAACACTTGCAGACGCTTATAGTACAACTGTGTAAATTTTCAAGAAAATTGGTTCAGCCGTTTCGGAGTCTATAGGTAACGGATACATACACACACAGATAAAGTTCCATGTATAAATAAGTTTAGATTTAGATTAGATGTCATAGTAACATAAATATAGAACTCCTAGCAGTTTTGGAAATAACAATGCATTTCTATAGGAAAACATATTTCTAATGCATGTTACATCATAACTTTAAAAATATGTATTTTGCCTTCCTGTCTGATTCTATATAAGTAAGATGATAGATTGGATACTACAGGGTGCGATGTGTAAATTGTCGCCATCGTATATTTTTAATTTTGCTCATGCACGTTGTTTGTTTTTGATTTTGTCGACTGCACAGTATAGTAGGGTCAGTTGAGCACTGTCTGGGAGAAAAAGATCATAATGACACATTTCTAACAGAAATTTGGAAACAGCATGCTGTACTGCTTAGCATTCATTCTGGAAGCTCCAATACAAAATTTTAGGTTGTATCAATCTGAGGACAATGCAAAAGATTCAGAAAGAGTTAGTTAAGTCTAATGGTGTTTATGAAGGTATGGCAGTTTGGAAAACTCACTCTGATCATTCTGATAAGAGACAAACTCCTGAATTTGTTGGTGAGGGCCTTAGACTAAACAAAGAGACCTAAAGCAAGTACCTTGATGGGGTAGTGCTTAGTCAATAATGTGGCTGCTGGAAGCTCTATGTCTAACAACAGGACTCTGCACCATGTCACACAAGCAGGAGAACCTTGTCATGATTGTCAGACAATTTCTGCGACCACATCATCCCTTACATCTGGCCACCTAACTCCCCAGACTCTCAACCTTTTTGATTATTTTGTGTAGGCACAATTGAGCGAGAGACCAACAAAACTCCTTGTAATACCAAAGATGAACTGAAGGCAAGGATTATGGCAGCATTTACCAACTTAAACAAGAAGACCATACAGAAGAGTTGTAGAAGATTCTGAAGGTCATGGTTGAAGACAATGGCGATTTTATTGAATAAATTTACTCTTTAGCATTTCAAGATATTTTTGTATAATTTTGGTAAATATATTTGTTAAAATGAGATGTTGGTGTTATTTTCATTTTTGCATAATTTAGATGACAATTTATACATCGCACCCTATATAATATCTTTTTATAATTATTCTTCATTTGTTCTTGTATTTATATGTTATCTTTTATTGCATCTGCCAATCTGTGTTTAAATGGGACCAAGAAACTCTAACTTAAATCAGACTTAGTGGCCACAATATCTTTCTAGTCCAATAAGTGCCATTTGCAATTTGCAAAAGTGTATATGTGGTTCTAGCTCTTTAAAAGCTAATTTGCATGTGTGGTTAAAAACCTTAATAATAAGTGAGCTACAAAGCCGCAGAAGAATTTGATTTGTTCAATTCCAGGTTAATTCCAACAATAAACTGGATACCATAATTCTCTATAATATCCTCCTTCTTGTTCCTTACTTTATTCATTCCTGTGTTTATATTATTTACATTGTTCAGATTGTTGTCCTCATCTTTATTGTCATATTCACAACGTTTCGGTCGTTTACACTCCGATCTGCTTCAGGTGACTGAACACTTTATTTTGCTCACCAGGATAGATTGTTTTCATTCCATGAGTCATGCCACTGCTGGATGTCTTAGTTATCTCTATTTGACTCAACCCTCAAAGTTTTTTGTCAACGTATTGAACTCAGAACACTCTTGGGTCAAGTCACTGGATCCAGCTAATGCTTTTATCCACTGGGCCATGTGTTCTGGAGGACATAAGTGCATGAATTTTTGGACTTATAAATCCTATGTCTCAGGAACCATTTTTTAAAATTTTAACCATAGCTCATATTACAATCTTGGTGACTGCAATTTGTTTTCTCTAGCACTCTGTATTACTGGTTCTATATTGTATTCATATCTATGCTTGGCTGGCTAAGGAGATTTTTGTGGTTAAACATATGCACTGATTCCTTAAGTAGTAAGAAATATAAAGGAGAAATGGGTTGCCCCCATAGGATAATGCAACAAGAAGACTGCAAGGCTGTAATACGAGGGGAAACAGAAAAATCAGGTGTAGCTGACCACATATGAAGGGGAAAAAGAAGATCACGGTCCACTGTAGGATGAGGTTGAAATAATAGAGAACACCACTGGAAAATACAAAAACTTATGGAATCAGCACATATGTAAGGCCACAAAAATCTCTTAAGCTGGCTAAGTATAGAAATGAATACATTATAGGAAACAGTAATACAGAGTGCTAGAGAAAATCAAGTAAAGGGTTCAGTTCAAAACTCTAATTTTGGAACTTTCATTTAGTAACATGTCTCGTTCTGGAAATATTATTATGGCTAACTTCTCTTCTTGACACAATCTGCAGATATCACCACCATTGTAAGGTCTGTTCTTTTTTTAATATGCTCTTTCTTAAATTAGGGTCTTTGCCTTTTTTTTTTCTTTTAATTTTCACATGTGATTAGCTAGTTTGGCACATCTATTAAGGCTTTCTAGCTTGAATGTAGACTTGTGATTACACCAACTATTTTTAAAATTTCCTTCAGTACATCATATTTTTCTCTGTTCATTTTTATCCTGTAGTTCTGCTTTGTAAATAATTCCTTCTGTTTTACAAACTCTGTCAAGTGGGCATTTGTTTTTCATTAATGATATTATACTGCTCATTATTTTATTAAATTCTTGGTGTTTTGTTGTTTTATGTAATTTTCCGAGTACAGCAAATTACAACTTAATTTAATGGTATTTCTATTGAATATTTTATGTAATTCTGAGTTTTTAGGGAAGTGTTTATTAATTAATTTGAAAAAGATTTACCCTATTTTGGACTTCTAAATTAAAAGGTGGGTTGAACCAAATAATGTTTTGTTTTCTTGTATTATTTTTCATTTGCTTGTTTATCTGATGTTTATATTCTAATTTATTTTTATGGCCATTTTCATTTAAAGCCCTTTCATCATCTTTTTTCTTTTCATCAAAAATTGTTTTGTGTGAGGAATTTTGAAGTCATCTGTGTTTTATCCTTTTAGGAATATGTTTGATTATGTTAACAGGGTGGTTAGATCCAGTGTTCACATACCTCAAATTTGTGTTTGGTTTCATATATGGGAAAACACTGCCAGTTTATAGATTAAATTCTACATCTAAATATTAGGCAACTTTATTCATTTTGACCTCTTCTTCAAAATTGAGGCTTTTGAAGAGTTTGAAAGCATTTTTCTTATCTTGTCATTTGCTCTTCTGTTGTCCAGCACTATCATCAATCCATCATCTCTGTATAACCTGTGGTTGTCTATGTGGATTATTTCATTGATTTTATTTAGAATATACAGGCCTATTAGTTCTGAGATTTTAGCTCTGTCAAACAAAATTTGTGATACATCAAATGTGCCCTTTTTTTAATTTTTTAATCCATGTTATTGTGGAATAGTATGGATTTATGGCAATGTAAAATTATGTTTATATGTTCCTATGTTATATTTATGAACTGCTTTGTGAAATTCACAGAACCAAGAAATACTCACTTGTGTCCTTCCATTGATTGACTTGTGTAGCAATCCTTAATAAATTATACATATTTTTAAAGATTTCTTGGCTTATATTGCCTAATTCAGTTTTTGTTGGGTTGATAAGTTGATATGAGGGGTTATGGGGAAAATTATCCTTATAGTCTTTTATAGTTAGAAATGCTTGCTTACTGGTTAATATTTGGATCCCTGTCACTTACACTCAGTTTGGCTGTGATGTTTTCCACCTTGTCATATATTTTTTCAATGTAGAAGTCTGGTGTCTATTTGTAACATTTGGCAACTTCTTTATTTATTTTTTTCTTGTAATCCCTCGTCTGCATTCAAGCTAGAAAGCCTTAATAGTTGTATGAATCATGTGTGAAAATTAAAAAAAAAATGGCAAAGACCCTGATGTAATATAGTGCATATTAAAAAAGCCCAGATTTTACAATAGTGGTGATGTCTGCAGATTGTGCCAAGAAGAGAAGTTAGCCATAATATTATTTCCAGAATGAGAAAGATTACTAAATGAAAGATTCAAAGTCATATCCAGATGTAAACATATCAGAAAATAGATTTTAGGATTATACAAACCCGGATGAAAGTGTTTACAATCCTTGACCAACTCTTTCCTTATTTTTTTAATTCTAGTTATTTTAAAATTCCAGATGTTTATTCTTAAAGTTCCTGTTGTGTGTTTGAAAAAGAAAACATTGCAGAATCAGTTGATATAAAACACCTGAAAATACTGAAAGGTTGAAAGGAAGGTTGCATAATTGACTGTCTACCAAATGAAAATATATATAACTGCAAACATTTTCTTTTTTTAATCATTTTGTTATCCTTTTCATTACTGCAATTTGTGATTACTTTTTGTTTATTGTCTAGCAAGCTGAACTTCACCTGAAATGGCTCCTTGACCCTCTGCCTGTTGGTGTCCATGTCATTGCTTCTGTTAATGAAAAGACTTGTCCACAATCCTGGAGGTAAGTCCCTTGGTCTTTGTCATGAGATTACACCCAGTGAGCCAAAGTATTCTAATATCTTTTAACTCCTTCAACATTTAGTGCCATTTTATTGGTATGACTGTTTGGTATCTGATCATTTAGAATTACTAAAAAAAATTCCACAGCTAAATATAGAAGTAAAATAAGGCTGTTTCTTTGAGAATGTTTGAATTGGCCATAGGGCTGGCATACCAAAAAAAAAAAAATAATAATGAAAATGATTCATCTAAGAAATTAAAAAAAAACTTAAGACTGCTATTACTATGTTTAAGGAAGTAAGATAAATAAGATGAAAGAAAAACAAGTCACCAATTAATAATAATTTATAAAGCTTTATCAAGAAATTTAGATAATACATTACAGTACCTTTAGTCATTTTTGCTTCTTCTGTACTTTGTTCATGGTACATTTTATACAAAGCTAACTTTAAAGATGACTTTACTGATATGATATTAATTACATTATTTACATCATTCAGAATGTTGTTATTCTTATCTTTATTGTCATATTCACAAAAGAAGGAATAAAAACAGTGAGTTGAGTTACTAAAGGGAATTAACTGATGTTGAAATATCCCAAAAAGTTGTGGCACATGAAATTAGAACAATCTACCCTTATAGACTAAATAAAGGGTTTGATTTGAAATTGTAACATGAATCACCTGAAGAAAGTTGGAGCATACAATGGCTGAAATATCGTAAATATGGTAATAAAGTTGAGGACACAGTCTGAACAATTTAAATAGTTATAATATCTCATCTCAGAAATATAGACAGATCCTGAAAAAGGCTGGAGCATGCAGCGGCCAAAATGTTGTGAATATGGCAGTAAAGACAACAAATATCTGAATGAGGTAAATAGAGTAAATAGTTATAATACTTCATCACAGAAATATAGACAGATATTAATATTGTTTTGTTTCTCTGTTTTATAGACAGTGGGCTACTCTCTATTTAGAACCGCTTAGTAAGAAAAATGTCAAAGAACTTCTACGGGCAGAATTGGCCTTGTTTGATATCCGACTAAGTATGGAAGATGAAACCAAAATTCTAAACCATTGTCAGACAGAAGAAACTTGTGCACCACTGTTTATTATGGTTTTGGTCAGACATATCGTATGGTAAGTAATTTGAGTTTTAACTCACTCTTAAGTGAGAATTTGAAAATCTTTCTTGAAACATTTCCTTATTCTTTAGTAGCAAAGCATCCCAGTTCCTTTCATGATCTTTTGATAAAGAGTAAGCTTCATTTATTCAGCTTCTTCCCCAGAACTGTTACATTGTGGAACAAACTACTGAAGGAATGCTTCCCTGGTAATTCCTGGGTATGACGATAAACCACCTTTTAATTGTTGTTGCTACCAGATCCACCCTGACTCAGGATGGTAGCTCCTGTTAGGGTCCCAACTATGAGCAAATAGTTACCCACCCTCAAACAGAGGTCAAAATACTATGAAAGTATAAAAATATTAGCAATACATTTTCATAGCAAATTAAATATTGATATTTAATGACACATAAGTTGTTGTTATGCCATTAACCAAATCAAAGCTCTTAAGAAAATTAAATTTTAGCATTAAATGATCCATAAGGATTTGATATGTCGCTAACAGACATCACAAATCAAAAGGATACATTTGGTTCTTCTTCATTCCTGTAAAACTCTGAAACCAGATAATGATTTGATAGCAATGCCTAAATATTCTCATAAAGAATAGGGAATAATTTTCTGAGGAATAATTGATATAGATTAGCATTCTTAAAAGCTTCCTTAAACTGTGACACTTGTCAGAACAGAAGAATCTTGATTTGTTATTTTTGAAGTGGGGGCCCCATTCATATTTTCAATAATCTTTCAAATCTATCTCAAACCTTTTGAAACTGTGCATACATCATTGATATCTGCATATAAAAACAGAAATTTTATGTTATGAAAAGATTTTTCTTAAATAATGAACAAATATATATGGTTTTGTGTTTTATTTTAAGAAAATACTTTAACAAGCAGTTACTTGGCAAACTAGATTCATTTTCCTTTTTGAGGTGTTACTCTGGAGTATAGGGCCACAGTCCTACCATGCTAGGTGTTGCTGGCCTTGTAGAGTCACCTGTGAGTATAGGGCCACAACTTCTATCGTGCTCATTGTTGCTGACCATGTTAGCTCCCCTGTGAAGTATAAGGCCACTGTCTCAGCATGGTTTTCATAGTAAGTAAATTTTTATGAGGTGGAGTTGCTAATCCTGTACCCAACTGATTTTGATTTACCAGCTGAAACTTGAGAGTTCAGTCTGACCTGTTTTTTAGCCTATTGTTGGTTGTTAGAAGAGATAGATTCATGCCTTTCCAAGTGTAGTTAAGTGCCATATGCGATACATGCTTGGGCGATCTTGTCTTGAAAGAGACATAACTGACTGGGCAGAATATTTTCTTGTAGTAGGTTGCCATTACTTCCTACGGTAAACTAGTTGTCAACTAAATCTTTAAAACCCAATCTGCCCTGATATTTAACCCATAGCTAGAGAGGGAAACGGCAGATTAATACCTTTCCCAAGCATATTTGTGTGTAAGTGAATGCAACGAATTCGATTGGAATTCCAACTCTGCTCTCCAATTTCTTGTTCCGAGCTGATATCCACTGCACCACAGCACACATCCTTTTCAAGTGTATACAAGTGAAAATGAATTCAATGGCCCCAGCTGGCAGTTGAAACCGACACACCACTCAAACTTTAAAAGCTGATAATTGCTACACGATGTGATCATTGTTTTTTTTTTTTTGGAGTAGACATGTTTAAAATTTCTTTACCTGTAATGATAAAAATCTTCTGTAATACTTATTAATTTGACATAAAAATTACACAACTTGCATGATCAGATGGTTGATTTAGTATAAAGTGGCAGTTATAATGACATATTTTCTTATTATTTCCAGGACACTGAAGCATGAAGGCCAGTTGACATCTTACCTTGACACTCTGCTCACCTGTCAGGATTGTGTAGATTTGTATGTCTGTGTCATTGACAAGGTTCAATCATTGTGGGAGATAGATGACGTCAGACAAATGATGATGAAGGTAAAGAAATATTTGTTGTAAGAAATTTTAATTTGTAGTAATTTCGCTACTGAAATGTTTACTGGATGTATTCAAGTAGGCATGTAATTAAATACATGAGTAGAACTTACACTCCTGACTTTATTTGGCAGTTAGGTTGGTATCAAAATATGTTTTTTCTTTTTTTTACCATGATTCTGCATTCGGGTATTTGATACTTCTTGTAATGCTAAATGTCTAGTCCTAAAGATTCCAACTTTATAGCAACACCTCCGTTTTTACATGAAAGAAGAGGTGTGTTGAGTTGTAGCTCAGAACAGATACCAGGTTCATTGACAGAGTGCAGTTTCTTGCAGTCAAATCCTTGTCGCTTAAAAATTACTCTTCAATCAGATTATTACCCACGAGTGGAGAACAAAACGATTTGTAGCAGTAAACCAGATTTTATCTTTGAGTTGTAACCTCCTGCAATGTGAACAAAGTAGAAATGAGGCATAAGTATGTGGGAGGTGCACAGTTCTGCATCTGTCTTCTCTGTCCATTCTAAGAAAGACCACTTCATTCTTTCTGTTTGCCTTTTCGCAGGATGGTCAGTTTTATAGACCAGTGGATGGCAACCTTTTGAACTTCATGGACTCCTAAAAGCATAATTTTAAATTTGGTAAATCACTAATATGAATTTAGAAAAAAAAAGGTAAATACATTTATATAATAATAATCGGAAAACTTTTATTTTATTACTATGAAATGCACCCATTAAAGGTAACAAAGTTATAGTGTAATTATTTAGATAAAACAAATTGAAAATTTGAAGTTTATTCTAGTATTACACATATTTAGTGTGATATTTGTTCCTGTTTGTTTGAAATCAGTTTGTGGATTTTTTGGCTCTAATGACATCACTGCAAGACGGAGAGCTGTATTTATTTCAAGCTGAGACTAGTACCAAGTTTTAATTGCTGTGACAGATGAAAATGTCTTTTTGCACAAAAATATATTGTTAAAAATTGAATCAAAATTTTCATTACTTTTTCATAGAGTGATGAGTATTCATTTTTTATAGAGAGCCAAAACTGAGGTCTTGATAAGGATAACTGGAATTTATCTTTGACACTGTTGTTGTAAGATAGATTGATAAGGATTTCTTTTTCATTCATGCTTAAATTATTATCTTCAATGTTTGCTGCAAATAGATTTATTATCCGCATATTCTCATGCCTAGGATCTTCTTCCTTTGTGTAATAAAAACCAAAAAATTCCGTCAATGACTGTAAGTGCTGTTGAACAATGGATACCACTTGCCGGTTTATATCCTTCTCTTCCATATATTCATCAAAATTTATCAACATTTGTAGATCTCTTTTAGCCAACTGCATTCCTCACAGTGATAATTTCTTTTGAAAAGCATCTATATTTAAATATTTTTCAAAGATAGTTTTTGTGTATGAATGCTTACAAATTTGTATCTGGTGCGTAAGCCAATTCTTGAAGATTCCGCTATTACTCTGTTGTTATGCCATGTTTGTAAAAAATTATGCTCATAAACCATCTAGTAACTAGTTATCAACAGTACTCAGTAATGAGTATTGAATATTACTTTGCAAGTTATGTTATCTTAGGTTAATATGGTATAGCTGGATGATGTTATATTTGTGTATTTCAAGATTACGTAAGGTCTTGAACATATATACCATCCATAATGCATTTTGTTACTCATCATTTTTTAACCTGAAGCTTTATAAAAATTGAAATAAAGTCACAATTTCTCTGCAGATAGTCAAAAATTTGCATGGACCACTAGTGTCAATAAAAATGGTTGGCGACCACTGTTATTGACAACAATTTTCTTGTCATCTTCATCTAAAAAACATAATTAATCTTCCTACCCTGACATTCTCTCAGACTTTTCCACTTGCTCTGTACTTTGAAGTTGATTTCACTTACAGATCACCATCGGTAAAATAAATGTTTTGAAATCAAGTTGTGTGACAGGTCCTACTGTTTTTCAATTTAACACAACCTCAGATGACTCATATTGCTACAGGTGGAAATGAACAAATTTTGTAGGTGGTGACTGGATAAGTTTTATCATTGGCCTGTGTGTCTGCATATGGGCATCCCAGATTAAAACAACTGTGGGGCATATTCCACCACTGGGGTGAGGTAAGTAAATACTGATGTGAACACTATCAAGCTGAATCTTTCAATAGATATTTGGAGACATGAACATCCAGACCTACCTATATGTTTCCTATTTGTTCTTTATTTTATCATATATATATATATATATTTATTCAGATACTTTAATCCAAGCGGAAAAAGCAGGAAGGTAAATTCAAAAAACCCAATCCTAATTAATATTAAAATTTTATTTTAATATTAAAAGTTTCTGAAAGGATTTTTTTGTTGCTGAGGTGATGTGTTATCCCCTGTGGGGATTTTCATATCGAAATGGTCATTCGACATCCTTGAATTAATCCTATTTTAATTTATATATATATATATATATATATGAGTTGAATATGTGGATTGGAATCTGACAAGATGAATAGAATAAGTAAAGAACAAGTAGGAAAAAGGTGTCTTTAATCTAACATGTTTCACTTTAACAAACTTCTTCAGAGATTTATTAAAGATGACTGATTTAAAAATCCAAGAGACAGTTGATTGAGGTATAGTTATAGGAAACTATCCTCAATCAACATACTGTCTCTTGGATTTTTAAATCATTCGTCTTTAATAAATCTCTGAAGAAGCTTGTTAAAGTGAAACATGTTAGATTAAAAACTCTTTTTTCATACTTGTTCTTTACTTATTCTATTCATATATATATATATATATATAGTCATCCGCAGACAGATCTGTTTTGCTGTATCACAGCTCATCAGTATGGTTAGACATCTGATTGCTTTTTACCCAGGATTGAAACTTGACTGAATTGGTGTCAGTCAGTGATTCTACCTCTGAGCTATGGGCGCTTGGTAGAAGGAGGCAGACTTTTAGCATCTGATATATCATGTATACACAGGTCAATAGCTGAGAGTGTTCTAATTCATTACTGAATGAACGATGTTTAGATGCTAGAGAAGCTACTGTTTTTTCAAAGTCTATCATTCTTCCAGAGTGCTCAATTAGGATGTGAGAGCATAAAAAGTAACCTGCAGACAGATCTGTTTCTCTGTATCACAGCTCATCAGTACATCTGATTGCTTTTTACCCAGGATTGAAACCAAACTGAATTGGCATCAGTTGGTGATTCTACCTCTGAGCTATGGGCGCTCGGTAGAAGAAGGCAGATTTTTAGCGTGTGATATATCATGTATACACACACCATTAGCTTGGAGTGTTCTAATTCATTACTGAATGAATGATGTGTGTGTGTGTTTAAATGATTAATGGATTTTTAAATCCACTATTATTGCTTATTAGAATAAATGTTAAATTTAGTTGGTAGAGATGTCTTAAATCTGCCTTATGTAGTCCTCTTCATCTACTGGTTCTACTGTTGAGATCAGTTGTAATGCTTGTCTGTTTGTTCCACTGTTAGGGTTTTGGGGATTGGTTGTGCTTAGTTTGAGTCTTCATCTTTAACCTTGTTGCCATTGGGTGGCCCAACTAGGAGTTTAAAACTCTCGACTGTATCATCGCTCTCAGAGTCAGTGGACAATGCAAGCTTCTCCATCTTGGCAATAAGTGAAACTATAACCAATACAGCAAAAATTTGTTGCAGTTTCATAACTGGACCCTGCATGTCCCATTCCATATATACTGAGGAGGACAATCATAAAATCAAGTGTGTGGGTCAATTCCTGGTAAGTTGAGATCCACCTTAAGCAAATTCACGTCATTGGTACTTTCTCTATTTTGATTTTCTTTCATCTCCAACCAAATATATGCAAAGCCAAATGTCAATAGGGAATGAATGACAAACACTAGACTTGAGCCTAAATCATTTGAAATACAAGCCCGTGACTGTACCAAGTGGCAGTGTTCCATCACCATCGGAAAGAAAAACTTCAAAGCCACCAGAAGAATAAAAGGAAACAATCAACAGGTGAGAAAGGTTGAACAAAATCAGCCTTGTCCTTTAAAAATATTAACATGTAGTCAATGCTATTAACTTTTCCATGAAAGAATTGGTCTACTTACTCCTCTATGCCATCACCATAAGGGAGTGAGTGATCAGCAAAGGTGAAATGAAATTCTTGGATGTGAGATAAAGCCACTGCCAACATGTTGCCTCAAAAAATTCATTAATTAAAAATTACTCTTGTTTCAGGTGTGAAAATTAAGATTGCAGACATCAGTTTTTTTTATTTTTAACAGGTACTGAAGTTGCTGTATGTGTCCCGTAATGGCTTAAATGAAAATGAACTGTTGGCTCTTGTCCCTGGTCTGACTTGGTCCCTCTGGACCCCCATGTTCAATGCTCTTACTGACCAGCTGGTTACCAAATACCAAACGGGGCTTGTCATGCCTGCTCACCTTCAGGTAGGTGCATTTATTTGGAAATGGTATAATTATCCATTTCTTTATAAGAAAATATTTGGCAGTCATTGACTGAACAGCCAGTACTACAGTTGGCTGAAATAAAATCTTTCTCTTGAAGTAATTTTTTCAGAAAGAACTGATTTCTCAAGTTCATTAGCTGTTATCAGTCTCCAGTACTGATGGGGAGTGGGGGCCCTTCGTAACTTTGTATTTGAAGTGGTGTGGAATTTCAGAAAAATAGTGTTCTCAAGTTTAGTAGTTCTTGCGACTCTTTCCAGTACTGAGGGGGCATTTCCTTCATAACTTTTCTTTTATTTGACTTAGTGTCAACATGTTTATTATGTTATTATTTTCTTTTTGAGTTACATGTTTTATCCATTTTAATTGTTGCTGTTGTTGGTAATCTGTAAGTGATGTTGTTTCTGTTATTTAGCACAGTTCTTCATTTGTGATTTTGCAGTGCCAATCTACAATGTTTGAAGAAGGATGGTTCAAAACCCACTGGCTTTACTCACTCAAAGCCATTTTTAATCATTGATCTTAGAAAGTGGTTGTAATCAGCTAAGAGTTTAGATAATTCTGAACAGGTTTGATACCGTGCATGGCATCCATATGAAAGCCTTGATCTGATAAGGCTATTCAATTACATAAGTCTAGTTTTCATTTCATTTTAGTTTTGTAGTAATTTACGGTGTTAGGCAAAACTACCTCGGGCGCAGTCTATTATAAGTTTTGTTTTTTTTCCTCCTATACTAAGTTTGTTATAACGGATCCATGTAAGAATGTGACTGATCTGATAAATCAAGGAATTGAAATTATTTAGAACCACCTGTGTAGCAATCCATTCCTTTTCAAAAACAACAATAAATGAAAGGAATGTCATTAAAAGACCAGTTTTGAATATTGTTTTGTGTAAAACTGTGTTGTCAATGGGGAAAATAAAACAAAATGTTAGTTTTTATATTATATGAGATTTGCCTAGAACAGTGGTTCCCAGAATTTTTTGGCCATGCTTAACCTAAACCCCATCACTCCCAGTGGAGCATAGGTCATCGATGCCGGGGGCTGTCAATGTTTCTATAACATCTTTTTTTTTTACAGGGAGGGGTGTTGCCACTATGAAAAATCCTTTATTCTCTAGGTGAGGTAGACTGGTTGCAAACCAAAGCTATAGAACCCAATCTCCAAGGGGAGGAAACTTGTTTCATACTATGACATCTTGTTTCTGAAATTATTAACTCTTTTGTTACTAGTTACAACAAACAGTTTCATAAATTATTCTGTAAAATTTTAAATCTTTTTTTACTAATCACTGGCAACAAATAAGCACCACTATTCTACAGCTGGTTGTTTTTGTAAAAACCAGCATAATAATAAAATATCCAAATGTTAAACAATTTTTTTCTTTATTTTCACCTAAAGCCCAAATACTATGTTTAGAACGGCTCATGATTAAACATAATAGACATTCATTGTCTGTTATATTTAACAGTATATGTTTAGAAAATTATCTGCTGCCTTGATACACTATATATATATATATATATATATATAAAAGTATAGGGTAGGTGTGGATGGAATAAAATTCTGTATCCCAAAAACACTATTCTTAAAAAAGTGCTCAAATTTGTCTTAATGAGAAGTTAGAAATAATCAGATTTAAAGACAAGGTTAACCTATTAAACCAAAGTAATGAACTTACTGTAAACATAGTTCACCATTTACTTTACAATATGGGTGGTAATATTATGAATATATATAAACTATTTTCACTGATGTCAATTGTTATTTATCCTTATTTGCTAGGTATTTCATTTAGCATAGATTGTTAAGTTATGTAGTTACAAGGTATTTAATCTAACAGATTATTATGTTAATATTTGATAGATTTTAATCTAGCAGAAATTATCAAGTTAATATTTAATAAGTTTTTGTTCTAGCACAGATTGTTAAATTAGTATTTAATAATTATGATTCTTTAGTCATTAATTTCACATGAACTCTGAATTTGTTATTAGTATCTAGGTTAAATTGTATGTATATATGTATTTTGTTTATTGTTTTTACTTGTGTTTATATATGAATATATATACTTGGGTGCAAGGGTTTGTCTATATATAAATGCATGTATGTAGGTGTGCATGTGGGTTTGTGTACTAGTATGCACATTGATATATTGTTTTATATATGTGTGTGTGTGCATATATATATATATATATATGTGTCTATATATATTTTTTGTTTCTTGTGTATATGTTTTTGTGTGTGTGTTCTTGTGTCTGTATGTATTTATGCCTACAGTTGTCTATAAGTAGATCTGTATATGTGGTTTTATCTTGTATATTCTGCTTTGTGTTTTTTTATGTGCATACATATTTTGTTTCTGTATATGAATTTGCTTGCTTATATATTTAATTATAGTTATATGTTTATGCGCTGTTTGTCTTGACCCTGTTTAACATTTCTCTTGCTCACTTTATCATCTGAATTCAGACTTACTTGCATCTAATATATTTAGCATTCACAGATGTTTCTTAACTTGGCTTTGAATTTAATGGTTAAATTGACATGTCACTAAAAACAAAAGTTAAAAATTTGTGTACATGTGTGTGTATATATATGTCTGTCCATATGTAAGTATCTATATATTTGTATATATGTGTGTCTATCTCTCTTCCCTGTTTCATATTTGAATAACTTTATAATAATCTAAACCTAATGCTTATTTAAACTTAGAATTTAAAATTTGTAATCTCTAACATTAATTCGTAATAAATTTTTAAAAATAAATTTTAATTTTTATTGTAAAGTTAAATTGATAGTCACTTAGTAATACTGATTTCTCTTTTAAACAAACATTAACATTAATGCTCCAATAAATTGTTTTTAGGGTCTGTTGTTATGTTCTTCAAATTAGAAATTAATTGTATTTTGATTGGTCATCACAGACTATATAACAATGTCTCCCTTATTAAGAGGGTTTGGCTAGTTTTGAAACTTTTAAAACTCTTCAACTGAAAATCAACACCATCACCTGATAAAAACACAAGAAGTTGAAACAAAATAACTACTTTTGTATTGATATTATAACATACTGATGTTATGAAATTTTAAATGTAAATGCATTGCTAATTATTTTACTATAGGATGGAAGAAATTGTAATTTTTTTCAATGTTTATTTTACAGACATCAAAGGCTTTGTACAAATTTTGTTTTGCCCGAGAAAAGAATGAACCTGAAATTGCTAACATTCGTCATGAATTGATTCAATATTTCAGTGGAATGCTTATGTGAGTATCACTCTTTCTAATTTCCTAAGGATCTTAAGGTAAAAGATGAAAATTTAACTTAACCATTTTTAAGAATTATCATGATTTTTTTGTCTTAATCAAATTCACCCCAAGCAAAGCAGAAAAGCCAGTAAGTCTCAAGGGGGTTACTGGGTGTGAAAAAAAATCAGAAACCAGAAACATTATTAAGGAGGAAGGACACTAGAAAATTAATCAAGAAGGTGTTAGATAACAATTGACATTGCATATAATTTTCTGAAGATGAAAGTTAACTGGAAAGCATGGAGCTGTAAGAGTGCACTACAAGTGAGAAATACAAGAAAAGAAACTGTTAGCATAGAACTTAGAGTTACATCTAGCCAATTCAACTGTAAATTGATAAGAACTTGTTGCTATCCTAGTACTGTTCTTAAATTCATAGAGTTTAGGTATCATAGTGAAGAGCTCATCTAAACAATTGCCATGAAAGTGTTTATAAAAAAGGCACAGGGATGCAACTTTACAGCAATGGGAAATTGATGGAATCATGTCACTTCAAGCAAGGCAGTAAAGCCACTAAGCTCATCCAAACAATTACCATGAAAGTATTTATAGAAAAGGCACAGGGAAGCAACTTGACAGCAGTGAGAAAATGACTGAAGTCGAGATGCTAGGTCAGGACCAATAATGTTGCTGATTCTTATTTGGATTTTATGAAGAATCTTTTAATATGTAGCAAGAGCACTGGCCTGTATGTGACAGCAATTTTCAAATCCTAGATGATGGTAGACTTATTGCATGAGTAATCATGAAAACGGAGGTTGGGAATAATAGTATATCAACATGTATATAACTCACACGCTGTGTGAAGTAGATACACTGCTAGTGAATTGTTAGTATAACTACTTTACCCCAATATTGTCTATGTATTTAAGAGGATAGGAACATTCCATTCTTGTATATCGGTAGATATACAACATTTATAGATGTGTAAGATAGATTCTGAAGATACAAACTGTCTAGCACGATGCAGTGAACCAACTTTCTTATCAGCAGACTTAACAATGGATTTAATATGGTCTTTCTACTTCATGTCAACCAAGAATGTTAGCCTGATAAGGCACAATGAGTTACTCACCTTGAGGTTAGCATCAGCCATACTGAAGTAAGCCAGAAAGGGGTCTCTCAGATGATTGATATAAAGTAGTTTTGTTTTGGAGGCATTAAAATTAACAAGTCGTTCTTGTCTCAGCTGACAAAAGACTGTAGGTCATTTGTGAGATCAGCTGCCTATTTGACCATGTTGAGCTGATCAGATTTTTGTGTATAATTCCTTTCAGTATAATAGTTTAAATTCTCTTGCTTGTCATCAAAGTGCTTATTTTTGCCTTTTTGGCAGAGCCTAGAATACACTGACTGTATCTGCCGCAAAGGAGCAAGACCCACTTTACTCAGAATGTGGGTTGCTTTTCCAGTTGATGCTTGCTAGCTCAAGTATACACCTAAACCAATATTTACTTTCAGAGTTTGTTGTTAATCAGTGTATTTCTCCCATGTTTCAGTAGATACTGGTAATTACACTGCTTGCTCTGTTAGTAGGTTCGAAGCTAGCATCCAGCTTCCAGACAAAAATAAGCAGAGTTGTAACTTAATACAAACCTCTATAACAGTGCATGTCACCACAGTCCCAACTGCACTACCAGCCAATGTTCCAGACACTTTTTTATTGACCAAAAACATTGCCGATGCACCAATCATTGCTGTCAGCCTCGTTCTTGATCAGAGTCCCTGGCTCGTGCTAATTAGCATAAAATAACAAAGGTCGAAGAATGTACTTTTCTTGGACCAAACTTGTGAGAGGAGAGGATGCAACTGACAAAATGATGAACTGTCTAGTGTGGGTTTATGCACGTATCCATTACAAAGCAGCTGCTCGACAAGCAAAACATTTTGGATGCTTTGACTCTGGTAAGGGTGAATATTTATTGTCACAGAGTTAAAACTGGAATTATTAATTCATTGTGATTTTTGGCATTTTTATTTTCAATATTGAATAACTCAATAAATGTTGATTGAAATGTTTTTAAATTAACCAACACTGCCCCTCAAGAAACATTAATATTACAAAACTTTCTCATAAATATCAAGAGGAACAAAGGAAAGAAGTACATAAACTATCTAATGAGCTTGTGTAAATGGTTGGCAGAACAGGTATTAGGAGAGATAGCAAAAAGACAGAATTTACTAAGAGCTATGATCACTCATGTTCTGAAGTGATGGGGCATATAGAAGAGGAGGAATTACCATAAAATCTTGAGGAAGATAATGAATTGGTCTTGTATTGCCTTGTTCATGGTTTGGAATTCAGAGTAGACAATCTTGTCTCACCGCAGCTTCCTTTAATATCTATGAATAGCCATAATTTCTTGGGAAAGATAGTGGAGTGGTTTCTCATTTTTGTGCTCTTAAGTGATGAATAGAAGGGCAGGTTGAAAAATCCATTTAAAATTATTTTTTTTAACAGAAAAAGAGAGGTTGGAATAAACAGTAAAAAATAAACATGGGGGTTTAGAATGAGATTTGATATTTTTTAAAAAAATCATTTCAACCTCAAGCAAAGTGATAATGCCGCTAGAATGAAGGGCATGAAAAAGAAGACTGAGAATGGGGAGGGTTGAGGAAAGGTCAAAGAAGGAACAGGAAGCAAAAATTTTAAAACCTGGAATGGAAAGTGTGATACTGAGATCTGAAGATGGAGTGGCATGGCCAAGGATGCATTCCAAAAGCTGAGCAGAGTACCGAGAGAGAGAGAAAAAAGTTTTGTTAGAAACAAAGAAAAGAGTATTAAACTGTTGTGTGATATATATCCTCCTACATGGCAGAAAATGCTGGACAATCTTATCAAAGATGAAGGAGAGACTCAAAGCAACAGAAATGTGGTTCTACAGAAGGATGCTGAGGATACCATGGACTAAACATGAGCAACAACAAAGTTTTGGAGAGGATAGAAACAAAAAAGAAACTTATGCCGAACATCAGTAAAAGATAGCTGAAGTTTCTAGGACACATAATGAGGAAGGAGGGTTTGGAGAATCTGATACTCACAGGATGGGTAGAAGGAAAGAGAGACAGGGGGAATCAACAGTTGATGAGCTTGAGCAAGTTGTTGGCAGAGCAGGGTTTGGGAGAAATAACAAGAGAAAAGTTATTAAGTGCTTAAAGGGATAGGGAGGATGTAGAAGGCCATTATTGCCTATGTCCTGAAGGGACACGGGACATGAAAGAAAAACAGTCATTTTAATGCCATTTTGGCTTTGTCATAAACTTCAGTCTTAAAAACTTTTACTTTCTTTGCAGGCCTGGTCATGTGACGTGTCGTGTAGCTGATGAGCTGCCATGGTTACTTAAGCAGAGTGGAGACCGAGTGGCTTTGAAAAATTGTATTTTAAATCTGTGTGTGTTCCAGCGTCTTTATGCCAGGTTTGTTGTTCTAGGGGTATTTTTGTTTTGATTGGTTTGTTTTGTTGTGTACATAGTGGGGAGCCTACTTGTAGTGTCGACTGGAGGAGTGAAAGCCAGTCAGTGAATAGTAAATTCTAAAGACTGAATATCTGAGGAAAGCCAAAGAGTGTATCAGCCAAAAAATTATGTTAATAACAAAAAATGTATAAAAACAGGCAAAAAGACAAGCCAACTTAAAAGATGGGATACCAAAGGCCAATAAATGTATCATGGATCGTTTGGATAGATGAAGTTAACTAACAACCAGAATGATATGTAGAATGAGAGAGGAATTTTACAAGTCAATTCTAGAGATTGAATAATATATAGAATGAGAGAGAAATTTTGCAATTCAAATTTCAATCTAATTTTCATCCCTCCACTTTTCTCTAATTTTTCATTACTTTTTTTACTCTGTTTCCAATCTAAGTTTCTATACTCCTCTGCTTTTTAGGGGACGCTGTGCTGAATTGATTTCATACTGGCAATTGATTGGTGCTGATAAAACAAGGATGGCTCAAACGTATCTTACCCAGACAAAATACATGGAAGAAGGTCAGTTTTCTCTTTTGTTTTTTGTTTTTGCTGTAATAGCTTAATTTTCTCATTTCTCCAAGGTTCAATATGTCAGAGGTGAGTGAATTTACATCCATGATACAAAAATGCTATAAATAAGATTACCATGAGGGAACAAGAGGAAATATTATTGAGTAAAAAGCATAGACAAAGAATGAAACGTGTCGCAAGATTAGTTCACAATTGATAACAGTGTCTTGCTCTCAAGCAGTGTTTCTCAACAAGTATTCTTGAGAAACTGATAACTAAGTTAATGTATTTTTGAGTAATTTTTGTTTAATTATTAAGACCTTGAATAAGTTCTCGCTGATTGTTCATGAAAAGTAATGTTTTATTTACAAAAATTAGTAAGAAATATGTCACTGAAAGTATTGTTCATTGCTAGCCACTACTTTTTCCCATATTTTTGACAGCATTTGAATTCCATGTTGGAAAAACGACATGTTTTTGAGGCTCACCATGAGTCAACCCATTTTTTACCATCTTCTAAGAATGAAAGTACTGCTCAGCCAGGCCATGTGTCATCAATTGGAACAAGTGATAATAGGACAAGGCAATGTCTGGTGAATATGGTGAGTGGGGCAGGACTTCCTATTTAAGTGTTTCCAAGTAGGTTTTCACCCATTTTGCAACATGTGGCATAGTGTTGCCATATTGCAAAATTACTTTGTCATGTCTCTGCTCATATAGCAGCTGTTTGTTCTTCAATGATCAGCTCAAATGCATTAATTGTTGTCTATAGCAATCTCCTGTGATGGTTTTGATTGGTTTGAGCAGATCATAATAAACTACCCCCAGCTGATCCCACCAAATGCAGAGCAGAAGCTTCGAACAATGGATATTTGACTTTGCCGCCAATATTGAATCATGGTGAAGTTCACCCTGTAATCTACTGTGCTTAGGGTTATCATAGTGTATCCACTTTTCATTGCTGATCACAATATGATGCAAAAATCCTTTCCTTTTCTGTGGTTGAAGCAGCTGTTCACATGTGACAAGATGCTGTTCAACATCTCTCAGCTTTAACTCATATGGCACCCAATGTCCTTGCTTTTGAATCATTCCTAATGATTTTAAACATTTTGAAATTGTTGTGTGATCAACTTCTAATGATTCTGCAAATTCACCTTGTGCCTGACATGAGTCTTCATGAAGTAATGCCTCCAATTCTTTGTCTTCAAACTTTCGGTGCATCAGTGTGTACTTTATCTTCAACATCAAAATCATTACTTTTGAATCGTCTAAACCAATTTCTGTATGTTGTTTCCAACAGAGCATGTTTGCTGTAAGTCTCAACAAGAATTCTGTGTGCTTCGGCTGCAGATTTCTTTTGAATAAAGTAGTTCAGTAAAATTCCCTGCAAATACACTTTCTTTGACATGAAATTTGACAAATTTCATGCTTGCTTATAGTACTTATGCAGTTTCCGGTCTTCTCACTTTTTCTGGTTTTCTCTTTTCCAATTTTCTCACTTTTTTTTTTTTTCATTTGGAGTAGATAGACTAAACTATCGCTCGGTTCACACTCCACCCACGTCTATTGAACAGGTGTAGAGGCTCATCCCTTGTTCCCTGTTTAGGATGTGGTTTTCGGCTTTCTCTTTTCCAATCTTTTCACTCCTATGTAGCCCCCTGCACATCAGGGGCGTTACCGCTTTGCTCAGGGTGATATGATTAAAAAAAAAAATTTGAAACGACATGCATGTTGTTCTGGGTATGCCATCTGTTGGAAAACAGCAAGAACTTATTCAAGATCGTAATATATATGTGTAATCTTACTATAAACATATGGCATATTGTTGGAAAATCTCTGGTTATTATAATAAAGGCTTCAACCTTTTATATTATTTAAGATTATAATAATCATTAGGAATGTATTAAGTGATGTCTATGTGGCATCAGTGTGAAACTGCCATCACTGATGGACCTGTAAATAGAAGTTTCATGTATAATTGAGTGACTCACATGAATACAGGACACATGCACTGTGTCTGTTAATTATGTTTACTAAGTGAACTATGACAAAAATATAAAAAAACAATACTTATATACCATTATTAATATAATAGATAAAAGTCTAAAATTGGGCCCATAAAATGGTGGTGGGGGGCATAACTCGAGAGTTAAATTTTTTATATATATCATTTATTGTGCTTAATATATTTTCAAATACATTTTTCAAATTCTTTTGAAATATACATGGTGTCTCAAAAAGTGTTTACACATTTTAAATAATTGTAAAGTCAGTCTTTATTAAAATATTTATCATTTCCAAGATTGAATAGAATCTACAGACATTATTTTATTGTTTGCCAATGTCTATTTCCTAACTGTTATCCATTCTGGTCCAGTCACTGCTGACAACATGAAGCAATGGAATTGCAAACATTACAAAACAAATCTTTTGCTATTTTTATGCATTCTCATTCAATGGATACTCTCAATTCAGCTACTGTTGCAGGTTTGTTTGTGTAGACTTTGTCTTTTAGATATCCTTATTAAAAAAATGGCTAGTGGTGTGAGGTCTGGTGAATTTGGAGGAAACACCTTCATCCAGTTCACCTAACATGATGATGGTAGTGTTGGGGTGCCCTATCTTGCTGAAAATAAAACACCTTATCTTCAAAGTCCTTTCTAATGCTTGGCATGACAGACTGTTACAGTGTGTGTATACATTTTTTTTAGGACACCCTGTATATTCAGATAAATATTCTCATTTGTGTGGATACTTGTTGGTTACTTTTTTTTTGAGGAAATGCTTTAGATGAAGCAAGTTATTCTGTAATGCTTGAGTATAAATTAGAGATTCATGTAAAACAACAAATTGTGATTGTTTTCCAGATAATTTTGCCCATTATAAGCAGATTAACCATCACTGACGATCGTAGAACCATGTTTAATACATCTTTAGATGACTACTTCTGGAGTACTTCTTGATCAATCAGGAATAAATTCTACAAAGTAGTTAAATTCTTCAGAATTTATTTCAATATCAATGGATGTCTTTTAGCTCATCAGTTAAGTGCCATATATGAGACACACTTGGGCGATCATGTCTCAAAAGTTTAAAAATTTAATCAAGATTCATCAAAAATTTCAATTAGAAAAACCAGTGAAATTTTCATGAGTCTTTCTGGTTATAATGAATTTGATAAATATTACTAGAGGGTCAAGTCTTATGGCACGTCTATGTCTGAGGACATCTTTAGTTTTCATTTGTTAAAATCAGCAAATTTTTAATCAAATGTTTTTCAACCAGCAAATCTTCAATAAAATAATCTTCAATCAAATTTTTGTCAATAAGCAAATTTTTTGCACAACCAAGAACAGTTAACAAAAGCTACAATTAGTGTATTTATACATGACAACATGAAATTGCAGCTGAAAAAATGAATGGTTTGGATGATTTTTCACATCTGCAAGTAAAAGTGGATGACAACATTCAATTTGAGGAATTGGATATTTTCTATGACTGTATTAGTAGACATGGTTAGTACCATAAATAGAGCTACTTGTGGTTGGAAGTATAAAAGACCATACTGTGGCAGCATTGGACCTCAGTGGAAAAAGGTAGAAATTGATTGATTTTGGAACCCATTTAGGTGTAGTGAATGTGGGTGCCCTAATCACTGGGTTAACAACTGACCAGCTTGATAATTTAATGAACAAAAACTCTCAAACAAAAACCTGAAGAAAATGCCTACCAGATGTAAAACAATCCCAATTTGTTTATACCAAACCATGTCATTAGAAGTCAGTTCTTGGTATGATGATAAACTACATCCTGCAGCAAGTCTCTTATCAGGAGATTGGAGATTTTGAGGAGTGTGGAATCACCTCTTAATTTTTTTTTTTTTTTTTTTTTAATCATTTCACCCCGAGCAAGGCAGAAACGCCACTGATGTGCAGGGGGTTACATAAATGTAGAAAGATTAATTAGAAAAGAGTGAGGAGTACAAGCTAGTTAGAAAGGAACAATAGAAAGCTGAGAAAGCAGGTGCAATGACAGATACATGGGCGGAGAGAACGTGAAGATTATACAGGGGAGGGGAGAGAGCTAGAGTCCAGTGGTTAGTAGGTGAGTATTAACTTTGCTTTTAAATTTCTGGAGGTCGTAGCCGTCAGGAAAGCAAGAATACGGGAGTGAGTTCCACAGGCGGGAAGTGCGAGAGAGGAAGCTGCAGGAGTAGAATTGTTGTCTGTGTTTGGCTAACCTGACTGTGAATGGGTGGGACCCAGTTGCCAGTCTGGTTGCACGGGTAAACACCTGTTGAGGAGGCATCAGTGACTTAAGCTCATCCGAGCAGAAGCCATGAAAGTATTTATAGAAGAGACAGAGGGAGGCCACATTTCGACGATGGGAAAGTGGCTGCAGACGAGTCGCCAGATCAGTACCTATCACATTACAGACTCTCCTTTGGAGCTTGTCAAGAACACTGAGGAGAACGGCAGGGGCACCTGACCATAAATGGCAGCAGTACTCCATGCACGGACGGATGGTTGACTTGTATATATGCAGGATGGATTCAGGTGGAAAAAACATCCTGGATCGACATAGTGACCCAATCTTCTTAGCAGTAGATTTTGCTATGGATTCAATATAGTGCTTCCATTTGAGGTCTGAGGACAGGGTAAGTCCGAGGAGGCGTAGTGTATTACTCTCCGGGAGAATCATCTGGTCCATGCTTATGGGAGGCAGAAGAGGTTGCCTGTAATGGTTGACAGACAACAGCTTGGTCTTAGAGGAATTGAAGTTGACAAGCCACTTCTTGCCCCAGTTCACCACAGAGTGTAGATCCCGCTCAAGGTCAGCAGTGAGATTATGTCTGTCCGCCACGACAGGTTTCTTACTGGAGCGGGAGTATATTGTAGTGTCATCTGCGTAGATGCCTACTTGGGACTTGATCTCATCTGGGAGGTCGTTGATGAAAATAAGGAAGAGCGTTAGGCCCAGGATAGAGCCTTGTGGGACACCAGCATTCGTGCTGTAGGACGAAGAGGCACGCCCATTCAGAATGACCTTCATTTTGCGGTTATTTAAGAAAGATTGGATTAGGTCAAGCAGGCGACCGGTAATACCATAACCGCGTAGTTTGCATAGGAGGCCAGGGTGCCAAACCCTGTCGAAAGCCTTGGAGATATCCAGAGCAACCGCGCGAGCCTCGTCAGACTCATCAAGGGCCTGTAGCATGTACTCCGTTACAGTTGTTAGCAGGTCGGCTGTGGATCTGTCAAATCGGAATCCATATTGCCTGTCGGAGAACAGTTTGTGGGCGGTGAGATGATGAACTATTTCAGCATTGATTATAGCCTCGAACACTTTCCCGAATATTGGTAGAAGACTGATAGGGCGATAGTTGGATGGGTCCGAGGGTTCACCACAGTTCTTAAAGACAGGAACGACTGAGGAGAATTTCCAGCATGCAGGAAAGCAGAAAGGCAGTAGTTAAACAGTTTAGAGAGGACAGGGGAAAGTTCAGGGGCACACCTCTTAAGGACTATCACCGGGATTCCATCGTCTCCACACGCCTTATGGGGGTCGAGTTTTGAAATTACTCTGGATACTATTGTCGGGGTAATATATACGTCGTGCAGTTTGGCCTCAGTTCTAATAGGGAAGTTGGGTGGGTGCACTCCGGATGAGTCGAATGTGGAGTTGGATGAGAATCTGCGGGCAAAGCACTCAGCTTTCTCCGCAGATGATGTGAGAACATCAAATCCATGGATTAAAGGGAGGTATTGAGGATTTCCTATTGTTGAGCACTCGTTTGCAAATCCTCCAATAGTCCTTGGAGCCGAACTTGCGGTCAGCTATGTGCTGTCACATTCTCTCAGCAAACAACTGTTTGGCGTCATTTAGGGTTCTCTTGCACTCACTGCGAGCAGATGTGAACAGGCGCCTATTGTGATCAGTTGGCTGTCTCCGGAATAGACGGAAGTAATGGTTCCTGTGGGCAATGGCGGCTGAGCAGGCCGGAGAGAACCACGGAGAGGAATGAGGTTTTAAGCAATACTTACTGGTGGGTATGAAGGCATCAATGCCAGCTTTCACCCATGAGGAGACCTCAGAGGCACAGTCATCAACTGATAGGTCAAACACTTTTCCCCAAGGGACGTCGCAGAGGAAATCGCGAAAGGCATCCCAGTCAGCTTTTTGGTAGAGGTAGGAGGTTCTATAAGTAGGGGGATCCTGGGGGGAGTGAGATTGGAAAGAAATACTGAGGGAGACTACAGCGTGGTCGGAGTTGCCGAGAGGGCAAAACTGCGAGACTTGACAGGCGTCGGGCGCAGAGGTGAAACATATATCTAGCAGTGAGGAATGACCCGAGGGTGTGCTTGGGAAGCGAGTGGGGAAGTCCACCACTTGCGTAAGGGATTGGGAAATAGCAAAGTTCATGGCGTGAATGCCCGCCGAATCAGTAACAGCATTTTCAAGCCACTCAGAGTGATGGGCATTGAGGTCTCCAAATACAAATATGTTGGCAAATGGGTGATAGGAAATAGCCTTATCTATGTCGTCGGCAATGCTATCTAGTAGGGAGCAGTCAGGAGAGGAGGGAGAACGGTAAAGGAAGAATAGGTAGCTAACCGAACTGAGGAGAGACAAGCGGAGACATATGTATTGGTGGTCAGTAGATTCGAGTGAAGTCACCCTAGTTATGGGGAGGTGTTCGCTGACATAAACACCCAGCCCATGCATGTGGACAGTGGAATCCTTCCTTAAAAGGGGAAAATAACCAGGGATGAAGAGGTCAGAGGAGGGAATAGCTGAGTTGAGGTTAGTTTCACAGAGCGCGAGGATGTCAGGGGACTTTTCATGCAGGAACGCTTCTACACTAGCAAAGTTAGTACGAATGCCTCAGATATTAGTGAAGGAGAGGTTAATGGGCTTAGGTGGTTTAGATTTAACTGGTTTAGGAATTGCTGTTGTTCCCAGGTTCACATTGATCTGGGGTGGTAACACATGTCAGGCTCTAGCTATGGTCAAATAGTGACCCCCCCCCCCCCCAAAAGCAAAACACTATGAAAGTATAGCAATACATTTTATAGCAAAATAACCAAATTGAGTTACGTGCTCCCCTTAATGAACTATTAAAGAAAGACAGGGTTTGATCAGCAGAATGCCAGCAGGCATTTGAAAAAATAAAGATAACACTGACATCAGACTTATTTCTTATGCATTACGACCTGGATTTAGAAATCATTGTTGCTTGTGATCCTAGTTTGTATGGTGTAGGAGCATGCATTCTTCACAAAATGACTGATGGAACAGTAAAACTGATGACTCATGCATCGAGAGCTTTGCTTCCTGCGGAAAAATATTATTTTTAGATTGAAAAAGAAGTCCTTGGGATTATATTCGTAGTTGTGAAGTTCCACTGCTAAATTTACAGTCGACGTTTCACTCTACAGACAGACCACAAGCCATTACTCACTATTTTGGGCTCAAAGAAAGGTCTGCCTATGCACACAGCTAACAGACTTCAGAGATTGAGTACAATCATGATAAACTACAATTTTAAAATGTAGAATGTGTCAACAAAAAAATTTGGCCATGTGGATGGATTGTCAAGACTATTTCCCAAGTACAAGGAACCACTGGAAGATACAGTGCTTGCTTCACTTCAATCTGATGGAGAATTAAAAACTACACTTTGAAATATGGTAAGGGAAATTTCAATGATGCTTGAACAAATAAAATGAGAGGCTCTCCAGGATGAGTATATCAAGGAAACAAAAGTGAAAATTGTGGAAAAGGACCAGCAAACTACAGACGTTTTCTTTATATGCGATGAGGTGCTACTATACAGAGAACGCGTTGTCATTCCGTTAACACTTCGGAAACGTATTTTGAAAGATTTTCATGTTGGCCATCCAGGGAGTACTAATATGAAAAGTCTGATGTGTAAGTATGTCTAGTGGAAAAAAATGGACAATGATATGCAAAACACTGTCAAATCATGTAAAGGTACCTATTTAACAGCCAAAGCACCTCCTATTATATTCAACCTCTGGCCTAAAACGGACCTACCTTGGTCTAGAATTAACATTGATTTTGCGGACCTCTAGAAGGATATTACTACCCCACTGTAACAACAATTTCTTAAAATTTAAAAAATAAATATTGAACAATTTCTTAAAATTTAAAAAGTAAATATTGAAAATTATTGTACAGTCACTGAAGGTAAGCAGCATCAACTCTGAGCAGTACTTAGAAGGGTGACCACGAAGGAATACCAGATGCTGTAAGTGTGGATGTGTGGGTGGTGTAATGGTTATGGCCTGAGTTGGAAATCAGCAAGCTGAGTTCCAATTATTGTGAGTTTGTTATATTCACTTATATACAAATATCCTTCAGAAAGGAATGAATCCACCTCTTCTTTCCCCGACTATAGATTAATTAGTTCACTGCCATATAGGAGTCAGCACTCTTTTCTTTGTTTCTGTTGACTCAAGTCTCCTCCTCATATGTGAGGAAATTGTACAGCATTCACTGCCATACAGGAGGATTGATATTAGTACTTTAGCACTCTTTTCATTGTTTCTGTGGTTTCAAGTCTCTTCTTCCTCTCTGAGGAGATTGTCCAACATTCACTGCCATATTGGAAGACTGATATTAGGTCACATTTCAAAACTCTTTTCTTTGTTTGAAACTGTTTGAAACTTACAACTTCTTCGTTGCTCACATGTGCCACCCTCTTAGCATTTTTTTGTAGAACCACATCTCTGTTGTTTGAAGTTACTTCTTCATCTGGGAGGAAACTGTCTAGTATTCTCTGTTACATAGGAGGATTGATATTATATAGCAGTTCAGAACTGTTGCCTTAAGTCTTCTATTCATCTGTGAGGAGATTGTTTAGCATTCATTGCCATATATATATATATATATATATATGTTTTTAGTCAGTAATATTATTATTAGTATGCCCTTTTTTTAATTTGGTTGGCATTTGTAAAATCAAAGTTATAGCCAGTTTTCTTCCTGTGTATTATGAACAAGTTGGAATGGTTTCCATTTCATGTTTGTAGATACAAGCTTTTAGATTTCCTGATGTCTCTCCAATGTAAATGCTTTTACATTGTAAGCATTTATTTGATAAATACTAGCATATGAGTTGTTGTTAGATTTAGGATTTATTTTTCTTTCTAATTATATCTCTGTCTTGGATGTGGTTGTAAAGATCTTAGTAATAGGTACAACTAATTTATTTACAAGTTTTGTAGAAAGAGTGTTAGAGGGTAGGATTATGAATTTTGTGTTGTTGTTAGAAGTGCTGTTAATGGTGTCTAGGTTTTTGGATTTGCAGATTTTGTAAGCTTGTTTCCTAGCATTGTGGATGAAATGATGTGGGTAATAAAGAAGTGTAAATGTTTTTTCAGTGTATTTCTCTTCTTCACCTCAGTATTCTGGGCTATATATCTTGAGGGAGATTTCTGTGTTTACTACTTGATAAGATGCCAGCTTCATAAAGCAACTAAAGCAGCATTTTTTTTCCCCCTAGAGGTTTCATTTTGTATCTTCAAAAAAGCATTACTTTTTCAATATTTGAAGCAGAGACATATCTTACAATGAGAGGATGAATTAAACTTCATTTGTACTCTGTGAGGCAATGAAAACAAAAACAATCTCAGAATTGGTGTTACTCTCTTTTTAAATGTCTACTTGATAGATACTAATACAGAAACATAATACTAAAGCAAACACAGCACTACTTATATTGTACCTTTTTTACAGTGCTATAGTAACAGACAAGTGGAATTATTATATAGATAGCTAAAATGTACTTTTTGCTTATTATTCTTTCAAATATAATAATTTAGTATTTTTTTTCATTTTCAGTTCTGAACCAGTCAAATTTAAACATCAAGATTTCAGGGATTGCTGACATGTATGAAACTTTGGGGCGTTTTCTCAAGGATCTGAGTCTCCTTAGTCAGGTAAAAGATTTAGTATGATGACGTAAGTTTTGGAACTACTTAAATTAAGCGGTCTGTTTTAAAGCATTTCTTTTTTAACAATTTTTATAAATTAGTGTTCATCATACATTCCTCTATCCCCATCATTTTTATTTCACGTAATTGGAAAATATTGACTTTTTTTATCATTCTAGGTGTGGGGTCCTGTAAATAATACAGAGTTAACCAAAAAAACATGTACGCACTTCAGGAAAATAAAAACTTGTCATAATTTTATCAAATTGCAGTACCACTGTTTACTGTTGTATATTTTCTCAACAGATATCATTTAAGGAATATAAGATTATTTTAAATTAATATTTCAAATTTGAAAATGTTGCTGAAGTCCAAAGACAGCGGTATCACAAGTTTGGGACTCAAGCTCCAACACATTTGACAATTTCAAATTGATTTGTGATAAGTTTGAAGCACACAGCAGCATATGTGATGAGCATAAAGGAAAATCCAGGAGACTTCAGATAGCAACAAGTGCTGCTTCCTCTGTTTTTGTATTGGATCAGTTCACATATTGTCCAAGCAGTAGTTCACTGAAATAATAAATGTCTGGAAGCTAAAGGCCACAATTTTGAGCATCTCTTGTGATTGTAGTGTCCAATGATAGTTTCTATTAATCTTGTGATATCTGAACAAATTTAGTATTAGAATATCTATACAAGTTTTTCCTTTCTTGAAGAATTTCTGTTTTTTTTGTGGACTCTGTATAAACACAGTGGAACACCAATCTCTTACTTCATAAAGAGATGCTTTGACTGTCACTTATTTTTATTTACAAATATCAAGTTTGAAACTACTTACATCATTGATAAATGTGTACTACAGAGTGCAGCAAAAATATCTCCCATGTGATGGTAAGACATTTGTGACAGTGATATCTTCATTTAGCTAATGCCTTACCATTATGTAGAAGGTATTTCTACCGTACGCTTTGTTATGAATTGGTGGGGGAAAAGAGAACATCAGTATTATGCAGTTATCAGTTATGTAAACGCAATTTCAAATTTGTAAATAAACATAAAGTACAGATAACCCTTTGAGAAGTTAAGGATTCTGAGCATGAAAGAATGATTTTCTAAGCATCACTTAGATGTGGCACAAGGCTGAAAGTATGAGGAGCAAACTCACTACTCAGTCATAATTGATCTAGCAAGGCAAGCTTGCTAACCATTACCCCACGTGCAGGTACCCAAATGATTTTGTAAGTGTAGATTAAATGTGACACAAGGCCAAAAGTAAGGAGCACCCAGTGTGGATCAAACTCACTACTCATTCATAATTGATCTAGCAAGGCAAGCTTGCTAACCATTACACAATGTCGAAGTGCCCAGTGTGAGAAAATGTAAGGAAAAGAAAACATTATTCAGGAGAGATGCCAAGAAAAAACAGGAATTAAGAAAACAGAAGGTAACCATTGACATTGTATTTAAGTTTTTCAAAGTCTTCCCTGTTTATTTTTATATGAGTGGGTCAGTTAAAATAAGGGCCTTTAGCTTCCAGACATTTATTATTTCAGTGAACTACTGGTTGGACAATATGTGAACTGATCCGATACTATAACCAAGGAAGCAGCACTTGTTGCTATATGAGGTCTCCTGGATTTTCCTTTATGCACATCGCATGTGGTACTGTGTGCTTTGAACTTATCACAAATCAATTTGAAATTGTCAAACATGTTGGAAGTTGTGTTCCAATCTTATGAAACCACTGTCTTTGGCCTTTACCAACATTTTCAAATTTGAAATACTACTGTAAAATAATCTTACATTCCTTACATGACATCTGTTGAGAAAATATACAGTAATAAACAGCGTTATTGTAATTTGATAAAATTATGACAAACAAGTTTTTCCTTTTCTGAAGTACATATACTTTTTTTTTTGGCAAACTCTGTTTGATTTAGGGACCCCATTTCTAGAATGATAAAAAATTCAAGTGAAAAAAAAAAAAAGAACGTAGATAATGTTACAACAATTTCTGCTTCCTTTTTAATAGAAGGGTTAACTATTGAATTCTCAGTTCCAATACTTGGATTTAGGGAAAAATAATTTAAGATCTTATAAGGTATCTTTTAAAGTTTGTGTTAAAAATGTATGCAAACTATGTGGACCATACAAAGGTAATTTATGCCAAATTAAGTGCTTAAATAAAGTTTTTACTTGTGAAATAACCCCAGATTAGGTTTATTCATGTCCTTGATTGGCTTATAATTGAAGAAACATCAGTAGAGTAGTTTAGGATTTGTAGGGTTTTAGCAAGCAATAGATGGTCATGTAATCTCTAAATGTCAAAACGAATCAATTATATATTAAATTAAATAATAAATAAATTAAAATATGTAACTGAAGTTTTAAAAAAATAAATAAAAATCAAATTTAAATATTAAATTAAGTAAGGCCTTTAATAAGCAATTCTTTAAAAAAGTTTAATATCAGTTTCGGTTTTAATCAGAATTGTAATTCATAAGGTTTAATTAAACTATAATTAATTCAACAGAGAATATTAGACCTATTTCAAACCTAGATTTATGCAGATGGTTATCTATTCAATATATTGCAGAGCTAGGTTTTCCAAGTACCCGTTAAGGTTCGATTTGATATGAATAAAACCTATAAACTCTATATAGTCATATACTGCCAGTTAATAACTGATTTAAAATATTTTCTGTTTTATTGTTTATCTTAGGCACCTTGTATTTCTGAAAATGACATCTGTCTTCTATAACAATTCAGCTACATCTGCACCACACCTCATGCTATACACCCTCACTAAATCAGGAAAATAGTTTGGGGGGAGTAAAAGAAACAAGTAACTTACTATTAATAGGCATTACAATTACTTTAAAAAAATATGGGGTAACAAAACACCCCATGTCATTTACGCAGGGTTAAATAAATTTTCCGTGATTTTTTTCCTGACTTTATCATTAGCCACTATAAATTTTTAACTTTTTTCTGTGACTATATTACCAGTGATGAATTTAAGTAGTGTCCAGTTTTTTGTTTGTTAACTTTTAAGAATTATGCTGATTGTGTAATTAAAATGGAATCAAATTAAAAGAGAAAATAACTTCTTGTAAAAGGATTAAAATAAAGTTAATAAAGAATAAAAAATTTAAAACAATATTAGTTGTATGTTAGAAAATTATTTCAAATAGAGCTATGCTTTGAATCTATTTTTACTGCATTTGTAAACAACAACTTGCTGTAGATTTCTATAAAGTTCTACCAGTTCTAACCTTCAAAGCTAAGATACACAGGACAGTTTGGCATGTCGAGATATGGGCCTCTCTGTAATGTCAAGATCCGGGTTTTTGTAAGATGTCTCATGCCAGTAAAATCAGAGGGAAGTCAGCAGTTGACAAGACACGGTTTCTTGTGAAGTCAGTCTTGTGGTCATCTTGTACCTAAAGTTACTGTGGTTCTCAAGGCAGCATTATTTTTGTTATTTTCCATCTGTTTCCCCCCTCTGCATATTAATCCCTAGTTAGTGGGAGAACAATCGGTTAGATGTTTCCCCCCAAACTCAGCACACTCTTGCCGTACATTACAACACCCACTGTGCCATGCACATTGTAGTGAATCACCACCATTCTCTTTGCATTTTATTGGTAAGATGTAAGTTCCACTCAAGCAACTTCTTCCCACAATACACTGCTTTGTGGAACCAACATCCTAGAGGATGCTTCTGTGATCACTACAATCTTAACCTCTTCAAGTCTAGTGTTGACCATTATCTTCTCCACACTTTCCCATAAACTGTGCCTCTTGCTCTGTAACACTCTATCTCGTGTGGCTCTTGGGCCTTGTACAGGGGGAACATTGTAAAAATTAAATAAAATCATCTTGAAATAAATTTCTATAAAGGAAAAAAAATTTGCAATGTACTTATATACTATCATTTTCCACAGTAATTATTAAGGGTTACTGAAAAGATGTTAGTCTAACCAAGGAAAGATTAAAAAAAAAATTGGTTATTATTTATAAATCTATACTATAAAACATTCGATTCTTTGTCACACACAGTTTGCATGTAACTTGCACATGTGCAATGTATATGTGTATATCTATGATGTGTGTCAGTAACTTACATATGCTTTTGCCAATTAATATATACACAAACAGTTTGAAATAAGACATTGAAATAATACATTTCCCTCCTGCTCAGTCTGGAAATCTCTACACTGGGGTGAGCAATAAAATAAAAGTGAGACAAAAAGTTTTTTTTCTAGTTTCAAATCTTAAAAGTGTTAGATAATTATAAGTGTTAACTAGGTTCCATTGGCAAAAAAAGTATCCTTATAGATCTTTACAATTTAAAAAAGGACCTTTATAGAACCTTACAAATTAAAATAAAGAATCCTTATAGATCCTTACAAATTTAAAAAAGGATCTTTTTAGATCTTTAGAAATTAAATAAAGATCTTTGTAGATCTTTACAAATTAAAAAAGAATCCTTATAGATCCTTACAAATTAAAAAGGATCCATATAGATCTTTAAAAATTAAAATAAAGAATCCTTATTCTTACTAATTAAAAAGATCCTTTTAGATCCTTAAAAACTAAAATAAAGTATCCTTATAAATCCTTACAAATAAAAAAAGAATCTTATAGATTCTTCCAAACTAGAAAAGGATCTTTATAAATTCTTACTTCTTGATAGGTGTAGTGATGGCATAATGTCTTTGATGCATTTTTGTAGGCTCTTCCTGCTTTGCAAAGATCTTTAGAAATCCGTGAAACTGGACTTGACCCTGATCATCCAGCTGTGGCCAGGTCATTGCATCAACTTGCTGGTTTGCATGCACAATGGGGAAAAGTGACCACTGCTGAGACACTGTACAAACAAGCGCTGGACATTTATGAAAATGCTCTGGGAACTGAACATTATTTGGTTGCCAAGGAACTTGATGCTCTGGCTGTGCTTTATCAAAAACAGGATAAGTGAGTTATTCTTTTATAAGATGTGGGGGATCAGTTTATTACTTTGTAACCATTCAAAATTGAATCCTTTTTCTTATTTTTATCTGTTAGGATAATTTTAAAAAAAATATTTGTTTAATCATCAATTGAAAGACCAGTCATTTGTCTATATTTCTGAAATAAGGTATTGTAATTATTTACATTGTTTGGACTGTTGTCCTCATCTTTATTGTCATATTCATGACATTTTGGCCATTGTTTGCATTAACCTTCTTCGGAAGGTGATCAGAATTTTGAATTGAACCCTTTATTTCAATCAGTGGGGTAAATTGTTCTTGTTCCATGAATCAAACCATTTCCAAACATTTCAGTTATTTCTATTTAACTCAACTCTCTAAGTTTTTTGTTCACCATTGTTGTAGCCAGGTATTGAATTCACAACCCCTTGGGTCAAGTCCCTGGATTCAACTAACACTTTTATCCACTGGACCATGTGTCCTTGAGGACATTCAGAAGTAGCATGACTCATGGAACAAGATCAATTTTGGGTGGTCAGTTTTTTTCAAAGGACTCTGCTTTTACTGCTATCTAAAATCACTGACAAAATTTTATGTTTGCCAATTCAAATTCAGAGACAGGATTCCTGAAAAATCCTTGTCATTAAATTGACTAAAAAGGAATAAGAATTTAATTATCTCCTAAGGGTGTGTGAGAAATCATATACCTACATATGAAAAACGTTTTGAAAAATAAATGATTAAATGTTATTTTGGAGCTGCTCAGAAGCAGGGAGTGAGAGAATTTGATTTTGTTTATATGTCTGGGGGTGGGGTGATCAATTACAATAAATTTACATTGTAAACTGGAGCCTACTGTTAACTTTCATAAAATTAAAAAAAATGGTAATCTTTAACCATCATGTTCACAAAAGAAACAGTGTGTTGAAAAGGACATTTCTTTTCCTTGACATTGCTATTATTCACTACCTTCACTCATCAGCAATAAATAGTTTTAAAAATTAATTACAAGAATTGTAATAAAACCGAAACATATGAAAATTAATTTCTACATTTTCTTTGTTCTTGAGAGTTAACAAAAATATTAAGCACTATTTTTTTTTGCAGGCATGAATTGGCAGAACCTCTCAAACGACGAGCATTAATTATTAAGAAAAAAACCCGTGGACCTCGTATTAGTACTGTGAGTAATGAATTAGTTTCTTTTATAGCTCCCACTCCCATATGCTCCCTGTTTTTTGTGTGGGACAGGCAGATTTGCCTTATGTACCTTTTTAAAATTATTTTTTTTTAAAAACAAAGTAGTGGTTTCTAATGAGTACAAAACAATAAGAAATGAAAATAAACATTTTTAGAATTTCTAAAAAAAAGGATACTTCCTGTTTCTTGTTCTTTCCTTCCAGCATGCAGTAGTGACAACACAAACATGAGATTGGTGTCCTCAGCATAGGAATACCTTTCCCCTGATTAACTGAATTTTCACACACACACAATTCCTAATAGCTAGCTGCTGCTTATTAAAATTTTTAGAATCTGACCCATTTCAAATTATGTTACCTCAAAATGCTGAATACATTTTCTATATAGATGATTCCACTTCTAAAAATATATATATAATAATATTTTGGAGCAGATCAAAGATAATTAATTTTATTAATTAATTAGTAACTTTAACTGGAAAATCTTCTAATTGCTATTATAGATCATAAGAGAATGTACTAAGAGAAATTTTCTTTATTCTCCGAATATGAGCAAAGGAAAATGGAGGTGATTAATTTTATTAATTAATTATTAACTATAACTGAAAAATTTTCTAATTACTATTATAAGTCAGGAAAATGTACCAAAAGACATTTATCTTTATTCTCCGAATAGGAGCGAAGGAAAAGAAGGCAGGGATGAAAGATATCAAACGATATTTCTCGGTTGTTATTTTAGACCAGAGAAAGAAGAAGAAGAAAGAAAGAAAAGACTTAAATTTGTTTCAATGCCACGAAACAATAGATTTTGATTTCAGGCCACTCAACAAAGCTAACAATTGTCATTCTAAACATAAGAGAAAGAGATAAATTAAATTGTTATTTTTTCGCTGGGCATTTGTAAAAGCCGAAAAAGAAATTTCACTTTTATTAATAATTATTGTATCCAATTGTTCTGAATTGTGAAAAGAATTAAGGTAACAATGATCCTGAAGTAATTTAGAGAAAGAAACATTTTCACTGACACCAGATAGCAAGGCATTCCTGTTTTTGAAAATATAGGTGACTCAGGGATGGATGTTAGAGAACACAGGTGCAGAGAAATCCTTATCTGGGTAACAATGTCAATGGACCCTTGTCAACTTGTTTAGGCGAAGCTAGTTCAAAAAAAGTTAATAGTGATTGTTTTAAGAAAAAAAAATCCCTGAAATTGTTTCGTGAGAGAGAAAATTCGGTTAAGTCAAACCCTGAAAAGGGGTATGGGAAAATGACGTCATAAGATGGAGAGGAATTTCATTGGTCCTGTAAACAAGCGCCGAAAGAGGGAGATGACCAACAATTGATGTCATGCAAAGTAGATTAATCCCACTGGGTAAACCAGAGGCAACAATGAGTAGCAGCTAACCTCGGCATTCTATTGGTCGCCAAGATGGGGGGTTAGACACCCAGCGATCGTCGGCCCCACACCATGGCATGGGCATAAATACTGCTGGCCAAGCAGAGTTAGAGAAAGAAGAGAAGTGATTTTACAGACAAAGTTGCAGTTGAAGTCGGAGTTTGAAGTCGAAGTCGGAATGGCAAAGATCAACAGAAGAGGCCTGATGCCGGCTAACCAGAGTTAAAGACAGACAAGAGATTTTGCAGACAAAGTAGTTGCAGCTCAAGTGGCAGAGAGTTTGAGTTCCCGGTCCAGAGACATAATGACTAAAGACAGTTTCCAGTTGAAGAAGTAAAGAGACAGAGAGATGATTGTCATGCTGTTGGGTGCTGACTGTAGTGAAGCCTGTCGCCAATCAACCAACCTGAGTTAAGAGACAGACAAGAAGAGAATTTGCAGACGAATTTGAAATTGCTAAATGAAGAGAGTAACCTAGCACTTTGGCAATTTCTGTAACATTCTGGAAAACAAGCAATAAGTTGACTAGACTTATAATTAACCTAGAAGTCTGTGTGGAGCAGCAAGCTGCTGGCCAGTCAGATTTCTCGTTATTGCTTAGGAGAATAATTCGATTTGTTTAAGAAACTTCTGTTCCGCTACCAGTTTGATAAAAGCAGGGATTGGGAATTATCCAAGAGACTATTGTGTATATTCTGTATATAAAGATGTTATTTTACAACATTTTTCAACTGTCAATCCACTTATTTTTCTTGGTGCTATATTTCTTTCTTTTATTACTCAATTGCGTGCATGCTTCCCAGTTTGGTTTAGTTTGGCAGAGGGACAGCTAGTGGAGAACTCACATGACTACCTTGTGATTTATCAACACAACATGGGACAAGGGAGATCACCGTGGCAGGGTCAATCTACGACCAGCTATCTGGATCGAAACCAACAGTGACCGGCTGGGTAGTGGCATATATACACACAATAGTAAATTACTAAGCAAATTCATAATATATGAAAAACAAACATTTTAATATCCTGTAAATTAAAACTTATTATGGTTTTAATGTGATAGATATGAGCCAGTAACAAATGTTACCACTAAAGAAAATGCAGAGTGGTATATCCACTCCGACAGCTTGACAACACTCAGCCTCTTTGTCAACTGACATGACAAGCTTCAATGCCAGGCCAGTATACAACTAACTCTCCCATCTTGCAGGTTGTCTCCCTTGCCCATAAAAGAAACATTCTGCCATGGCCCATTTATACTGGCAATAAAGATCATAGGTTGTGTCCTCATCTTTTCAACTCATCAGCAATACTTTGCTGTTTCATTTGTTACTCATGCAACCCTATGCAGTATGTGTGTTATTCTACTTGCATATCGTATTACATTTTTCTTTTTTTTTTAAATGTAAATAATTGATTTTCTCTCCAAGGATCTGCTGAAACCTTTACCGGCTTCTCATTCTTGACAAAAAGAGTCTTTTTAGGCAATTGATTGATCCACTTCCAATTACAGAAGCCATGAAGATGTCAATCAAGCATCTTGGCATATTAGCTAATCAGTCTGTTGTTTTGACAATTGCACACACTGTGATCACTAGGAGGCATACAGCCATATCACATTGAAACCATCTGTTCTTGTACAATTACCAAAGTTAAGCGACATCAAGCTTAGTCAGTACCTAGATGGGTGACCATTTGGAAATACTAGGTGCTGTAAGTTTGAGTGTGTGGGTGGTATAAAGAGCTTAGAACCATATTATGTTGAAACTTTCTTTGTATGATCACTGAAGTTAAGCCTGGTCAGTACCTAGATGGACAACTGCTTGAGAATACCATTTACTGTAAGCTTGGATGTGTGGGTGGTGTAAATGATAATGGCTTATAATTGTTAATCTAAGAGCCAAGTTCCTATTCCAGTTGGGGTTATCTACCATCTGCTCATGTATTGAATACTGCTGCCACATCTGGTTGGGTGCCCCTGCTATTCTCCTCAGGGTTCTTGACAAAATACAATGAGGAATCTGTAATGTGATCAATGCCGACTTGGCAGACCGGCTGCAGTCACTCTCTTGGCGTGACGTGGCTTCCCTGTGCCTCTTCTATAAATACTTTCACGGCTTCTACTCCGATGAACTTAGATCACTGGTGCCCCCCTAGGTACGAATTTGCATGAGATATTAGATTAGCAACTAGGTCCCACCCCTTTTACAGTGAAACATAAGATGTAACCGCAATTTCTACTTCAACAGCTTCTTTTCTCGCACTTCCTGCCTGTGGAATTCCCTTCTACTTACTTGCTTCCCCAACAGCTACAATCTCCAGGAGTTTAAATGTAAGGTCAATAGACACCTCCTAACACACTAACTTGCATTCATTCTCTTAAACACTCTTCCCATCTACCCAACCCTCATCCTCGGTATCCTTACCTGTCTATCACCCTCCTTCTGACATTTCCTATATCTAACCACTCTTTCTCATCACTTTCCCCAATGTAACCCCCTGCACAATAGTGGCAGTGGAATGCCTTGCTCAGGGTGAAATGTTTAAAAAAAAAAATTAAACTTATTTGGAAATACTCTTGGGGAAAGATATGGATCCCCCTCCAGGTTTATTAGTAAGACTTGTATCACTAAATCATTACCAAAAAAAGTTTTGCAATCTAAAAATATTTTCTGGCTTTAAATAACCTGCAAAAGGTTCATAATCCATAAAAATAATGAATCAATCAATGTGACCACCAGTACTGTTACCCTTTTTTTCTCTCGGTTTGTACTGTATTTTTCTTTTTCTTCTTGCAGGGCCAAATTCGTAGCATTGACCCAATGGTACAGCGCAGAGCTCTTCAGTTAGAAGAATTGGCAATGGGACCAGATTCTGCTGACCTTGCACATACTCTAAATGAACTTGGCGTTCTTTATTATTTGCAGAACAACCAGGAGTAAGTAAGGCATGGAAAAGATTTTCTTGGACTTTTTTCTTTGAAGTGGAACCAGCAGAAAGGGTTCTCACCATTCGTGTAATATGATGGAAATATGCCAAATTTAAACTCATTGGTTAGTATAAAGTGAATGATTATTTAAAGCTAGTACATGTCAGGGCAGGAAAAAAAAAGGCATAAATTTTTATTAATGACCTTCTCAATGGTATCAGACATCAACTTAGTATCTATGCTGAAGACACAGCCATTTACTCCTGTCTTGGTAGTAAGTTTGATTAGTTCAATAAGTTCAAATTGACTTTCAGTCTGTTGTTAACTGGGGCAAAGAATGGCTTGTTAATTTTGACACCTCCAGTACAAAATTCAGTCAGTCAGTTAAGTGCCTTATGTGATAACTGTTTGGGTGATCCTGTTTTGAAAGAGACATGACTGACTGGGCAGAAGATTATCGCGCAGTAGGTTGTCATTACTTTATGCGGTAGAATGGTTGCCAACCAAGGCTATAGAACCCAATCTGTCCTGTTATTTAACCCATAACTGGAAGGACGAGACGGATTAATACCTCAATCTGTCTTGCTATTTAACTCATAGATTCATATTTTTCCCAAGGATATTTGCGCATAAGTGAATGCAACAAATTGAACTGGAATTTGAACTTGGCTCTTTAAATTCTCATTCCTAGATGATATTCACTTCACCACAATGCACAAAACAAAATTACTCTCTCTTAATCCTCTGAGAGCCCTCGTTCTGCTTTTTGCAGATGTTAACCTCCAGGAGAGTGAACTATTGCACCTTCTCAGGCTAATATTCTTCGTTGACATGAATCGATCACTGGGCAGCGGCTAAGAAAGTTCACTGTGTCGTGCTAGACAGTTTTTCTCTCCCAAATCTATCTTGCATATCTATAGGTCTACAATTCATCCATGTTTAGACTATTGCAGCCATTTATGGTGTGGTGCTCCTGCTATATATTTAAGGATCCTTGATAAAATTAAAAAAAGAATCAGTAATATTATTAGGTCCTGGTGTTTTGCTATGTGTTGTAATCTAAAAAGGTTACTGAATGAGAAATAACCAAACAAGACAGAGGTTGGAAAATGAAATAGAAATCTTTATAATGTCAACAAAATACAATAGTTGCCAGCTGCATAAAGTAGATAACCACTGCTAGAGGTGAACTTCTAGACAGCAATATTCCCAACTCACAATGGTGTCCAATGCATTTATGAGGATTGATGTTCATAGGTATGTATATAACACTATTGTACGTAGATATTTTGAATTTAAGTGCAGTACTAGACTGGTGACGAGGTTTCATTAATTTACAGTCGAGCTGGCTAGATGTAACTGTAAATTCTATACCAACAGTTACTTTTCTTGCATTTCTTGCTTGTGGAAGTCTCTTCTGGTCTTACACTTTCCTGTCTAGTTTGATCTTCAAAAATTTAAATGCAATGTCAATTGTTATCCTCTGATTCTTTTTTACTCTTCTATTATTCTTGCTCCTTAGTAATATCTCTGTTTTCTAATTCTTCTACACCAAGTCCTGGGCATGACAGTAAACTGCAGCTGGCAGCAAGGCCTCTGATTGGGAGGTTGTGAGGAGCATGGAACCACCTCTTAATTGCTGTTGTTCCCAGGTCCACCCTGATCTGGAGTGGTAGCACCTGTTAGGGACCCAGCTATGGGCAAATAGTTAAACCCCAAACTGGGGTCAAAACGGTATGAAAGTATAAAAATTGACTTTTATAGAAAAATATTACCAACAATACATTTTTGAAGAAAAAATTATTAACATAACACATTTTTGAAGGAAAAAAAATTATTCTCAGCAAAACATTTTTGAATCTAAAACTAGAAGACATTTTCAGTTTTCTAAAATAAAAAGAATAAAAACAAAAAAAATTTTAATTAAATCTGACTAAATCAACTTTCTCACTATAATCGAACATTAAAAAAATACCTTAAAACTCCACCTTTTTGGCATTAAATAACCCACAGAGGTTGATATGCCATTAAACAAAACTCAAACTCAAATTTCTACACCCAGTAACCCCTTGTGTTTTAGTGGCTTTACTGCTTTGCTTGGGGTGACTTGATTCACTCACTTTCCCACTGCCTTAAAGTTGCTTTTATACATCACATAACTTTCATTACAGTCTATTGTTACAATTTTTTCTTTTTTAATTGATATCACCACAAGCAAGGCAGTGAAACCACTAATTCTCGAGGATTTGGTTACAGGGTGTGGAAGAATTAAGGACAGAAACATTAAGATTAACATTTTTTGCAGATTAAAGTTGCCTGAAAAGCATTGAGCTGGGTGGGGTGTTCTACAAGTAGGAAGTGTGAGAAATGAAACAGCATAGAACTTACGGCTACAGTATTTATAAAAAAAGGTACAGAGAGGCAACTTTACAGTGGTGGGTAAGTGATTGAAGCTGAGCTGCCAGATCAGAACCAATATTATTGCTTATTCTTCTTTGAATTTTATCAAGGAGCTCAAGGTAAATAGCAAAGGCACCAGACCATATGGGGCAGCAATATTTTAATCATGGATGAATGATAGACTTACAGATATATAAGAGTGATTCCAGGGAGAAAAATTGTCATGCATGACACAGTGAATCAACTTTCGTAGCATCTGAATTGTTCTATTTTATTATTAATTATTGTTGTTAATCTCTTATTGTGCCTAATAAGATCTACAATATTAATGTATCTTATACCTGTCACATAACTTTTATTACTATATATTGTTATTTTCTTATTGTTTTAAATATACTAATTACTTCTTATCAAGTATAAAAAAAAAGAACAAAAACACAGAATTCCAGTAGTGATGTCGATACAGGTAATGTTTGGTGACATCACTATACAATGCCTAGACATATCAGTGGTCCTTTAAAATCTGGTGAATCAGTGTGATTACTACATAATATTAGGTACCTACCTCATGATTTTTGACATGAGATTTAGTATATATTAGTTTAACTATTATGCATTTCAAGCAATGGAACAGACTCTTTCATAGATGCTTCCCTGATTTCTATAATCTTGACCCCTTCAGATCCTGAGTCAGCTGTTATCTTTCCTACATATCCTGAACATCTGCTTGAGGACAAAGCATTTTATAGTTAATTGCATACAAAAAAAAAAGAAAAAAAAGCCACCCTCTTTCATCCCAATTACCTCATCTATTTGAAATTTGAAACTAGAGTGTAAGGATGTGTCCCCCATGGAAGGAAGAAAAATACTTGAAATCATTTATTTCTTAACTTTTTGAATCTACAGTCTTAACAGTTAGCCTTAGACTTGAAAAGGTTATCTTTCCCAGATAGTGTGCCCCTTACATTTTCTGCTTACACAACAACCACCTTCAGTAAGCCTTTGAATGTTTTATTTATCCAAACACTGTCAGCTATACTTTCAGCTGTTATCAAGGATAAATTTTACTTTTAACTTAATATATAAATTCTTTTTTATCTGTATGTATGTAGAGTAATAGGAATGTCTTATATTCCAAATATGGGGGAAGCACATTGTGACTGTGTTTGGAATATAGAACTATATATATATATATATATATATATATATATATATAAAATTCATCCTTGAAAATGGCTAAAGATATAGTGGAAACTGCTTGGATAAATAAAATATTTAGAGAATTTTTATATAATTTATGTTCTGAAAAGAAAAAAAAATTATAATATCCCATGAAAAATGATAAAGAAATAACCATGCACCTTATTTGTCATTTTTAATAAAACATGCATAAAAGTGAGATTGATGCCTCTCTCTCTCTCCTATATATATATATAACCTGCCATGCTCTACATTTGCAAGTGTCAGATCAGACCCTAAATGGAGTATTGCTGTCTTATCTTCTTTTTCTGTCCTTGACAAAGCATTTTGTTATTGACAACTACACAGACACAAAAATAGATATTGCTTTTATTCTAACCATCTCATCTATTTTAGATTTAAAACTTCTTACATGGAGTAGAGAAAAATACAGGCAATGATTTGTTAAATTTTTGTTATTAACATTTTTCTTGGTTTTTGTTTTTTCCTCTCAAATTTCTTCACTTCTTTTCATTTCTCTTTTCATAAAATTTATATTAATTTTTCTTTTTTGTCTCGGTTTTCTCATCTTTTTTTCCTTAAAACATTTTTTGTTGCTTCTTTAGCTTTTGTGAAGAATAAATTTAAAAATCTGAATAAATTAAAATTTAGTAAAAAAAACAAAACAAAACAAAAATTAGAATTAATTTGCAGCAGCCATGTTATTTTATTAATTAATCAGTTTCAGAGAAAATAAAAAAATCTTTTGTTAAGAATTAAAATCTGATAGAGTGGATAGCAACTTAAAATAAAATTTAATTAACTTCTAATTTACAGTGCAATAAAAATAAATTACACAGCATTTAGAATATATCAAATTATTAAAGTTTCAGCTTTTAATATATATCTTATAAATATTAGAAATTTTATATTCTTCAAGCAACACCTTAAAATATTTGCATGTATTTTGTGTTTACTTTTACGCCTGCATGCCAGTTATAAATAAAGGCACAATATACCAAGCAGTCAGTCTGAGTTGAAGTATTAAGAGGAGTCATTAAGAAATCTTCCTATGTCTAATCAGTTTCCTGTTGTAAGAAAACTGTTCTTCATAAAAATAAATTTTGTGTAAAATATCTCAGTTTCTGAAATATAAAAATTTTTGGATTTACACTTTATTTGCTTTCTTTTACGTTCCATATTCCAGAGTTAGAAATTGTTTATCATGAAAAACAAATTAAAATATCTTGCTTGAAATGGGATGCAATTTGTATAGCTCAGGGAAATAAAATATTGCCGCCTCTCCGTCTCAAGGGAGAGAACTCCTGTATCATAAAGATGTATTTGTATTGTGATGTAATCAACAATTTATGTAAGAGTGTACCAGTGCATTAAAACAAAACAAACAAAAAAAAGTACCTCAGTGCTATTATAAAATTAGAGAGTTTATTTGTTTATTTGTCAAGTTTAAAATTATATTTGTACTACATCATCATAAAAATTCACAATATAGATCGGTAATTCACATATCTATAGGGTAGGCTCTTCACTCTTATACACACACAGTATTTCATAAAAATGCCTTTATTTTATTTCTCAGATGAAGTTTGTTTCACTTTAGTTACTTTTCATCACAAGTATTGAGATGGTTTCCCAATGTCTGCAGACTGCTAATCCAAATAATTCTGAAAAAGAAATATGAGTGAAAAATGAATAAGAATTGACAAGGCTTCATCTAATAATAATAATAAAATTCAAGATAAGATAATATTACTCCTAATACTACTAGTGGAAATAAAGTAATTGAAATGAAGATGAAAGAAATACTAGTGAAAAATGAATAAGAATTGACAAGGCTTCATCTAATAATAATAAAATTCAAGATAATATTACTACTAATACTACTTGTGAAAATAAAGCAATTGAAGTGAAGAGGAAAGAAATACTAGTAAAAAATTATTTATCGTTGACAATATTTCATTTTATAATAAGAAAATTCAAGATAATATTACTCTTATTTTTTTTTCCTAGAATTGCTGAATCATTTTTGAAAAGATCTTTGGAAATGAGAGAAGCCCTCCTGGGTCCTGATCATCCAGACATTGCTCAATCACTGAACAATCTGGCTGCTCTTTACAATGATCGCAAACAATGTGAAAAGGCCATACCCCTATACGAACGAGCTTTACATATCCGGATAAAGGTAAATAAATTTTTAGCTTTTCTGACTATTTTTTTCTTTAAGCTTAAAAATTCATATCTAAATGATAAAAGTTAGGTTTCATTAACCCTGTCACTGCTGCATTGTTGCCTGGCTGCACTGGCTCATTTGGGGAAAAATAAAAAATTGTTTACTGAATGGTTTTGATTGGATACTGTGCAGTACAGACTAAGCTAACCAGTAGCATGCAGAAGGTGGGAAGAGGGTGCAACAGTTGCAGGCATTCATATTGAGAGGGCATCCAATCAAAGAGGGAAATAAAAATTTAGTTTATATTTATTTTGAAAAAAATTTTATTTCATGTTTGATCATATTTAAATTAACTTCTTTTCTTGCTTTTCTTAGTACTTGGCTCTATAAGCCCCACTACTTGAGTCTGAGGAGCATACGGTCATACAGTTGGCCTAGGGCATTGCCAAACCTCTGTATGTCACTGCCGCAAATGCATATGATGTGTTCTCCCACAATAAAATATTGAAATAAAGCATTTCTTTAGAAACCCATATCTCTTTTTTCTCTCTCTCTGTTCTCCTTAAAAACCTATATCACTTTTCCTCATTTATAATGTTAGTTTCAATGAAATTTTTTTATTTTTACCAAATATATATATATATATTACATAGTACACTTGGTATATAATCCAGGTAAATTCCAAAAGAGACGAACTCAAGAGAACTCAATGTTAAATTTATTTATTTAATTTAACAGAGTAATATAATTTATCAAAGATTTTTGATTATTACTATGGATTAAGACCAAATTTTATAATGATAGTTTTTGCTACGTTATTCTGAAGGGAACTTTTGGTAACTGGCTATTAGCAACTTGTAATATTTGGTATCTTTGTGTAAAGTCAATGTACTAAATGAATCCTATGTATAATACACAATAATGGTCTCGAAATAATTCTCTCAAGTAATTAATTCAGAAACAATCTCTTCAATGATGCACAACACAGAATACACTCAGACTTCTGTCTGGGTGCTTTATATTCTAAATATTAAATACTTATGGTCACATGATCCCAGTAGCACAATTCATTCAATGCTTACTTTTGTTGCCTGGAGATATGTGTTCGACCACATGTGTCGGTATCAACACTTTCTTCCTACATAACTCCCTCTCTTTCCTCCTTTCCTTAAAAACCCATATCTCTTTTTCTCACTCTTTATCCTCTCAAATCCTTATCTCTTTTTCTCTCTCTCCCTCTTCAAAAACTGATATCTCTTTCTCCCCCTCTCCCCACCCTCCTTAAAAATCATATCCATATCATTTTTTTCACTCTCTCAACTAATGTGAAGGCAACTTTTATATAAAAAGAAGAAAATACTGAACAACAGTTGCTACAAATATTTTCTGGCTTTAAATAATGTGCAGAATGTTGATAAGCCATAAAAAAGCAAATTGCACAATCAAAAGTACTTAAATAGGACACTACTCGAAAATAGTAGGTAATATTAGTGATAGGGACACAGACACTGATTAAAAAATTACTCTTTTTGTTATATGAAGAGGTAGTAAAATAGTGGGGGCATCTAACTACAGTCTCTTTTCAGATCACATTGTATTTTTTCTCAGTGGAGGAATGTCACTGCCAATGACAAGTAGATACCATCTCTAAAAAATGAAGACACTGCAACTTTGAATTGGTCTTGCGACTGCTAATTGTACCAAACCACGTGGAAATGTAAATGAAAGACATAATTACTGAATTTAATCATTCGGCATACATGTTCGTTCAAGTATGATAAGAAGTCCTTTGATTGTGAAGAAAATTATGTAGACAGTTCTGAATCTCGACATGTTGCATTTTCTTTAGTGTCTGTATTTTAGGATTGATCTTAGCAACTTCGACATATTTGGGAAAGGCATTAGAATAATCACTTGGTGACCTCAACATATATTAGAATAATCACTCAGTGACCTCGACATATTTGGGAAAGGCATTATAAAATAGCAGATGTGCGTTGTGGCGCAGTGGATATCGACTCGGAACGAGAAATTGGAGAGCCGAGTTCGAATTCCTTGTATTCACATATGTGCAAATACCCTTGGGAAAGGTATTAATTTATTCCTTCCAGTTATGGGTTAAATAGCAGGACAGATTGGGTTCTATAGCCTTGGTCGGCAACCAGTCTACCGCAGAAAGCAATGGCAACCTACTGCGGGATAATCTTCTGCCCAGTCAGTCATGTCTCTTTCGAGACATGATCACCCATGCGTGTATCACGTATGGCAATTAACTGACTGATTATAAAATAATCAAAAATCTATACTGGCAACAAACTACTTGCATACAGACAGGAAATGAATTCAAGAGATATACAAAAATAGAAAGGGATGCAAGACAAGGATGAGTCTTCTTACCAGATCTATTCAACCTGTACAGTGGAGCAATTCTGAGAAACTAGAAGTCCTGCCAGGATTTGTCATTCGTGGCCACAGTCTGAAAAATATAAGATGCATAGAGGACAGTGTTGATAGCAGACATGGAAAAGAAAATACAGGACCTTCTACGGAAGGTAACAAGGGAAAGTGAATAGAAAGGACTTAATATAAACTACAAGAAAACTGAATGCATTGTCATCAGTAAAAAGAAAAGCCCAAAATGCCAACTATAGATCAGGGATACTAAAATCAACAGGTGCATAAATTTAAATGCCTGTAGATGGAAAGTGTGACACTGATCCGAAGGTGCATTGGCCTGGCCAAAGACGCATTTTAAAAGTTAAATAGAATATTGAGAGACAGGAAGATTTTGTTGGAAACAAAGAAAAGAGAACTGGACTTTTATTTGATAGCGGTTTTCCTATATGGCATCGAATGCTGGAAAATCTTCTCAAAGATGAGAGACTCAAAGCAACAAAAATGTGGTTCTACAGAAGAATGCTGAGGATACAATGGACTGAACATGTGAGCAACGACAAGGTTCTGGAGAGGATGGAAATGAAAAAGAAACATACTTAACATCAGGAAGAGACAGCTGAAGTTTCTGGGACATGGAAGGAGGGCTTGGAGAATATAATACTCATGGGATGGATAGAGGGAAAGAGAGGGGAAAACAACATGAGACTTACTTGAAGGGCTTGAGCAAGGGGATGGCAGACCAAGGTTTAGGAGAGATACCAAGAGAAAAAGTGTTAAGAGCAATAAGGGACGAGGGTAAGTGGAGGTTTGGATTGCCTATGTCTTTGCTTCAAATGTTGATATATGGACTCTCTGGTCAATAAAAGGTGTTCATTTTCTATGGTCAAACTTTGGCTATTTTATTTACATGGCAATGTTTAACCTTTGTGCTTGCAATAAAACAGTCTGTCAAAGGAACAGTTATTTTTTAGACACTCTTATTATTGTTCCTTCAGCTCCTTGAATGTCTAATTTAAAAAAATGATGATTTGAATTATAATAAAAACCAAACGTATGAAAGTGGATTTATACATTTTCTTTTCTTGAGAATTGAGAGCAAAGATGTTAAACTCTTTATTAAATTAATTATTTACAAGATTCTAAAATATGAACTGCCTATAAAAAAAAAATAGGATGTGTGTTGTGGTACAGTGGATATTGGCTCAAAACGAGAAGCCGGGGAGCCGAGTTCGAATTCCAGTTGAATCCATTGTATTCACCTACGTGCAAATACCCTTGGGAAAGGTATTAATCTGTCTCTTCCTTCCAATTCTGGGTTAAATAGCAGGACAGATTGGGTTCTCTAGCCTTGGTCGGCAACCAGTCTACCGCAGAAAGCAATGGCAACCTACTGCGGGATAATCTTCTGCCCAGTCAGTCAGTCATGTCTCTTTCGAGACATGATTGCACAAGCGTGTATCATGTATGGCAATTAACTGACTGACTGACTAAAAAAAAATATTTATTATTTACCATTTCATAAAGAAATGAATATGAAAAGAAATTGTTTTTTCATAAATTTCTAAAAATATCTGAAAAAGAAAATTTAAATAGACACATAGCATAAATAATGTAATTATAAACTTAAAAAATTAAATTAATTTTTCAGGCTTTTCTTTTATTTGCTTTTGCTGGATAAATTTGCTAAAATAGTCTTCGTAGTTATTTATAAAATAGTAAAAAATAAATATTTCATTGTAGTTTGTTTATATATTTTGATAAAAATTCATAAAATTAAATAAAAAGATTTCTTTTCAAATTTATTTCTTTATAAAATGGTAAATAATAAATATCACATTGTACTTGGTTCCTGTTTTGTATTTAATAGGAATAGATAGGTTTGCCAATGAGCTGGTTCCCATTCCTAACTGGCCTTTTGAGCCATAGAAGTTTATCTCTTGTTTCTAGTTTAAGATTCATTTTCCAGTTCCTGTAAAAGCCTTTTTACTTTCTTTCACTCCCAGGACCCCTTTTGTGTTTTAGTTGCAATGTTCCTTGTTTAGGGCTAATTAATTAAAAAAGAATGTTGTCAAGGGAATCAAGTGTATCCAGTAATAGCAGTGTCAAGGGAATAACCCTTCTTTTGACATTTTTTTTATTTGCAGGCCCAAAGGTTAAATGTTGCTAAATGTTTTATAGAATTGATACATTCTTGCAAGATTGAAAAATCACTTAAACTTTGATAACTGATTCCATTTTCTATACTGGTAACCATTATGTCACCTGAATTTTCTTGCTGAAATTATATATATAATCATACACAGAAACATCTGTTTTGCTGTATCACAGCTCATCAGTACAGTTGGACATCTGATTGCTTTTACCCAGGATTGAAACCTGACCGAATTGGTGTCAATCGGCAATTCTAATCTCTGAGCTATGGGTGCTCAGTAGAAGGAGGCAGACTTTTAGCATGTAATACACTATGTAAACATGCGCCAGTAGTTAGAGTGTTCTAATTCATTACTGAATGAATGATGTGTAGATGCTAGAGTAGCTACTGTTTTTTCGAAGTCTACCATTCACCCAGAGTGCTCAATCATGGTGTATATAAAAACTTGTGTATTTAGGCAGTAAACTTTTTTCTAAGCATGTCAGATTAAATAATTTGTAAACATTGTGTGTGCTTATTTTTAATAAAATCCGTTCATACTCATGGATAATCTTTTGTGTATCATAATTGAAATCATTACATCAGTAGAATGTGAAAATTATCCACAATGGAATTTTTTTATGTTGTAATGTCATGGTCATGCACGTGTTAAAGCATGAAAAAACTGTTCTTTTTATAAACATTTTAGAATATTGAGAAATGGATAATAAAATCAACTGTAAAAATTACAGTGCATTACTTTCATCTTTCAATTATAATACGCTAAAGATTATCTGTGTGTAAGTACGAATTTTATTAAAAAATAGGCAGACACAATGTTTGCAATATCTGGTGCATAGTACCGTGCTTGACTGGAGGTGGCCCCAGGTAGTGTTTTGTGACCCTCACTATCTTTACATTTGCTTTTTTTACTTAAATTTATATGCATTACAAATTAAACTAAGTACAACTGGCTATTAAAAGATTTTATTTAATTTTTGTAGATTTTGATGTCATTCTGGGGTCTTCTTTTGGTTTTATTCATTTTCTGTGAATTTTTTTCTTTATTGTTTTTTTTTATGTGCCATGTCTTCTCAGGACATAGGTGATCATAGCTCCCCACAATTTCCTGTCTCTTGTAGCTCTTAATAAACTTTATCTCTCTGTTATTTCTTATAACATTGCTCTCCATTTACTCAAGCTCACTAAATATGTTATGTGTTGTTTTTTCTCTGCCCTTCTTGCTGTGAGTATCAGATTTCCCAAGTCCTCTTTCCTCATTATATGCCCCAGAATCCTCAACTGTCTCTTTCTGATGTTAAGTATTAATTTTCTTTTTGTTTTCATTTTCTCCAAAATTTCACATGTTTGGTCCACGGTATTCCCAGCATCTTTCTATAGAACCACGTTTCTGTTGCTTCAAGTCTTCTCTTCTTCTTTAAGGAGATTGTCTAGCACTTACTGAAGTTACAGTAAAATGTGTATTTTATATGAATATTACCTTATGAAAATTCTAATGTAGTAGACTGCCACTCCTTGTGCCAGATTTGTTGGGGTAGGGATATCATAGAATTAACTATGTAGGTATTTTGTTGAGTAATTTGCTAGAATAAAAAAGTTAACATCTTTTATTATTTAATTACTTATTAATTACTTTTTTTTATTGCAGCATTTACCAGACCATCCAAGTGTTGCATCGATTAACAAGCACCTGGCTGTGCTTTATAAAAAGATGGTGAGTTGTTTTCTTTATAGTTGTTTCAAGGATGCTATTTTAATAAAATTGTCAACTCATAAAAAGAGGGGGAAGAATATTTATGGAATAATGTTTATAGATTAGCATTCATTAGACATTCCTTAAACTATGAAATTTGTCAGAATCAAAAAATATTGATTTTTGTATTGTTTTAGAAATAGAGTTCTGTGTCAAATTGATCCCAGACATTTGGCAAAATTTTTGGACATCATTTACAAATGTCAATTTTGTAAGTTGTAGGTGGAAACTCTTGTAAAAGGCCTAAATGTTCAGGTAAAACATCAAGTCTTTTGTTGAGGGCTCACTTTGCTTTCAATGAAGATGATGGGTGTCCTATGACAGGAACATTCCTTGCTTGGAGACGAAAAACCGATCTGTGATTTTATAATTTAAATGAAGAAATATAAAAGATATTCTAAGATAAAATCAGCTTTACTCCAACTGACTATATATATATATATATATATATATATAATTTGTGATAATAAAGTTTGGAGGAAGCAATAATAATAGCAATAAAAAGAGAAGAGTGTAAATATAAACATTTTAATAATGTTAGTATTTTAAAAAGTGATAATTAGAATATTAATAAAACCTTGACATATGAAAGTGAATTTATACATTTTTGCTGTTTTTGAATTATTTATTTATTAGATTATTTATTCACACTATTATTTACTGGAATGTTAGGCAAAGCATCAGCTAATTGCCAATTGATTCAAGCTTTATAAAATGGTAAATAATAAGGATTTTCTTATAGTTGGGTCATATATTTTAATTTAGTAAATGTTTATAAATTTAAGAATAAAAAATTGTTTTCATATTTATGTCTTTATAAATTGATAAAAGACAAATATTAGTTTTGTGTATTGTTGTAAAAAAACAATCTAATAAATAAGGTTTTAAATTTTTGTTGTAAATTCTCAAAAACAAAAAAATGTATGAATTCACTTTGATCATACATTTAGGTTTTATTCCATTTCTAATAATCGCTTTTTAAAACAAACATTCCTGAGGAGTGAAGGTAGTTAAAATAATAGCTGTGTCAAGGAAAAAACATTTTCTTTCTGGCACTCTATGTTTTGCAGGCACAGAGGTCCAAGCTTGCTGAAGGAAGTACAGGATCGATTTAGTATTATATTCAGATTATGAACATGATACTACCTTCTGAACTAGAGAAAAAAAAGAAGATATTTTTCAATGTTGAGGATAAAGGAAGGTGTAATGAAGGTTACTCTACAAAAATTGATTTTTTGTTATCAGCAGACTGTCTTCCTTTAGGTGCTGTGACCCTTCAGGTTGTAGGCAATCATGGCCTTCCATGTCTTCCTGTCACTTGTTGCTCTTAATCATCCATCTGTTTAAGTCCATCAAGTATGTCATGTTTCTCTTTTCTTCTATTTGCCCTGTGAGTATCAGATTCTTCAAGCACTTCTTCCTCATGATATACCTTAGAAACCTTAACTGTCTCTTCTTGATGTTAAGTATTAGTTTTCTTTTTGTTTCCATTTTGTCCAAAACATTGTCATTGCTCACATGTTTGGTCCATGGTATTCTCAGCATCCTTCTGTAGAACCACATTTCTGTTGCTACGAGTCTACTTCATTTTCGAGAAGTGGAAGTTACTTTGTTGCAAAATAAGTTTCAAAATATTTCAGCTTATGTGACTTATTTCCCTTTCTTTGAAAATCCTGCATTAAAAAAAAAAAACAGTTAATTTTCAAGATAGCCACAAATCCAGTGTTGCTCTTCCCACCTGAGTCTCCTCTTCACACTGATAAAGATCAGTCTTTTATACATAGAACCACAATTACAGATCAGCTATGATTTTTTGACAGAGCATTATGATTCTCATGCAAATTAAGCAGTAACACTATCTATATTGAGAGAATACAGTCTCTGAAGAACCAATTATTCAAGAGAAGGCAACTCTGATGTACACCAGACACATGCTGAGGGCTTTTTCTCTTTGTGTTCGTCATTTATTTAAAATGTGTAGCTGCGTTCAAAGCATGCATGAATCGTTCAGCAAGAAGAAACTGGTTCACATTTTTTTTTTTTTTTTTTGTCCCTGGAAGAAGGTGCAGTACACCCCTATGAACTTGAACTTTATTGATGACAAGAGGTATCACACGTTTGAACTTAGTTTATCTTGCCTGCAAAATTTATTGCATGATACACTATTTACATGTTTCGGACTATTGTCCTCATGTTTATTACCATTATTATGATGTTGCTGTCGTTGTACACTCTGGCCTTCTTCAAGTGCTAGAAATTTTAAACTGAACCCTTTATTACAATCAACAAGGTATATCCTTCTCATTCCATGTGCAATGCCACTTCTGGTAGCCATGTAGTTATGTTGCCTGTGAAAAGTCATGATCTTGAAGTTATTTGTTCACTCCTGATGTAGCCTGGTATTGAACTCACAACTCTTTGGTTCAAGTCACTCTAACTAACCAACGTCTATATCCACTGGGCCATGTGTCCTTTAGGATTGCATGATAGTTGTGAGGTTAAATAAAATTTAATCGTAATTTAGTAAGAATGCATATTGTTGCTAAAGAAAGCAACTGTAGCTTTGCCAGGTAAGATTAACAGGATTTTTATGCTTAAAAATATATCTTTTAAATAAATAAATGGTAAATTCTGACCGCATCTGAAACTCATAATTTTATCATCCAAAAGTGTCCACTGGACTTAATATAAAAATTTAAACTCTCTCTTCTTGATGTTAAGTATAAGTGTCCTTTTTATGTTAGCAAGAAGAACACTTGTACTTATTACTTACATTTTATATTTTTTGATAATAATATAAAATGAAAAAAAAAAAAGCAGTAATGAGAAATAATGTTAGATAAAAAATGAATAAATTAAATATATAAGCAATTCTCACATGTGTATGAGCAAACTTTTGCTTTGTTATTGTAGAATGAATGGTTAGGGTCAAATGAAAATAAATGGCCGAACTGCTCAACAAACAGAATTGACAAAGTTTGTAATACGCGATAGCAAAAAGAAACAAGGTAAATAATAGTATAAGACAAGCAAACAATATATGCCAGGCAAAAAGTTCACAAAATAAAAATTGGGATTGATACACAAGCAGCAAATTTGGATTAACCAATGCAGTGTTCTGACATCAAGGTAAGACAGTCTGGGACTGAGTCAGATGACACCGACACAAGTAGCCTATCTTATTGGCTAGGAAGAAATTCCAACATGCATTTGTGTGCTTCCCAACAGGACTGGAATCAACAATTTTTTTGAAGTGACAAGTGTTTTTGTTGACAGTTGTGAATTAATTTTAAGATGGGGGAAAATGCCTTAGCTTGACCCAATGAAGGAAAGCACTCTTTGTTGTCGCAGTCATTTTTTAAAGATACAAAGATTTAAGTTTTAATGTATTGCTTCACCATCAAATCAAATTATTTTATAACTTCTTTTGTTCTTTTTCCAGGGTCAATACAGCATGGCCGAGCCTCTCTACAAACAAGCTGTGGAAATATGTGAGCGGTCATTTGGGGAAAATCATCCAGCTGTAGCAACTGCCTTGGTTAATCTTGCCGTCCTATTTTCTCAACAGGTAAAATTTTACTTTGTGAGGGCAAGAAGGAGAGAGAGAGAGACTAATCTACGTAATGAGCTTGTATAAATAGATGGTTACTATGACCATTTTTTAACTTTTCTCTCCTATATAGATGAACCCTCACTGGTCTTTCATGTCAACACCCAAAATCTCAGCGGCCATTCGATAGTCAATCACTTTGTTCCAAACTCTGCTATATTCCATATTGTGTTTGATTGATCACAAAGACAGTTTGGGTTGAATGTTGCCGAAATCCACTGCATAAATGATCGAGACAGAGCTACAGTCTGAACAAAGCCAAGATGCTCAAACTCTCAGACACAATGACTTGTGACTTCAAGATAGCTCAACCATTGACGGCTTCTCAAAGAGAGCCATCTACCCAATTTCATTCACAAGGCTTGGGTCAACCTGTGGTATGGTTTTCAGGCACTTTCCAAAGCTGCCACATGCTGGAATCACCTCCTCCAGAACAACAATATCAAGAAGTCACCTTCCTGACAAATCGACCGTGGTGAGATTCAAACCCAAACTTAATGGTCAGAAAGGGAATGTTCTAGCCATGCGCCCATATATATATATATATATATATATATATATATATATATATATATATACACACACACACACATACATTGTATTTGGTTAGAGTTTATCACACTTGTATGCAGTAAACTATAATTCCAACCAACGTCTTCTACAGAATATAACACTTTATCTAAGTTGGTTGGTCTGGTACCAGGCTAAAGTCAGAGGTTCTTCTAAGGTAGGAGGTCATGTGTCAACATGTCTTTTGTGTTAACTCAACATTGGTTCAACTCAAAACTCAGCTCTCACTCTTGAGTTAACTTTCAAACCAACTCTATTGTGGATGTTGAATCTGTCTCGGGTGTCATGTAGCTGTCGGATTTCTCTGGTCTGATCTCCGTGGGTTCCACTTGGTTTGCATACACTGTCTTCAGGTCTGCACCAGTCTTCTCTGGTCTGTGTCTCTTCATGTCTGTCAACTTTTACTCTTTATGCTGAATCTCTAGCAGAAGGTGATTACTCCAGACCAGTGAGGCAATGAACGCCAGCCAAGCTTGTGCTGAATTTCTCATTGTGGCCGGTTGACTCAAGCTGAGCTTTCGACTGTCTGATAACCTACCGACACTTTCTCATATTGAGCCTTGCATCCAGTAGGGGTGGTTGTGACACACTCTGGGTATGCTTAGCATTTCCAAATGACCAATCATTGATACTCCTGATCTATCTCATCTTCCTCTCTCCTGTGTGAGTGCCTCTTGCCTGAGAGGCATGGTCCAGCCTAAATGGCTAAATTTGAAATATCTCTTGAAAATTTTCTTCCCATTGAACCTTCAGAGTGTGCTTGTTTATTTTATAACTGTTTTATCATATCAATCTCTCAATCTGAGATGTTTTCAATTATCCAAGCTTTTTTGCTTTGTATACAATCATTGTAAGAAATTATCTAGTTTTGGTCAAAAGAAAAACCAGGATTCTCTTTTTAATTATCAGCATCGCAAAATTCCCTAAAAAACAAAGAAAATTTTCTTTCTGACAACCATTGATGAATTGATAGCTGATTTGATTTGTAAGCATAATCTCTCTTTACATGAAAATTGTTGGAAGAATTTTATGACCATTTCTTTCCACCAGAAATAGTGTTGAATGCGATGGGTAAATTGTCGTCATAATTTTGTGCATACACATTGTTTTTGATAACTGCACAGTATAGTAGCATCAATTGTGCCTCATCAGTAAAAAAAAAAGCCCCATGACACAATTCACTCATCCAGAAGTTTAGAAATGGTATACTGTACTGCTTGGCATTCGTGCCAGAATCTCCAATACAAACATTTCGGAGTGTCAATCTGAAGACAGTGCAAAGGATTTGGAAAGTGTTGAATGAATTTAATGGAGATTACGAAAGTGTTTGGAGTGATCATGATGTTATACCTCCATTCATCTTCTCACAGGGTCACAAACTCAAAATGGAAGCTGACATCAAGTGACTTGAAATAATTTCTGTGACCACATCAACCCTTACAACTCCCAAGACTGCTACCCCTTGATTATTATGAGTGGGACACATTTGAGCGAGAGACCAACAAAACTCCTTGTAACACCAAAGATGAATTGAAGGAAAGGATTATAGCACCATTCACCAAATTAAACAAGGTGACTGTTCAGAAAAGTTGCAGGAGATTCTGAAGTAGTCTAGGGGCTGTGGTTGAAGCCAATGGCAGTTTTATTGAATAAATTTACTCTTTCGTATTTCAAGATATTTTTGTGTAATTTTGTTAAATATATCTGCTAAATGTTGAAGAGAGTATATGACAAAATACCCATGGAAACTGTGTGAAAAACAGAAATTATTTATCACTCATCCTGTCTGTTATATATCGACTTTATTAATTAAATTAGCGATAACAATTATCATCATCTGCATTTCAGAACAAATACATTGAAGCTGAACCTTTATATGAACGAGCATTAAGTATTTATGAAGACAGTTTTGGACCTCACCATCCACGTGTTGCAGAGACATTGAGAAATCTGGCTGTGATGAAATACGATCAGGTAAGTTAAGAATCCAAGTTTTCCAAATATGCTAAAAAAAAGAAGTCTAGCTTTTATTTAATCTCAAATGGGAAAATGAAGGATGTATGAAAGGTAAGGTACAAACATTTACTAATCCAACATGTTACTAACATGACTGCTACGTTTCCATGCAATCTGCCACAAGGATGAGTAGTTAGCATCTAATCAGCTTGACCACAGTCTTTTCTACTGATGACAAGAGTAGCATGTCACCCTACTGGATGGGAGACCAAACTTTTCAAATGGCAGATAATCTTCTTAAAGGAGCCAATGTGTAATATATATGTGTGTGTGTGTGTGTGCACAAAGATTTTGTCATTTTAACTGAGCAGGTTTGTGCTAACTTTAACGTTTCATGATGACATCGTTATGATGTTCTCACTTGTCAGCCCTGATGAGTGAGAACATCATAACATTGCTTATCAACATCATAGTTGGTGCTTATTATCACTATCTACACCCCGATATTGAGCACTTTTATGATAAAAGCCTGCTTGCCAAAATACATTTTATCAGTAAAACCACAGAAAATAAATCAACCTCGGTGCTAAACATTATCATAACTCAATAGGCACACACACATACACACACACAGGGTGTGGGGGTAAATTTTCAATATTTTATATTAATTTGGCATGTGTGTTGTTTGTTTTGGATTTTGTCGACTACACAGTGGGGTTAGTTGAGCACCGTCAGTGAGAAAAAGAGCACCATGACGCAATTCACTCCTTCGGAAATTTTGAAATGGCATGCTATACTGCTTGACATTTACGACAGAAGCTCCAATATAAACATTTCAGAGTTTTTAGGTGTCAGTCTGAAGACATTACAGATGATTTAGAAAGATTTGGAGTTTAATGGTGATTATGAAAGTGTTTGGAGTGATCAAGATATTATGCCTTCATTTATCTTCCCCCAGGGCCTACGACTCAATATGGAGACCTACATCAAGTGATACCCTGGGTTAAGAGAGGGGTACCATGTCTCACAAGCAGGAGAGCCAAGTCATGGCTGTCAGACAATTTCTGCAACCACATCACCCCTTACATCTGGCCACCTAACTCCTCAGGCTGTAACCCCCTTGATTATTGTGTGTGGAGCACAGTTGAGCAAGAGACCAACAAAACTCCTTGTAACAGCAAAGATGAACTGAAGGCAAGGATCATGGCAGCATTCACTAATTTAAACAAGGAGACTGTCCAAAAAAATTACAGGAGATTTCAAAGTTGTCTGGAAGTCAACAGATTAACTGAAATGTAGTATCAATGAAAAAAAATTTCCATCCTCTTCATAGTAAAATTAAGTCTGCTTGTGACAATTTATCTGAACACTTGCAACCATGTTCCTATTGTGAAAGTAGTTCTCTTATTCACCTGGTTAATATGTATGATTTTGAGTAACAACATGTTTTTGTTTATAGTTGTATTGTGAAAAATATAATCACTTTGATTAACTTGAAAAATGTTGTTAGATGATTACACTAATTGGCTAAGCCTAAGTATTCACATGCACACACACACACATATATATTTTACATTTGGTGAATAGCCATTTCTACAGCCCATTTAAAAGTCTGTTTCATAGGCTCTATAATATCTCTTACCCGGAGTTGATGAAACAGGCTTTTAAAGGGCTTGTAGTTTGTTCTAAATTAAATTTACATTGATCTCTCTGTTGGATCAGTTTTAATATTTAATCTAATATTACTAGGATCCATTGGGATTATTTACCAAATCTTTTCCTGGATCTATTACTGATGTATATATATATATATATATATATACCCACACATACATATATAGTACAGTTCTCTTTTTTATTCAAACACACACACACATATATATATATATATATATAAAACCATGTATTATTTTATTTATAGTTTAATGTTTTAAACTTATTGCTTGTTACTTTAATTTTATTTTTCTTTCCAGGAAGATTATGAGACAGCAGCTCGTCTTTACAAGAGGGCCACTGAAATCAGAGAGACAGAAGTTAGTTACACTGGCAAAGATTTCTCTCGATGTAGTTCGGGAGGTGATACAAATTCAACTGTTAAGAACAGTGAACGTACTGTTGGCTAAATCAGCAAAACGAACATTAGCAATATTTACCTGCAGAAGAACTCTTCAAATTGGATTTATGTATTTTATTTACAAAAGTTTATATAATTTTATAAACCAATTACAGTGCAATATTTATAAAGAAGTAGCTATGAAATCTTGTTTATTTTAAATTATTTATGAAAAAATAAAAAAAAGTACATTTAAATAAACTGAATATGACAGCTAAGTAAAAATGCAATTTGTTGTTGTCACAGAAATACTACAGTGGAGCCTGTCATATGTAACCACCACTAGTGCTATCAAAAACCGTTCACATATGGCAGGTGGTCACTCATTAAAGGGGCTCATAACTTTCTATGCCAGGGACATATATTTCACTCATCAGAATTTACATATTAGAATTTTACCATGTAATCTGGTAATAAATAAATGTGAAAATAAAAAGATGGCCTAACTTATGAAAAAATTTATTCAGCATAATTAATTTTAAAAATATTATAAACATATTTACAACAGTCAACAAAACAGACTAAAATATTTATTCACAATGGTGTGGGCTTAAGAAAGTCAGTTATTACAGTCTGTGGGGTGTGTTTTTTTTTTGCAATGTGACAAAATTTGCGGTTTCAATTTTTTCTTAGAAGTGAGTGATAAAGAGAATCTGCAATAATAGATGAAAAAAAAGAAACAAAACATACAAAAAACTGACAACAATCAGGGTAGAGAAACAGAGAGAGGTAGAGATAGATATACCCAGATAGAAATAGAGTAGATAGATACAGAAAAAATAAAAAGAACGAAAAAGAGAGACCTTGAGAAAGGGACATAAAGAAGTGATTTTCTCCATCCCTTAATTTATCCAAGACCACAACAATTCTCTTAGAATTGTCAAATACGATGCATGTTGATTCTACCAGGGTGGGGACAGAAGGAGCCAAGTTCACCCTGCCGAATTTTGGGTGACCCCTTGGTTGACCCTCAACTTTTATAAGCTTCAAAAAGTTATGAAACTGTTCAGTCTCTGATTTTGATAAGATTTGAACTTCAGCATTTTTCCTTCTTCAGAGTGTATTGACGTTAGTATTAACCCTTTGATTTTGTTTTGAAATTAACTTCTCTTATGTTCCAACAGTTTGAGAGTGGAAAAGAGGATAAGAATAGTTGAGAACTTCACTACTATGAATGAAAAGTTATTCCATTTGATTTCGTGAAGTAACATACTTATTATACTCAAACTGATTCCTAAGTTGTATATATGATAGTAGTGTCATGAAGACGCTGCTTGCGTTTGTCCCCCTCCTCCTCAGAAAAAAGCTGGCCTCCAAGTGGTTTCCCCAGTTTCCGAGTTCCACAATGCCACTGGAAATCAGGTAATGTACTTTTCAACAAGTAATGACAGATTGATACAATAACAAAACAATGAGGAAGTGTTCCTGGCTTAGATCAAAGCAAAATGAAATAGATTACTCATTTAATTTATACTAATTTAAAAGGTGGGAGTGTACTGTCAAAATAGATTTTCTTTAAAATGGTCCAGTGATTTTCACTCATTGATGTTAGTCTATAGGATACAATCTTATATCATCTAACAACTCAAATGAAAAAAGTAAAATTGCACACCCGCAAAATCAAATCGAAACTACAAAAAACATTGTGGAGAAAACCAGACCAAGCCAATTTTCACAAGTCAGTGTGAAAAGTAAGATTCTGGATCCTGATTAGATAGAAAATAGCAAATTGATCTATGACCCCTCAATCAATTTTTTTTCACACTTAGAAAATGGGTATGCTGTGGGAGCCGGTCACATGACTAAAATTCACTACTTAAACCACATCTCTTGACCGGTCAAAGGAGTCACAATGGAACAAAAGAAAATTTTAAGAAGCCGACCATGATGTAAGGGCGCGTCACACATTCGTTCTCCCTCTTCTTCTAATTTTTCATTCTTTGTCTTCACCCAACATCATAAAAGAAAACAACAACAATATACTTCAACTGACTTTGATAAGTACTATCTCCTTCATTACTTTGACTTTCCTTTTCACTTTTTCTCTGGCCATAAAAAGGAAAAGAACACAGACTTTTATTAGCAACCTTTTTAATCTTACATACATGCATTCTGCTACAAATCAACTATGAATTCTTAATTTCTGTGGAACATTTAGATAAGTACATTTCTCTATGAACATTTTCTTTTTCTTTTTACAATTTTATTATTTTGCTAATAAAATTTTTACTTTAATGTACAAACGAAATACTTTATCCTTCCACATTTCAACATCCAACCTTCAACCTTCTGATATTTTAAAATGTTGGGACTTCGGTTGTGTTTAGTACAAAGCCAATTTGACAAGCATAGCTGAGGCCCCTACAAGTCGCTGGTCGTGTCCTAAAGGTGGTCGCTCACTGGGGGTCAGTTAACATTAGCAAATTGTCCGTTCATAGAAAAACGGTTGTTAACAGCAGTTCGTGGCTGATGAAGAGAGTTGCATATTGCAGGTTCCACTGTATTTATTATTGTTCAGAAACTTAACATTGTAAAAATATTTTTTTCCAAATAATAACTTCTGAGTCTACAGCGATCAGTGGTGTTAAAGAATCACTGACCATTTGAAAAATGTTAAACTTTATCAAAATAGTGTTACTACATTTTTTATCACCAAGATAGAATCTTGGTAATAGTAATCATGAAAGTCAGACATAGGGTGTTGTGATAAAATATTAAGAATAAAGTAATAGCAATAATGACAGTGTGATAAGAAAGACTCAGCATTAAGATGTCATGAAATTGTTAATAAAATATCAACTGAGGATGCTGTGATAAAAAGCAGCAAAATTTCATGACCTTTCAAAGAGTTGAAAAAAATATAACAAATTTCTATTTTAATAGTTCTGGTTTTCCTGTCAAGTTGAGTATTAGTAAACTTAAATGCAATCCCATACTTTCTCATTAACCTCCTCAACGTGCAAGGGGCTTTATTACATTGGGTGAAAAACTTTTCAAGAAAATTCTACAGTTTCTCACCGAATTAAGAATTAATTATAATGTGTGTGTGAGTGAGAGAGAGAGAGCAAAATGATTAAGTCAGAAACGAAACAGAGAGAGAGAGAGAAACTAACGAACCGTATATATACACAGAGAAAGAGAAACGAGCAAGAGATGAGAAAAAGTGAACGAGACAGATAAAAACTCAACGGGAGAGAAAGGGAACAAGAGCAAAATGTTCTAGTTAGAGAGCGAGGGAGAAAAAGTGAGAGAGATAGAGAAACATGAAGGAGAAAAAACGGTCGAGAGCAAAACAAACGAGAGAGACGAACAAGAGTCATGGAGAAAAATTGAGAGAGAGAGAAAAACGAACAAACGAATGAGATTGAAACGAGAAAGATAACTAAACTAGAGCGAGTGGAAAAATCACGGAAGAGAGACAAAAGAGAGGGCGAGAGAGAAAAATTTAAGAGAAAAGCGAATGAGGTGAACGAACAAACGAGAGCAGAAGCAATGAATGAGAGAAAGAGAGACGATTGAAAGGAGAAAGAGCAAAACAATTGAGAGAAAAACGAACGAACGAGAGAGAGAGTGAGATAAAAATCTGAATGTAAGAGAAACGAACGAGGGAGAGAGAGAGAGAGCAATGAATGAGAGATAAAAAACGAGTTATAGGGAGACACGGTCCGAAATGATTTAAAAAAACAACAGACGACGTAAAACATCACTCAATAAGTCCCGGGCCTGACATATAGATGGCACCACTAATAAAAGATCCATATGATTTTTATGAATTATTAACCTTCAAATGGCACGTGACAAAATTTGGGCTCAATCGGCGTTTTGGTTAACAAATAACAGTTATTTAAGTGAAGCTACTGTTGCAAATTTTCAAACAATTGAAACATTTGAATTTTGTGTGTAGATAAAGCATTGCTTTCTGCTGGGAAAATACTGTTCAAGCAAAGCAATGGTTTGATAAGCGTTATTCGGACTCTGCTCCGTCAGAAACAATGGTAAAGAGGCGGTATGTTGACTTGATACGCGGTCGCACAGACACAAATGATGCTGAACCCTCAGGTCGTTCAAAATCAGCAGTTGCCCAAAAAATCCACAAACTCATTTTGGCCGATCGTAAATTGAAGTTACGTGAGAGAGCAGAGGAGATGATTATGTCAGAAGGCAGAGTAATCAGCATTTTGCATTAATATTTGTCAATGAGAAGCTGTGTTCGAAGAGGGTGCCGCGTTTGCTCACAGTCGATCAAAAAACAACAACGAGCGTTGTTTGCAACTGTTTCAACGCAACAAGAAAGTTTCTTGTGAAAATGGATGAAACATGGATCCACCACTTCACCCTGGAGGCAAATCGGTGGACAGCAGTACTGAAAGCCGGCCAAAGACACAAACATAAGCAGGCAAGGTTTTGGCTTCCGTATTTCGGGATGCACAAGGTATTTTGTTAATCGATTACTTTGAGAACAGAAGAACCCTTAATAGCAAATAATAAAAACATTATTAGTAAATTAGAAGAAGAAATCGCGAAAAAACACAAGATACGCAAATTTCAGGCGTTCAATACGCTCATTTATATTGATCAAAATCAATTTTAAGCGACAACATATTCTAGTCATCAATTTATATAAGAATCCGCATTAAACTAGATATACATCCAAATTAAGAAGTTGCGCAATTTTCAGGTTTTCAATACAGTCATTTATATTGCTCAAAACCCATTTTAAATGACACCATATAAATCTACTCATCAATTTATATAAGAATCAGCATTAAACTTGAAATTAACAAGATGCACAATTTTCAGTTTATGCAAAAAATTTTAAATAACACCATATGATTCTTCTCATCGATTTGTAAAAGAATCAGCATTTAACTAAATATGCATAAAAATACACAAGATGCGCAATTTTCTGGCTTTAAATACAATCATTTATATTGCTCAAAATCAGTTTTAAATGACATCATATGATTTTACTCATCAATTTATAGGAGAATATACATTAATCTAGATTTGCATAAATATTCACAAGATGTGAAATGTTCAGGACTTCAATGCACTTATTTATATTGCTCAAAATCAATTTTAAAATCAACCATAGAATTCTACTCATCAATTTGTATAAGAAATAGCATTAAACTAGATATGCATAAAAATACCAAAGATGGCCAATTTTCAGACTTTCAATACACTCATTTATATTGCTCAAAATCAATTTTAAATGACACCATATGATTCTACTGATCAGTTTATATACGAATCCGAATTAAACCAGATATGTATAAAAATTCAGAAGATGCGCAATTTTAGTGCTTTCAATACACTCATTTATAATGATTAAAATTAATTTTAAATGACAATATATGATTCTACTCATGAATTTATATAAGAATCAACGCTAAACTAGATATGCATAAAAATTCACAAGATGCGCAATTTTCTGGCTTTCAATGCTCTCATTTATATTGCTCAAAATCAGTTTTAAATGACATCATATGATTTTACTCATCAATTTATAGGATTATATGCATTAATCTAGATTTGCATTAAAATTCACAAGATGCAAAATGTTTAGGCTTTCCATAGACTCATTTATATTCCTGAAAATCTAATTTAACTGACACCATATGATTTTACTCATCAATTCATATAAGAAATAGCATTAAACTAGATATGCATAAAAATTAATAAGATGCGCAATTTTCTGGTTTTCAATACACTTATTTATATTGCTCAACATCAATTGTAAATGACACCATATGATTGTACTTATCAGTTTATATGAGGACGACCATTTAACTAGATATGCATAAAAATAACAAGAAGGCCATTTTTCTGGCTTCATTTATATTGCCCATGTGGTACTATATCTTCACGATACCGGGTTGGCCGATGGTTTCGTGATTACCACATGTTCCAGACTGGTTGTTTTCTGATTCCTTCCGCGCCCACGTTGTTTCTTAAGATCCGCGAAAGAAGAGATGGATACAATTCAGTCGATGGAGTGTTGAATTTGGCGTCGGAGTAGAAGAATAGTTGCCACACCATCAAAGAAATGATGAAAAGAGTTTGTTATAAACAGTAACAGACGTTTATTTACACTGGTATACAATAATTTATTATCAAGTTAAAACAAACATCGCGAAGTGAGGGGTGAATGTAGTTGACTGGCGGAAAAAGTTTCCTTAACTCGAAGAAATCTTAACTGCAATTAGGCAGTGTCAATGATGGAGTATGCAGTGGCAACGGTTTCGGTTCTGGGTAGCGAAGAATGACCGACTCGATTTTTTGCTCTGGGTGGTCTCTATTTATGGGCCCGAATCCCGAATAATTAGCTCCTGATTGGTCAGCCAATAGGGATCACCGGCCAATGGCTATCGTCGTAACAACCCCCCTGGGTTGCATCTGATTGGTTTAGATAATCAGCCAATTAGTCGCAGTCATCGGGGTAGGCTAACAAGAAGCAGGCCCTATGGTTGGTTGATCAATGATTTATTACCTTGTGCTATACTTGCACTCAATCCCGGGGTGAGGCGACCCACCTGTTTGCCACGCTCAAAATATGTTTATATTTTGAAATTGAAGTAATTTTTGACAGGTCATTACACCTAAGGAGTGTTTTGTTTTAGTGACAGTTTATAGGTCAACCTTCCGCTTGGGTCTCGATATCTTTATACTTAATGACCTCGGTTTACTACACTTGGTTCTTAAAAATGTTGGATACCCAGAATGAACTTATTTTTATAACGGTTTAATAAAATAATTTTATCATGATTTAATTATCATTTAATTAATTTTCATTTAATTAATTTCGCCAGTCAACTTTTTTACACTTAAATGAAAGTGTCATACTCAAACTCAAATTTTAAATGACACCGTATGATTCTACTCATTAATTTACATAAGAGTCAACATTAAACTAGATATGCATAAAAATTCACATGATGCGAAATTTCCAGGCTTTCAATACACTCATTTGTGACGCGGTCGTACCGGAGCCTTCGTAGACTGTTGTCTCTTGTGTCAGGATCGATCATGATCTGAGAACAATCCGTCCGCTCACACTCGTCAAGTTGATGGCGTTGACACAGCAGCTGGTCCTTGGGTTGACCTCTTCAACTGAAATCTTTCTTACCCACGTTGTGATTTTGATCTTAAGCGTTAAGCTGAATTATCTCAGCCAAGCTAAACCAAATTGGATATGCGAGCACAATTGTGGAAATAATACGGTACCAATTTTAGAAATAAAATGAATGACACCTTCATAAACTATAGATAGTATTTATATACAAAAGATAAGAGAAAAAATAATTATAGTCTTCTTCCCAACCCGTTTCTATTAATTGGCGACGGGACGAAAGTTTCGGCTGGTTTCTCTAAGTTGCACCAGACTTGTTAATCAGGTAACTGGTAAATACAAACACTACTGTTTGTCATTTGCGAAAATGTTCGTCAGCGTTTTTCTTATTATTATCACCAGTTTGGCACAAGGTTTTCCTCTTCTTCCACAGATAACTTTGGTTATTATTATTTCAAATTTTGTTTGGCAACGTCAAACTTTGACTGCAAAATCACTTCACCTCTGGTTGGAAGCTCTACTGTTGGCGACAGGCTGCGGCGACTCGAACTGACTTCATTTCACGCCGTCCTGGGTACTGTTGGGAACTTACGGGAACCCTACGTTTGGCGGCAGCGGCACAGCGACTAACTGCGTCTCTCTACATCTCCGGGCAGGAATTAACTTTAGTCTCTGCGGGCTTGTATTTAGGCGTGTCCTTATTTTACTGGTATGGTGAGGACGCATAAAGAGTGTTATGCAAATATCCTAACATTCAACCAGTCCTCCTTCTCTGTTTCACACATCCAATTATGGACTGTTCTTCTCCTCAGTTTTGGGCGGAGTTATTATATGTCGTCTTATTTTTCTTTTTATCTCTTTTTCTCACTTCCAACCATAAAAATTTTTCTCCCTTCGCTTTGGGCGGAGTTATCACATGACTTCAGCCTCTCTCAGGGAAATTATAAATAGTTATTTTCCCAGTAATTAATAATTGTCCTTTTTCTTCTCTCAACAGATCAACTTAACCTTTGCTTTCTTCGCCAAATTCCAATCTTGAGAAATATGAATAAAAATCACTTTCCTTAAACAATTTTGTTTATACTTTTTAATAAAGCAAGCCTGACATTCTGACCTCACAATTATGCAGGTATGTATCGGCTGTATTCCGCCGAGAAATTTTTTTGTCAATTATTTTCTCCGTCTACGGATTGTGGTTCTGTTACACTTATTTCAACACGGTGGTTTTGACGCTTGACTTCTAATTACATCGGCCGTAATTTGCCTGAAGGTTTAGGAAAAGAAAAAGAAAATTTTTTCCTCAATTGTTTCTCTCGTCTACGGATAGCAGTTCTGTTGCAATTATTTAAACACGGTCGATTGACATCTGACCTCCGATCATGTCAGCTATCCTTTGCCGAATTCTATCTGAGAAAATATGAATCTAAAAATAAATAAATTTCCCTTCTTTTAATCATTTTTTTGTCCATGCGTTGTTAGTAATGTCTCATCTCTTTCAACAAAGCGGGTTTAACAGCTGTGTCTCGATGGATAACAACAATCATATGATATGATTACATTTCATTTCTATTTTTAGCCTATAAGCAATCTTGGGAAAGCGAATCACTTTATAACAAAAAACAAAACAAACAACCTCGCTTTTTTAAAGTCTTTCTCGTATGAATAAATCAAAATGGTCTTAAGTAAATCTTTTTCATCCGTAATAATTAAATAAAAAAATAAAATAATTAGTTAGCTCTTTCGTCCGTACGTCATGTTAAATATTGTTATACATTTATATTGCTCAAAATCCATTTTAAATGACACCATATCCACGTTGTGTTGATTGATCACAAGGCAGTCACGCGAGTTTTCCACTAGCTGTCTCTCTGCCGAACTAAACCAAACCGGGAGGCGTGCTCACAACTGCATAATAAAAGAAAGAAATATGGCACCAAAAATAAATAAATAAATAAATAAATGGACCGACGTCTGAAGTATTATAAAAGAAAGTCTTTATATACAAAAAATAATTCACACAATAGTCATTCGGATATTTCCCAATCCCTGCTTCTATGAAGCTGGTAACGGAACGGAAGTCTTTTAAGTAAATCGAAGTATCCTCCTAAGCAATAATCGAGAAATCTGGTTTGCCACAGCGCTTTGCTTTGAACGGAGTTCTAAGTTCGCAGCAAGTCTGGTCGATTTTTGTTCTTTTTCTCCGGAATGTTGCGGAAATTGCCGAAGTGCTGGGTTATGGGTAGGTTGGCGCAGTTCGTCTTCGGAATCGGAATCGAGGTGGATTTCTTGTTCTGGGCACTCACTATCTTTAATCCTGTTCGGCTGGCAATTTCTAATACCTTGTCTGCAAAATCACTTCTTGTTTGTCTTTAACTCTGGTCGGTCGATTGGCGACAGGCTTCTCTACGGTTAGCACCCAACTGCGTGGCAATTATCTCTCTGCAACTCCAACTCCAACTCCAACTGACTTTGGTCCCTCGAGACCAAAGTCAGTTGGTGTGGGGCTGACGGACGATGGGTATTTAACACCTCATTTCGGCAACTAATAGAATCCTGAGGTTAACTGCTGCTTGTTGTTGTCTTCGGTTTACCCAATGGCATTAGTCTTATTTCCATGACGTCAATTGCTGGTCGTCTCCCCCTTTTGGGGCGCTGGTTCATGGGACCAATAAGATACCTCTCTCTCTTATGACGTTATCTTTCTATACCCCTTTTCTCGTTGGACTTATTCGGCGAATTTTTTTTCTCACGAAAACTTTTTTTTAATCAATCGCTATTAACCTTTTGAACTTGTCATGAAGCCTATATGACTAAATTTTTCCATTTTCGCCTGAAACAACCAGACAGGCCACAGATGGTCTTTGTTTACATTGTCACTTAGATAAGAATTCCCGCATCTGCGTTTCAATTATCTGTATTTTCGGTCACAGACATTTTTTGGAGCTTCCATTGATGACCGAAAGATATTTTGTTATTAATTTCTTTTTCCTAATTCATGCTAGCCAGGCAATTTCTTTATTTCACATGTCACCTTTGTGGGTGGGCTTGATTCTCTTAATTTTCCGTTTCAACTTTCGTCTAGGGCATCTGGATTGTTTTTACGTTGTTAATCAAATTATCAATGTCTGTTGATCCGTGTTTTATCTAACCTGGGAAATAAAAAATGAATTTATTTCTCTTTTCTTTCTTTCTTTCTTTCTCGGGTTTAGAATAACAACAAAGAAAACAAAACCTGTTGCCTTTCGTTTTTTTACCTTCACTCATATTCGGAGAATAGAAAAAATTCTTCTCAGTATGTTTCCTTCTGATCTATAATAGTAATTTCTTCTGTTTAAAATTCTTTTCCAATTATAGTTAATAAATAATTAATAAAATTAATTACTTCCGTTCCGCTAAATATTGTAACAATGATCCTACTGATTAATTTATATAAAAATCAACATCAAACTAGATAAGTAAAACATTTACAAGATGCGCAATTTTAAGGCTCTAATACACTCATTTATATTGCACAAAATCAATTGTAAATGATACAACATGAATCTACATGTCTATATATATAATAATAAGGATTAAACTAGATATGCATAAAGTTCACAAGATGTAAAATATTCAGGCTTTCAATACACTAATTTATATTGCACAAACTCAATTTTAAATGACACCATATGTTTCTGCGCATCCATTTAAACAAGAGTAAGCGTTAAACTAGATATGCATAAAGATCACAAAAAGCGCACTTTTCTGGCTTTTAATATACTCATTTATATTGCTCAAAATCAATTTTAAATGACACCATATGATTCTAATCACTAGTTTATATGAGAATAAAGATTCAACTAGATATGCAAAAAATTCTCAAGATGCGTAGTTTTCAGACTTTCACTACACTAATTTATGTTGCTGAAAAACAATTTTAAATTTTCAGACATTTTTATTGCACAAAATCAAATTTTAAGTACACCACATAATTGTACTCATTAACTTATATAAGAATCAACATTAAACTTGATATGAATAAAAATTCACAAGATGGGCAATTTTTAGGCTTTCTTTACCTTCATTTATATTGCTCAAAATAAATTTTAAATGACATCATTCCAATCATCAACTTATTCAAAAACCAGCATTAAACTAGAAATGCTTAAAATTCACAAATTGTGCGAATTTCAGGCTTTTAGTACACTCATTTATACTGATCAAAATAAATTGTAAATGACATCATATGGTTCTACTTATTCATTTATATAAGAATCGGCATTAAACTAGATATAAATAAAATTCTCAAGATGCGCAATTTTCCGGCTGTGAATACACTCATTTATATTGCCCCATTTCATTTTTAAAAGACACCAAATGATTCTACTCATCAATTTATATAAGAAACAGCATTAAACTAGATATGCATGAAATTCGCAAGACGGAAAATCTTCTGACATTTAATACACTCATTTATATTGCTCAAAATTTAAGTTAAACGACACTATATGATTCTACTCAACAATTTATACAGGAATCAGCATCAAAGAACATATGTATAAAAATTCATTAGATGTGCAATATTTATGCTTTCAATACACATATAGATAATGATGAATTACAAACTTAAACGACACCATATGATTCTACTCATCAATTTATATGAGAATCAGCATTAAAATAGATATGCATAAAATTATCAGAGACGCGTAATTTTCAGGCTTTCAATACACTTATTTATATTGCCCAAAATCAATTTTAAATGACACCATATGATTCTACTGATCAATTTATATAAGAATTTGCATTAAACTAGATATGTATAAAAATTCACCAGATGCACAATTTTAAGGCTTTCAATACACTCATATTATTATGAACATCAATTTATAAGAGAACAATCATTAAACTAGATGTTGCTCAACATCCAATTTAAATGACACCATATGATTTTATACATCAATTTATAATTAATATTAATATAGAGATTTTTATTGTTTATAATTTTGTACGATGTGAAGTTTTCCGGAACTCAATATATTCAAAATCAAATTTTTAATGACAGCATATTATTTTAATCCTCAATTTATACAGGAATCAGCATTAAACTAGATATGCTTAAAAATCACAAGATGCGCAATTTAAAGGCTTTCATTACAATCATATTGCTCTGAATCTATTTTGAATGACAACATATGATTCTAATCAGTACGTTATGTCAGAATCAGCATTAATCTAGATATGCATAAAATCAGTTTTCAATTCACTCATTTTTATTGATCAAAATCAATGTTAAACTACACCATATGATTTAACTCATAAATTTATATAAGAATTAGCATTGAATTTGATATGCATAAAATTCATAAGATGCACAAATTTCAAGTTTTCAATACATTCATTTAAATTGCTGAATATCAAATTTTTAATGACACTATATAGTTTAATTCATCAATTTATATAAGAATCTAGATATTATCTAGATATGCATGAAGATTCAAGAGATGCGCAATTTTCAGGATTTCAATACACTCATTTATATTGTTCAAAATGAATTTTAATTGAAACCATATGATTCTACAGATCAATTTATGTAAGAATCCACATTAAACTAGATATGCATAAAAATCCACAAGATGAGGAATTTTCAGGCATTCAATAAACTCATATATATTGCTCAAAATGAATTTTAAATGATACACTATGATCCTACTGATACATTTATATAAAAATCAGCATCAAACTAGATAAGCATAAAAATTTATAAGTTGTGCAATTTTAAGGTTATAATACACTCATTTATATTGCACAAAATCAATTGAAAATGACACAACATGAATCTACATATCCATATATATAAGAATAAGGATTAAACTAGATATGCATAAAAATTCACAAGATGCAAAATTTTCAGACTTTCAATACAGTAATTTATATTGCTCAAACTCAATTTTAAATGATACCATATGTTTCTGTACATCCATTTAAACAAGAATAATACACTTATAATACACACCTTTATATCTACCCATCAATTAATATAAGAATCAGCATTAAACTATATATGGTAAAAATTCACAAGATGTGCAATTTGAGGTTTTCAATAAACTTATTACATTGCCTCAAAACACTATTCAATGTTACTAAATAATTCTACACATGAATTTACATGAGAATAAACACTAAACTATATATGCTTAACAATTCACACAATGTGCAATATTTAGGCTTTCAATACACTCATTTATATTGCTCAAAATCTATTTTAAGTGACACCATATAATTCTACTGATCAGTTTATATAAGAATTGTCATTAAACTTGTTATGCACAAAAATTCTCAAGGTGCGGAATATTCAGGATTCAATACATTCATTCATAATACTAAAAATGAATTCTAAATCACTCCATATAATTCAACTTATCAATTTATATATGAATCAGCATTAAACTAATTTAACAATCTCACCCCACGGGGGTTTTTCTGGTCACGGCAACATATATTTAACACTTCCACAGACCTATTCTGGTCAACGTGCACCAAATCTAGCTATTCCACTCCGGCCCCTTAGCCTCCGGCGTCTTCCTCGCTGGTTTGAGGTGTCTACTCGGTCTTAACTGAACTCAAGGGTTTGGCCGTAGGTCCTTGAGCATCCATAGGTTAATCGACCGGCCCACTGGTTTAAATCTACTTCCTGCCCATGTGATTATTTGATCCAAAAAGCAGAAATGTTGTTCGTTCACGGTCGACTGAAGATGTATGACACCATATGATTCTACTTATCAATTTATATAAGAATCAGCATTAAACTAGATATGCATAAAAATTCACAAGATGCGTAATTTTCAGGCATTCAATACATTCATTTATATTGCTCAAAATGAATTTTAAATGACAAATATATGATTCTACTTTATTTAAAGATAAATTAGATATAATCCAGGTCATCACGCGGTTATCACAGAGTTCTGGTTATCCCAGCCAAAAATCACGTGAACTCCAAAGTTCCTCTTGCTTACTAAGCTTTATTTTAAATTTTTAGTTGATAAAAATTATCTATTTCATTTCAATTGTCTTCTGATGATCCATATTCAACGGCACATCTTATGCCTAGATCAGATTTCACCACCAGTAAACAAAATACGCGGGTTTTATTTCGCTAATTCCAATTTACTCTAATTCTCTTTAAAAACATTATTTCGTTCACTTCCATTGTTTTCTGATGTTCCAAATTCAACGGGCACCTTTTATGCCTAGATCAGATTTCACCATAAGTAAACAAATGTGCTGGTTTAATTTCACTGTTTAATTTACTCCAATTTTAATCCCAAAAAATTAATATTGCCACGTTTACTGCAAGTAGAAAGTCTGTTTAAAATTTTTTAATAAAAATTAAAAAGAAAAAAAAAAGGAATTACATGACAATTTGGCCGTTTCTTCAGGTGCCAGGGATTTAAAACCCTTTAAACGTGTGTATGTGTTTGAATCTCTCTCTGTCAGACTACATATGCATAAAAATGAAGATGAACAATTTGCAGGCTTTCAATACACTTATTCATGTTGATCAACACTAATTTAAATGACAACATATGATTCTACTGATGAATTTATATAAAATCAGCATTAAACGAGATATGCGTAAAAATTCACAACCTTCCCAGTTTTCAGGCTTTCAATACACTCATTATATAGCTCAAAATCCGTTTTAAATGACACTAGACGATTCTACTCATAAATTTATTTAAAACTCAGCATTAAACGGGATAAGCATAAAAATCACAAAACGCACAAATTTCAGGTTTTCAATACACTCATTTATATTGATCAAAATTAATCTAAAATGACACCATATAATTCTACTCATCGATTTTATAAGAATAGATATGCATAACAATTCACAAGTACGCAAATTTCAAGCTTTAAATACATTCATTTATATTGCTGAAAATCAATTTCCAATGACATCATAAGATTCTCAAGATGAGAATTTCAGGTTTTCAGTATACTCAATTACATTGCTCAAAAATAGTTTTCAATAACACTATATGATTCTACACATCAATTCATATAAGAAACAGCATTAATCTAGATATGCTTAAAAATTCACACGATGCGCAATATTTAGGCTTTCAATACACTCATTTACATCGCTCAAAATCCATTTTAAATGACATCATATGATTCTACACATCAAATTATTTATAAAGCAGCATTAAACTAGATAAGCATAAAAAGTCACAAGATGCGCAGTTTCAGGCATTCAATACACTCATTTTTATTGTTTAAAATTCATTGTAAATGACACCATATGATTCTACTTACCAATTTATATAAGAATCAGCATTAAACTAGATATGCATAAAAATTCACAAGATGCGCAATTTTCAGGCATTCAATACATTTATTTATATTGCTCAAAATGAATTTTAAATGACAAATATATGATTCTACACAGGATTCTACTTCACTTAAAGATAAATTAGAAATACTTAAATGATAGGTAATTTTCAGTCTTTCAATACACATATTTAGCCAATATGTATGAAAAAAATTTATTACCAATTTATACAATAATCGGCATGAAACTAGTTATGCATAAAATACTTAAGATGCACAATTTTCAGGCTTTCAATACATTCGATATATTGCTCAAAATTAAATATAAATAAAACTATATGATTCTACTAATCACTATACGTAAGAATTAGCATTAAAATAAATATGCATAAAAATTCACAAAATTCGCAATTTTCAGGCTTTCAATACACTAATTTATATGGCTTCATTTCAATTATAAATAACACCATTATTCTACTCATCAATTTATATAAGAAGCAGCATTAAACTAGATATGCACAAAAATTCACAAGATGCCCAGTTATCATGCAACCCGCCGACAAATAATTGTCACCTCGCTTAATAATGCATTATATTAAGGTGATCAAAATGTCGCAAAATCAATTTTATTTGATACGATATGATTCTACGCATCAAATGGCATAAGAATCAGAAAAAAAAACAAAGTGTAAAATGCATTTAATGCGTAATATTCAAGTTGTCAAAAGACAGATATATATTGCTCAAAATTAATTTTGATTGACACCATATGATTCTACTAAACACATTTCATAATAATCAACAGTAAACACAGAGTGTAAAAATGCACTAAATGCGTAATATTCAGGTTGTCAAAAGACTAATATATATTGCTCAAAATCAATTTCAGTTCACCACGTATAATTCTACTCGCCAACATACATAAGAATCAGCCGTAAAAACACAAAGTTTAAAAGTTCATTAAATGCATAATATTTAGGGAGTCAACACACACACACACACACACACACACACACACACACACACACACACACACACACATATAAATAACACCATTATTCTACTCATCTAAACTTATTTATAAATGGAATTTTGTGTGTGTGTGTGTGTGTGTGTGTGTGTATCCGTTACCTATAGACTCCGAAACGGCTGAACCGATTTTCCTGAAAATTTACACAGTTGTACTATAAGCATCTGCGAGTGTTCTTAGCTAGGTTTTGTGTCGAGGTGCCATCGATAAATACCGAAAATCGATAATCGAAAAAAATCGGGTGATAGAAGGAGTTAGGTTTCCGGTCAGATCATAGTCTACTTTTTTGTGTGTGTGCCTATATATATATATATATATATATATAACAGGCAAGATGTTTGTTTGTGTGCCTGTTTGTCTATTTGTATGTCCTCTATAACAATCGACAATTTTTATCCGATTCTCACCAACCTTCCTTCCTCTTTCGGCTTGCGGTCAGGTCATGGGATACGTTGTTTTCCGATTCCTTTCCCTCGATATCTATATATATAAAAAGCAAGAAGTTTGTGTGTGTGTCTGTTTATCTGTCTGTCTGTGTGTATGTCGTTTATACAAATACACAATTTTATCTTGTTCTCACCAACATTCACACAAATATTCTTTACGCTTTCAGTCCGGTCATGGGCTACATTTTTTCTGATTTACCCCCGATAACTATATACATAAAAGGCAAGATATTTGTGTGTTTCTGCCTGTCTGTGTGTATGTCCTTTATACATATCCACAATTTTTATCCGATTCTTACCAAATTTCTTACAAATATTCTTTAGACATCCGGTCCGGTCATGCGCGAGTTAATCATTCGATTTCCAACCGATATTGATATATATAAAAGGCTAGTATACACACAAATATATTACCTTTAATGTATATAGATATCGGGGGTAAATCAGAAAAAATGGGGCCATTTCATTATTGCGCAGAATCAATTTTAAATGAGACCATATGATTCTACACATCAATTTATATAAGAATCAGCATTAATCTTGATATGCAGGAAAATTCACTAAATGCGCAAATTTCGGGCTTTCAGTACACTCATTTATATTGCTCAAAAAGCCCGAAAATTGCGCATTTAATGTATTTTCATGCATACCAAGATTAATGCTGATTCTCATGTAAATTGATGTGTAGAATCATATGGTCTCAGTTCAAATTGATTCTGAGCAATAGAAATGTGTGTACTGAAAGCATAAAAATGGCGCATTTAGTGTATTTTCATGCATATCAAGATTAATGCTGATTATTATACAATTTCATGTGTAGTATCATATGGTGTCATTTAAAATTGATTCTGTGCAATATAATAAAGCAGTGTATTGAAAGCCCGAAAATTGCGCATTTAATGTATATTCATGCATATCAAGATTAATGCTGATACTTATGTTAATTGATGTGCAGAATCATATGGTCTCATTTAAAATTGATTCTGTGCAATAGAAATGAGTGTACTGAAAGACCGAAAATTGCCCATTAATGTATTTTTATTCATATCAAGATTAATCCTGATTCTTATGTACATTGATGTGTAGAATCATATGGTCTCATTTAAAATTGATTCTGAGCAATATAAACGAGTGTACTGAAAGCCCGAAAATTGCGCATTTAGTGTATTTTCATGCATATCAAGTTTAATGCTGATTCTTATGTAAATTGATGTGTAGAATCAGATGGTTTCATTTAAAATTGATTCTGAGCAATATAAATGAGTGTCCTGAAAGCCCGAAAATTGCGCATTTAGTGTATTTTCATGCATATCAAGGTTAATGCTGATTCTTATGTAAATTGATGTGTAGAATCAGATGGTTTCATTTAAAATTGATTCTGATCAATATAAATGAGTGTACTGAAAGACCAAAATCTAAGCATTTAGTGTATTTTCATGCATATCAAGATTAATGCTGATTCTTATGTAAATTAATGTGTAGAATCAAATGATCTCATTTGAAATTAATTCTGATCAATATATATGAGTGTACTGAAAGACCAAAAACTGCGCATTTAGTTTATTTTCATGTATATCAAGATTAATGCTGATTCTTATGTAAATTGATGCGTAGAATCATATGGTCTCATTTGAAATTGATTCTGAGCAATATAAATGAGTGTACTGAAAGCCCGAAAATTGCGCATTTAGTGTATTTTCATGCATATCAAGATTAATGCTGATTCTTAGGTAAATTGATGTGTAGAAACATATGGTCTCATTTAAAATTGAGTCTGAGAAATATAAATGAGTGTACTGAAAGCCCAAATATGGCGCATTTAGCGTATTTTCATACATATCAAGAGTAATGCTGATCCTTGTGTTAATTGATGTATAGAATCATATGGTCCCATTTGAAATTAATTCTGAGCAATATAAATGAGTGTACTGAAAGACCAAAAACCGGGCATTTAGTGTATTTTCATGCATATCAAGATTAATGCTGATTCTTATGTAAATTGATGTGTAGAATCAGATGGTTTCATTTAAAATTGATACTGAGCAATATAAATGAATGTACTGAAAGCCCGAAAATTGCGCATTTAGAGAATTTTCATGCATATCAAGATTAATGCTGATTCTTATGTAAATTGATGTGTAGAATCATATGATCTCATTTGAAATTAATTCTGATCAATATATATGAGTGTACTGAACGACCAAAAACTGCGCATTTAGTGTATTTTCATGCATATCAAGATTAATGCTGATTCTTATGTAAATTGATGTGTAGAATCATATGGTTTCATATAAATTGATTCTGAGCAATATAAATGAGTGTACTGAAAGCCCGAAAATTGCGCATTTAGTGTATTTTCATGCATATCAAGATTAATGCTGATTCTTATGTAAATTGATGTGTAGAAACACATGGTCTCATTTGAAATTGATTCTGAGCAATATAAATGAGTGTATTGAAAGCCCGAAAATTGCGCATTTAGTGTATTTTCATGCATATCAAGATTAATGCTGATTCTTATGTAAATTGATGTGTAGAATCATATGGTCTCATTTAAAATTGATTCTGAGCAATATAAATGAGTGTACTGAAAGCTCAAATATGGCGCATTTAGTGTATTTTCATGCATATCAAGATTAATGCTGATTCTTATGTATATTGGTGTGTAGATTCATATGGTCTCATTTAAAAATAATTTTGAGCAATATAAATTAGTGTATTGAAATCACGAAAATTGCGTATTAATGTATTTTCATGCATATCAAGTTTAATGCTGATTCGTATGTAAATTGTTGTGTAGAAACATATGGTCTCATTTAAAATTGATTCTGAGCAATATAAATTAGTGAACTGAAAGCCCAAATATGGCGCATTTAGTGTATTTTCATGCATATCAAGTTTAATGCTGATTCTTATGTAAATTGTTGTGTAGAAACATATGGTCTCATTTAAAATTGATTCTGAGCAATATAAATTAGTGAACTGAAAGCCCAAATATGGCGCATTTAGTGTATTTTCATACATATCAAGATTAATGCTAATTCTTGTGTAAATTGATGTGTAGAATCATACGGTCTCATTTAAAATTGATTCTGAGCAATATAAATGAGTGTACTGAAATCCCGAAACTTGCCCATTTAGTGTATTTTCATGCATATCAAGATTAATGCTGATTCTTATGTAAATTGATGTGTAGAATCATATGGTCTCAATTAAAATTGATTCTGAGCAATATAAATGAGTGTACTGAAAGACCAAACCTGCGCATTTAGTGTATTTTCATGCATATCAAGATTAATGCTGATTCTTATGTAAATTGATGTGTAGAATCATACGGACTCATTTAAAAATGATTCTGAGCAATATAAATGAGTGTACTGAAAGCCCGAAAATTGCGCATTTATTGTATTTTAGTGCATATCAGGATTAATGCTGATTTTTATGTAAATAGATGTGTAGAATCATACGGTCTCACTTGAAACTGATTCTGAGCAATATAAATGAGTGTACTGAAAGCCCGAATATTGCGCATTTAGTGTATTTTCATGCATATCAAGATTAATGCTGATTTTTATGTAAATTGATGTGTTAAAACATAGAATTTCATTTAAAATTGATTCTGAGCAATATAAATGAGTGTACTGAAAGCCCGAAAATTGCGCATTTAGTGTATTTTCATGCATATCAAAATTAATGCTGATTCTTATGTAAATTGATGTGTAGAATCATACGGTCTCATTTAAAATTGATTCTGAGCAATATAAATGAGTGTACGGAAATCCCGAATATTACGCATTTAGTGTATTTTCATGCATATCAAGATTAATGCTGATTCTTATGTAAATTGATGTGTA
>JBBBDQ010001596.1:0-7500 GCA_037127315.1 Ascarosepion bandense
AGAATACCTAGTGATCCAGACTGACCTACCTAGGTTTCACCTAAACGGATCGTCAGGGAAAGCTGGCTCCCTGACGATCCGTTTAGGTGAAATTTAGGTAGGTTTGTCTGACTCACTAGGTATTCTTGACTCATATATATATATATATATATATATATATATATATATATACATATATATATCCAAATGAATAAGAACGAAGAAAATATTTACAACATTTAAAACATTAATTTAAAATAGTGTCTAATATAAAAATAGATCAGTGAATATTTATTATTAATTATTACTTTAGAAGATGTGAAAACTACAAGCTACTAGAAAATTGTGCATTTTGTTTCGACATTGTAATTACAATGTATCATCAAGTAGTTAATAATGTTAAACAGGTAATTAATTCTAAAGTAATAATTATATATATATATATATATATATATATATATATATATATATATATATATATATATATACGGTGCAACCGAATTAGAATAAGAACTATTTATCTTTTATGAGGCATAGTGACAGAAAATATACAGTTTCATTAAAGTAATTTTATTTAACAAAAAAATACTTGTACAAAATAAATTTAATATTCAGTATAATAGCCTTTTGCTTTGATCACAGCCTTCATTCTCTCAGGAATAAACATCACAAGATTTTTCAATTTATTTAATGGTATTTCTTGCCAAGTAGCTTATATTTGTTTCCAAAGTGTGTCTTGCGAAGTAACATTAGATTTATTAATTTTTTCATCTAAAATATCTCCTATGTGTTCAATAGAATTAAGATCAGGGCTTTGTGGGGGTCCAATTCAAATTCCGAAGCCGTCTTTCCTTTTCTTTTTTAGTTAAATAATCAATATTAATTCACAATTTACTTGACTTTTCAATTTATATTTGAATTTTAGTAAGGTTTTTAGGAAAATCACCTGTCTTAATACGTTGGCACACTAGCGGTAGTGTGCAAATGTTAGGACACGGATGATTTTAAACTTTAAATTGATGGCTCCTAAAAGATAAAACAATTCTTGTCTTTATGCTTTACACAGTACTATATACATATTAAGTTTAGTACAAATAAATGGCTTAAAAATCTACTGGTTGTAGTAATTTCCTGTTTTGAAGAATGCTTGATACTATACTTAGTAGACTAATTTTTATAGAAATATTTTATTATAAGTGTTCATATTAAAAACATGTTTGATTGCAACTCAAGAGTTGTTGTGTTTGCTACTACATAATAGCGCCTCATTAAGCTGATGAGGTGCTGATATGTAGTACCAAAACATAACAACTCTTGTGTTGCAGTCATACCGGTTTTATTATAAACACTTATAATACATATATATGTATAAATATATATATATATAATATAAATCAATATTTTTGCCAATAACATTTTGTTTTTTCTTCCTCAACAGACTTATTCATATATATATATATATATATATATATATATATATATATATATATATATACATTTTGTACATTTTGTTTCAACATTGAAAGAACAATATCTCATCAGGTAGTTAAAACGTTATTTTTTAAAAGAAAATTGATGAAAATTCACTTTCTTTTATGAGTAGTTTTTTTCGTACGAGTTAAAGAGAAACAGAAAGATGAGAAAAAAAGCGAAATCAATAAAAGAGGATAGAGAAGGACACAGAGGAAATCAAAAAACGAAGAGGAAAACCAGAGAGAAAGAAATAATGAAACGTGAGGAAAGAGCCAATGAAAGACGGCTCAAGGAGAAATAGACCTTCAATATAAGTAGGAATTAAAGCATAAGCATTTACAAACATAGGTCATACAACGTCTGGGTTTAACAAAGCGAAAAAAAGTACAGAGAGGAGAGGCAGTGGTGGGGAGACAACAAGAGCTGCAAAGAAATGGAAATTTCAAACTTTGGCCGGAAATGAAGTATATATATATATATATATACTATAGTCATCCGCAGACAGATCTGTTTCGCTGTATATATATATATATATATATATATATTAACAACATACTCCATAGTCAAACCCGGTTGAGGTTAGTTGTGACTGCATAATTGTCTGAGAAACAAGTGTATTAACAGTCTCAGCCGAAATTATCAAATGACTTCGAGCAAAGAAACAAACTGTTGTAAATGCTATCAAATATTTCTGTATTATGAAATTTTGCATTTACAATGTATCCGCTCTCTTTTTTACTGTTACTTTTCACGTCTGCAATATGTACTTTCTTACCCCAGTATAAACTGCAAGTTATGTCTGATAGATAGATAGATAGATAGATAGATAGATAGATAGATAGATAGATAGATAGATAGATTGTATGTATCCATATCTATCTAAGACACAAAATGTTACTCAATGTGAAAAAATTAGTAACAGCGACGTTATTAATATTTGGAAAGAGTAATCAGTAAGAGAGTAGCTAGTGATTAACACTGCATTTATTATTTTGAAGATTAATGGTGATTGGAAAACATGGAGAATGATGCGTCTTTAAAAAGTGCAAGAAAAGAAACTTTAGCTTAGAATTTACGGTTGCATCTTGCCAGTTATACTCTAAATTGATATGATCATGACGCCGGTTTAGTCTTCTTTTTCATGTGGCATGTCCCTTCAGAATATAGGCGATCATAGACTTCCACTTGGTCCTGTCACTTTTTGCTCTCAATATTTTGTCTCTTGGTTTCTCTTTTAAACCCCGCTCCGCCATTCATTTTCTCAAACCCAAAAAGTACGTCTCGCACTGCTTTCACTTCTTCCCTTTAGCCTACTTCTGAGTATTAAATTCTCCAGGCCTTCTTTCCTCCTTACATGTTCCAGGAAACTCATTTGTCGCTTCCTGATGTTAAGCACGAGTTTTCTTCTCGTTTGCATCTATTCCAACACCTCATGTTTGATCCGTCCATGATATCCTCAGGATCCTTTCTTTGAAACTACATTTCTGCTGCCCCAAGCTTCTCCTTCATCCTTGATGAGAGTCTCCAACATTCACTTTCATACAGAAGGACAGATATCACATAGCAATCCAGCACTTTTTTCTTTGTCTTTAAGGAGATTTTCCTGTCTAGCTTCTGAAATGCGTCTTTGGCCATGCCAATGCGTCTTTGGATTTTTATTTCACACTTTCCATCCTCTGTCAAAACACTTCCTAGGAATTTGAATTTTTTTACTTGTTTTATTTTTGTTTTTCCGACTTGTAATTGGATGTGCGTTGTAGTGCATTGGATATCGGCTCGGAACGAGAAATCGGGGAGCCGAGTTCGAATTCCAGCTGAATTCATTGTATTCACTTGTGCGCAAATACCCTTGGGAAAGGTATTATTCCGCCTATTACTTCCAGTTATGAGTTAAATAACAGGACAGATTGGGATTTATAGCCTTGGTGGCAACCAGTCTACCGCAGAAAGCAATGGCAACCTACTGCGGGATAACCTTCTGCCCAGTCAGTCATGTTTCTTTCGAGACATGATCGTCCAACCATGTATCACGTATGGCACTTAACTGACTGAATTGTTATATTGGTCTCCTTTTTTGCTGATGATCATACATTTAATATTGTTGAACATGATGCTCCGCCGTTTTTTCTCACTTCCTTTTGCTACCTTCTGTAGAAGTTCCTGCATTTTCCTTTCCGTGTCCGCTATAAGCACTGTATCATCCGGGTATCTGATATTGTTGAGATTGTGGCCGCCATTGACGAATCCTGGCAAGGCTTTTATTTCCCTTATAATCACTTTGCTGTACATGTTGAAAAGTTCCCTTGAGTAAACACTCCTTGTCTAATGCTTCTTTCTATTTTTGTATACCTGCTGAATTCACTTCTTATCCGAACACAAGCGGTTTGCTTCCAGTATAGATTCTTGATTAGCCTAATATCTTGAAGTCTACGTACCACAGCGAAAAGCACAGTCGAACAATTATAATAATCACTTATATTCGCTATAATTATAATCACTTAAAATTGAGTCTATTCAGGAAGTAAAGGGAATAGAAATATCGAAAGTGCGTGATAAATGTCAGCTTTACACCCTAAGCAAACATATCAATTTCTGACAGATCTTTCGCACGCATCACGTTGAAACCGGTTCTTGTAACATTACCTGTGTTACGCAACGTCGGGTTTGGTTAGTACCTATATAGGTGACCGCTTAGGAATACCAGATGGTGTAAATTTAGATGTGAGCCTATTGCAAAGGCTAGGAAAAACACAGTCGAACAATTACCATTAGACCGTAATGAATAAATACCGGTCATTTAAAGTTGTGTTTATAACATTTATTCAGTTATAGATAATTACTGGGCGGTTATGGTTAAGTCTTTACTAATGTACATACACTACCGGTCATAATTATTAGGTCACCCCAGTGTATTTAAAGAAAATGATGTATTTCATACTATTTTTAGTATTTATTGCCAAGTGGATAATTCTAAATGAAAATAGAATTTTTCTTTTTTTTTTTAATACTGCACAATAACATGTGCATGAAACGAACTGTTCTATTGTCCAGTTTTTGTACTCTCTTCCCTATGTTAGTCTCTTCTTCTTATTGGCTGACCGAAGCAAGGACTTCCTGGCTGCCTTGTAAAATTTTGCAAAATACTAATAACAAAAGAATCATTCTATTTTCATTTTGAATTATCCAGTTGCCAATAAATGCTAAAACTAGTATGAAATACATCATTTCCTTAAAAAAAAACTGGGGTGACCTAATATTTATCAAAGCTAGTGTGCATCGTGTATAAATAAATATTGGTTATTTTATATTTGAGTTCATAAGTATTTCCTTGGTTCCAAGGCAGGTAAATATTAATTTTCTTGGTTCGAGGAGAGGTAAATAGTTCTCTTTGATAAAAGTGCCGATTCCCATTTACTTGGCTAGGATATACGTTAATATTTACTTTTATACCTGAATCTCTCAGTCTTTAAGGGGTTCAAAGATAATCACTATAATTATAATCACTTGTAATCAGGAGATAATCACTATCATCATAATCACTTAAAATTGAGTCTCTCTGATTCAGGAAGTAAAGGGAATACAAATATCGAAAGCGCGTGATAAATGTTAGTTTTACACCCTAAGCAAGCTTATCAATGTATGACAGATCTTTCGGACGTATCACGTTGAAACTGGTTCTTGTAAAATTACCTGTGTTATCCAACGTCAGGTCTGGTCAGTACCTAGATAGGTAAATGTTGGAGATCACCCCTTTATTGCACAATAAGTGGACTCTTCTTAGGTGTACAAATAATCCTGGTTATACAGAGAACAGGAGTGTAAAGCAAGTGGAAAATAGTTGTAAAGAGTTCAGTTGAATAGTTGGGCCGCCGCTTAGTTGGTCAGTAAGAATTTTTTTTTTAATCACTTCACCCCGAGCAAGGCGGAAACGCCACTGATGTGCAGGGGGTTACATAAATGCAAAAAGATTAATTAGAAATGAGTGAGGAGTACAAACTAGTTAGAAAGGAACAATAGAAAGCAGGTGCGATGACAGATACATAGGTGGAGAGAAAGGGAAGATTATACAGGGGTGGGGAGAGAGCTAGGGTCCAGTGGTTAGTAGATGAGTATTGACTTTGCATTTAAATTTCTGGAGGTTGTAGCCGTCAGGAAAGCAAGAATACGGGAGCGAGTTCCACAGGCAGGAAGTGCGAGAGAAGAAGCTGCAGGAGTAGAATTGTCGTCTGCATTTGGCTAACCTGACTGTGAATGGGTGGGACCCAGTTGCCAGTCTGGTTGCACGAGTAAACACCTATTGAGGAGGCATTAGTGACTTAAGCTCGTCCGAGCAGAAGCCATGAAAGTATTTATAGAACAGACAAAGGGAGGCCACATTTCGACGATGGGGAAGTGACTGCTGTCGAGTCGCCAGATCAGTACATATCACATTACAGACTCTCCTTTGGAGCTTGTCAAAAACACTGAGGAGAACGGCAGGGGCACCTGACCATAAATGGCAGCAGTATACCATGCACGGAAGGATGGTTGACTTAGATATATGCAGGATGGATTGAGGTGGAAAAAACATCCTGGATCGACATAGTGACCCAACCTTCTTAACAGTAGATTTAGCTATGGATTCAATATAGTGGTTCCATTTGAAATCTGAGGACAGGGTAAGTCCGAGGAGAATATAGACTTATTACCCAGACGTACTTCTCATCTACCAGTTTTTATGTATTTTGTTCAGTATACTTACATTTTATCTCTCATATCTGTTTGTTATTATTTGTGTGTGGTTTCTAAACAAGAATTCACAACAGTAACCGATTGGGAATACCAGATGTTGCTAATTTAGATGTGCGACTAGTGCAACGGCTTCGAATGTTGAATCGGCGAGCCCAGTGCTAGCTTCAATTGAATTCCAGTTATATTCATTTTTTTAATCATTTCACCCCAAGCAAGGCATTCCACTGACACTATAGCGCAGGGGGGTTACATAAAGGAAGGTACTGAGAGAGCGATTAGATATAGGAAATGTCAGAGGGGGATGATAGACGAGTAAGGAGGTACATATTAAGAGTGTTTGAGAGAATGGGTGCGTGTTAGTGTGTTAGGGGGTGTCTATTGACCTTACATTTAAACTCCTAGAGATTGTAGCTGTTGGGGAAGCGAGTATGTGGAAGGGAATTCCACAGTCGGTAAGTGCGAGAAAAGAAGCTGGTGGAGTAGAAATTGCAGTTATATTTTATCGGTTTCACTGTAAAAGGGTGGGACGTAGTTGCCAATCTAGTATCTCGTGCAAATTCGTGCCTAGGGGGCACCAGTGATCTAAGTTCATCGGAGTAGAAGCCGTGAAAGTATTTATTGAAGAGGGACAGGGAAGCCACGTCACGCCGGTGAGAGAGTGACTGCAGCCGGTCAGCCAAGTCGGTATCGATCCCATTACAGATTCTCCGTTGTATTTTGTCAAGAACCCCGAGGAGAATAGCAGAGGCACCCGAAGAACAGATATCCTTGAAAAAGGTATGAATCAACCACTTTTCCCACAGGTATGTGCTAAGATTTGCATCACTAAATCGATATTATCACAAAGATTTGTTATTTTCCGGTTTAACGAATATAATATGGATCAGTCATTAAATGTCTGATGATAGTTTACAGAATAAAACAGTCATCATACAGAATCAATTTTTATGTCCATACTAACTGGTGTGTGTGTGTGTGAATGCATGTGTATGTATTTCTGTGCATGTAAGTATGTACGAAAATTTATTGCTTTAAATACAATAATTTGGCAAAGGCCGAAGAAGAAGTTAGGTGAGGCTGGCCGTTACTGTCTACACTATACCTAGCTAACCGTATTCGTGACCAAACACTCATTACAATTTCCACATTCACCACAAGAAAACGTTCATCATCTTTCAATCCTACACCCATCACAATATCACATTTTCACAGAGGAACCTAAAAAATGTGGGAAAACCCGTTATATTATATACATGTTTTTTTAAAAGAAGATAGTTAAAAATGTGGTCAAAAATATATGGGTGATGAGCTGAATCA
>JBBBDQ010001596.1:12500-95000 GCA_037127315.1 Ascarosepion bandense
ACAATACGAACATCTTACAAGGGTAAGGTGTGGTCATATACTCCAACGGCAATACTACAGGATTAACTTACAACATTTTCATAAAGACAGAAGAACGAAAATATTTGGTCTATCTGCCTAATAAGTTATTAGTCTTCCCAGTAACGGTGAAAAGAGCTTAAAATCTTAATTTGAGCCACTAATCAGAGAATAAATCGGCCAGCAAAACTGCTCTCCTTCAACAACAATAGAGAAACTTTCCTACTAGTCATCAGCATGACTGATGCAAGTCTTATTCAGATCAACACACTGCGCTATCTTTTTTAACAGAGCTGAAGTTGAAGAGAACATCATAGATCGAGCATGTGAACAATGATGAGGTCTTAGAAATGATGGAAACAAAAAGGAAATTAATACTCAGCATCAGGAAGAGACAGCTGAAGTTTCTGGGACACGCAATGAGGAAGGAAGGCTTGGAGAATCTGATACTAACAGGCCAGATAAAGGAAAACTACAGGGGAAAGCAACGGATAACATATTTGAAGGAACTAATCAAGTAGATGACGGAAAGAGGGTTGCATGGTGTAACAGGATAAGGCATGCTCAGAGCCACCAGGGATAGGGAAACGTGGAAGGCCATGATCGCCTACGTCCTGAAGGAGTAGGGCAGATAGAATAAGAAGTTGAAGAAATATATCATATCTATAGCTGCATCTACTGCTAAGAAATGTGGGTCTCTGTGAAGGACCAAAACGTTTTTTCGTCATAATCCATCTTGAACATTTATAAAGATACTATTCATCCGTGGATTGAATAATGTTATCATATCTGGTCGGGTGTTTCTTGTATTAATTGCAAGGTTCTCGACAAAATCCAGCAAATGATATGCAATGACTTGGTATGTCGACTAGAGTCACTTACTAGATTTGCATCTAGTCACACCGTTTCTTTAATCGTTTTACCCTAAGCACGGCGGTACCGCCATTGGTGTGTAGGGAGCCACATAACAGTAAAGATTTAGGCAGGAGGTGAGTGAAGAGAAAGATGTCAGAGAAAGTGCAAGAGAAGGATGGGAACACAGTTGTGAAGACAGTTCTGAAGTTAGAGAGAGAGAGTAAAAAAAAACAAGATACCCGGTGTGATGTAGAAAGAACTGGAGTCATGTAGATAAGAGATGGGAATTGACATTACATTTACATTTATGGAGGTTGTAGCCGTCAGGAAAGCAAGTATGCGGAAGGAAGTTTCACAGGCGGAAAGTGCGAGAAAAGTAACTAATGAAGTAGAATCTTCGGCTGCATTTGGTTGATTTATGTGTAAAAGGGTGTTACATTGTTGCAAGTCTGATGCACGCTTAAATTCTTATGGAGGAGGCAGCAGTGAGCTACGTTCGTCGGAGCAGAAATCATGAAAATATTTGTAGAATAGACAGGGGGAAGCCGTATCCTCCGGTGAAAGGTTGCTGGAGTGGAGCTGCCAAATCGAGAACTATCACGTTACAGATTCTCCTTTGGAGCTTATCGAGAACACTGAGATAAATAGGAGGGGCACCTGACCATATATGACAGCAGTATTCTGTGTACGAACGGATGGCTGATTTGTATACGTGCAAGATGTATTCAGATGAAAAAAAAAACTTCCTGGCCCTACATAGTGACCCAACCTTTTCTTGTTATTGTAAAGTTTAACATCTTTGTTTGTTGGTATTTTCTGACAGAGAGAAGCCATATTCCACCGGAGAGAAAGTGGCTAGATATTACTGTTGAAATGGTTAAATGTAACCGCTTCTTCTACTTTAACTTCAATTTTGTTTTTCTGTCAACTTTCCCTGCTGATCCGTTTAGGTGAGACCTAAGGAGGTTGACTGGCTCTCTAGGTATTATTTATTTATTTATTCCGCTCTATTGAGCGCTTTTTTGTAAGTTGATTGCTCGTGTGGGGGTTTTTTGGGCTACGTGCTGACTCTGTCTGAGCTCTTTTGACTGATGTTAATGTACTTAGCTCTTTCTTTTTTAAAACCATTTTTCCCTTCTTCGTAAATACGGAACGAGTATAGTTATTATCTTTTTTATGTGTTCGAAATAAAATCTTTCTAGACATCTCCTGTAACACGTTCTTGGAGAACATATGAACCTAGCAGACAATCATCTACAATTCGTACCCACATATTTATCACATACTAATGCTGGTGTCATGCCTGTATTGTACCACAGGGATTCCGTTTAACTCACAAATGCTGGTCGGATAATTTCTTTATTATATCTCTTTCATAAGTTGCCACATCTGAAATGAGAAACACTGAATCGGCTATTTGCACAAGAAAACATCGGCAAAAGTTGAAAGTAGGGGATGAGAGAGCGAAAGACCCAGCAAACGTTGCAAATAATAAGGATTTAAGTGCTACACTTGGAGTACCCTCCATGAGGTACTGTGAGATGTACGAAATGCTATGTCTACTTGAATATGCTCATACCTAAATCGTCTCCGACAGTCTATAGAATATGCCCTTCATGGTCAAGGCTATGTTCGGATTTCCGTCTTCATCAATCCATAGTTTGTGGTGCCACGTTTCCTATATTAACAACGCAACGATAAACAGTAGCAAAGTTTGGATGACTCAACTGCCTTCGGTCTTCAAACGCAATCTGACACAGCTATTCAACTTCCCCTTCATTATCATTTGCGAGACGGTATGTAAAAACCACATCTACATGCTCACGAAATGACACTGTTAATCAGAATTTTTTTCGGTTAAGTCACTACACGACACGTCAAACGTTAAAGACTGACTTGCCTAAAATGTACACGAATGGCAAATATAACCTAGCCTACATGGAAACACAGCGTCATCTACTGTAAACGTTCTTTTAAAGTAATAACTAAAAAATCTGTATATTCAAACATATGTCTATATTGATTTTTGGCTTTTATTTGATATGCCCCCTAATTTGTAAAATTATTTTTATACACTATATATATATATATATGAGCGAGAGAGTGAAAGAGGGGGAGAAATCAGTTTGATACAAATATTCAAGGTACACTTTTCTGCATATTTACAAAATCTTAAAAGTCATTTTGAAGTTTAAAATTTTTGTTACTTGTAAAATCAATCATACTATGTTATTCTAAAATTCAATGCAAGTTGCTAAAATTATTTAAATGTTTTCTACGTTAAAATATTGAAAGAACCACCTTTTTTTCCTCAGTCTATATTCCACTGTGGAGAATTGTGTCACGGCATGATTTTGGATTTTGACCTTTTGATTCAATATTTCCGCAATGATAGCCGTTGTGTTATCCAGACTTCTTTAGATCTCCTTGCTTAATCCAGAAAAAATATCGTTTTGGACGAGAGATTATTCACTGTTACAAAATAATGATTTATTACGTGCATCCACAACAAACAGAGCTGTGCTTAGATATGTGCAATGTTTTAAATCTCTAAATATCTCAAATCCCCTGAGAAAAATCATCCTTTTTTATCGTTTGTTTTTAGTATTTAAATCAAGGTATTATTACGAATTGCTATAATATTGTATGACTGCTAAATCACAACATGACAGTGATAAATGGCATTGAATCTGCGATATGGTAAAAATAAAAACAATAACAAAAGAACATTTAGTTGGATAAGGAATCCAAAAGAGAAATTTGCTTCATAACGTCCGGGCATATTCTGAAATGCAAGTCAGCAATCAGACGCGCGACAATGATGTGAAATTCTTCTACATGCAAATTATTTTCGGTATTAATCCGAGCCTCTCTACAAACACCAGGTGTTACACAAGGTCAGTTTTTACGTTGGAGCATTACGAGTAGGTAAGCCATGCCAAAAATTCTCCGCAGATCCTGCATACGCGGAGTCGGGCTATTGCCTGTTTTTCCTCAGACGACTCTCTGCCCTTCAGCACAACCTCGTCTGGTTTCCTTTCCGCCCCAAGGCTGGGAATTTGACAAATTAAGAGATTTGTTGAGCGTGCAAAACATTCTCAAAGAATTCTCATCGCCAGACTATCACTTGTTTCATTACATGAAATGTTATTTTTCCACCCCAGAAATATTTATAGAAATTGAAAAATTCATGAATACTTTACAAATTTCATCAATACTGAATCATTTTTGGTAACTTTTACGGAGGAATAAACATTTTATCGTAACTTCATTGAAAACATGATGAAGGTATTTTGATATCTGTGGAATGTTGCAATGACATAATGTCTACAAAATCAGTTAGAATCGTTGTCACCATTCTGATACACATAGTTATGCGCCAAATATATCGCCAAAAGGCATCCCTTTCACTATATGTACACGCTATTGAAATTTAATTGCCGTCGTGACTACAGTATGTCTCTGGGTTAACAATATATAAAGGCATTGCTATATACTAATATGTTTGGATATAGTTAATCTTCCGTTAAGGAATCATTGATTGCCAAATAGTAAAATATGTTGTACGGTTTTAGGCCATAATATTGCTGATAAATAAGTTAAACGAATCAAAAGCACTGGATTAAACCAATTTTATAAGAAGATTGTTAAAATTCCTAATGAATGTTTGTTTCTATTCTTCCAAAACGCTAACGCGTATTAAAATCCTAAAAGTATTTAGTATTGTTGAAGTTGTCACCAACATTTTTGTCGAGATTTAATTTGAATAAACTGGATTATGTGAAAAAATACTTTGGCATAAATCATACACAGCGGTTAAATAATTAATTTAATTTTATAAGTTTTTATGGTAAAAAAAGATTTTTAGAAAATTTCTTTTTTTCCATTTTCACATTGAAGAATAAATTCATAGGATTTCTTGCTCTTGACCATGAAAATTAAAACTAGCCATACGTAATTATTTATTTCTGTTGTCAAATTCCAACTTTTTGAAACGTTTATCATAGAAATTTGTTTATAGTTCTCGGAAAAGCGAAGCGAACTGGTAACTGGATTTTTGTTTTAAATAATTAAAGAAAATATATATAAAAACAAGGTTTTTAATAATGAGGGTATTTCGTATGTTTAGCAATAAAACTTAGTTTAAAAAATTATCAAAATTTATTGTACTAAGCTACGTTTGCTGATAAAACTAATTGTACTTTGTACACTTTTACTCGTTTGCAGTTTCCTCCGAAATGTATAGAGGTTATAACGGATGGATAAACGGACTAAAGTTAACGGAAGTTGCATCATTTTTATATGTAGAAAATTACAAGTGGCTTGCAGTGAGAATGTTTTTATGAAATATAAAGATTTATACTGATAAATACGGTTCCATGATAAACAATAAAATCTGAATACTTGCAGGAGAATTGTACTCTCAGAACCATCAAAAATGTGTAAAAATGTTTATTTGGAGGTTCAGAAGACGTTAAAAGAGTGTGTCGGGATGGAAAGAATTTGACTGTGGGCTGAACAGTAGATACTAGACGATAGTCATATACTTGATGACACGTTAGAATTTGCCGAACTCTTAACAAAGACGTCGATTTTAGAAATGAGCCATACATTTTATAGCCCGTCATTAGGATATTTGGTTAATTGGAAAATTGATAAATACAAAGAAATTACAAATATTTGTGGATGTTCCTGACTAAATTACTGAATAGTAAAATAAATAAATAAATAATAACAAAAACAAAACAAAACATCACCCCAATAAAGTGTTTAAATATAGCACCATCTTCTTACTAAGTTTATATATTCCCAAAGAATGGAGTTTTTTAAATGTGCTAGCAACCAATAGCTACAAGATAATCGAAATCTACTTTCCCAGGGCTGCACCCTGTATATAAATTTAATTTGCCTTCTACTGTTGAATTAATTTTCTTCTTCGTTATTTTACTTTAAATGTATTTTTATTTAGTATTTCAAACAATTCTCATGACGTCTACTTTTAGATAAATGCTTATATAAAACGAATAAGTTAAAAAAACAAGGTCAAATCTTTTTTTCTTACATGATTTCTACAAATAGCGTTTTTTAAGAGATGCATATTGGGAATATTAAAGTTGTTAAAGTTAGTAGATTTAACTTTGGATGTTTATAGAAATATACATTTCTTCGAATGAAAGCCGATATTTTTTTAAGGGAACCTTGATATATACACCAACGCAAATTTACGTATATGGTAATATATACGTGTTTTTCCAGGAAATCTAGTCGATATTATTTAGCAATTATCTCCAGATGAACGTACAATATATATGTAGTAATGTTCGCTCTGTACAAGGCCCGGGGTCCAATCGAGGTAGGAGATTACCTTAAGGAGTAGTTTATATAAATAGAATGAGAAGGTAACGGTTAACACTAGTCTTGAACAGGTTAAAATTGCTGCTTAATAATACAAAAGCATATTATACATATTTACATGTTTTGCAAATAAGTCAGTCTTTCAAAAATGTAAATGTTCACTGGACGGAGTTTGTAAACTGGCAGATTTCTGTGTTCAAACATAGGATAGTTGAAATTTAAAAAATTACATGGTGCGAATTGAAGGTCATTTACCCTATGCCAACTTGTAAATTGGGGCGAGGTTACCGCCTCTAATATTATGGTGGTACATCGAGATGTTTACTGGTATGATACAGCTTGGAAAAAGAAACGAACATTTAATATTATAGAAATTTCTGTTATTAAAAATAATTGAAAAGGTCAAGTAAACGAAAAACAGCATGGCAGTGATAGCCTCTAAAAAGAAGAACTTTGACAGAAAAGAACAATAATAATAATAATAATAAGGAATTTGAAAAACTGTCAAAATATAAAGACCTGGAAATTGAAATAGAAAAAATGTGGAAATTGAAAACAAGAGTTGTGTCAGTTATAGTAGGTGCACTTGGAATGATAAAAAATGGAACAAAACAACACATTGAAAGAATCCCTGGAAACCCCAGCTTAAGAGATATACAAAAAATTGTCTTATTAAGTACAGCCCACACACTAAGGAAAACTTTATCTATGCAATGCTGGGGATGATAGGGAAGATAGAAAAACATGAAATGGAGCCATAACAACACGCCACTACCTGCCTTATGTCTCCCCGCAGACTTGGTTGGTAGTGAGACCAAAGCAGAAATCGAAATATGATGAAAAATGACATAATAATAATAATATTCAATAATAAAAAAGGCAGTAAATACAAACAAGATTTACAGTTAGTAGATTCAGTAGAAAACAAAACAGAAACCAAGAACCAACTATTGCGGCAAAAATATGAAAATGAAAGCCAAAGATAAAGCTCTTGAACAGATGAAACAACGCTGGCAAGACAAAACTCTGCAAGGCCAATATCCAGAACGTGCCAATAAATCCAATGTTGATAAAGTTAATGCTCATCGATGGTTACGTGCATCTGAATTAAAGTCTGAGACTGAAGGCTTTATTCTTGCAGCGCAAGACCAAAGTCTTTTCCCTAGGAACTTTCAGGCAAATGTTGTACATAATGATGTGAATCCGGGGTGCGGATTCTGTGATAGGCACCGGGAGGCAACAGACCATCTAATCTCGGGATGCTCTGTGCTTGCCCCAAATGAGTGTAGAGATCATCACGGTGGAGTGGGGGCAGTATTTACATTGGACAGTGTGCAAACACTATGGAAAACCTGTGAACAAACACTGGCGTGAACATCGCCCAGCTGTCACGATTCTGTGGGATTGCACCCTCTGCACAGACAGAAAAATTGGGGCAAGTAGCCCGGACATTATTTTTGAAGGCCGGAAAGGAGGAACTTGCCTGTTGACTGATGTAGCTTGTCCGCAACCAAGGAATTTGAAAAACTGTTAAAATATAAAGACCTGGAAATTGAAATAGAAAACATGTGGAAATTGAAAACAAGAATCGTGCCAATGATGGTAGGTGCACTTGGAATGATAAACATGGAGCAAAACAACACATTGATGGAATCGCTTAAGAGATATACAAAAATTATTATGTTGGATACGGCCCACAAACTAAGGAGAACTCTATGTGGCGTGGGGGTGATAGAGGAGATAGAAAAAAACAACAAATAGAGCCATAACGACACACCACGACCTGCCTTATGACTTCTTGCAGATTTGGCAGGTAGTGCGACCATAGCAGAAATCGAAATATGATGAAAAATGACAACATAATAATAATAACAGAAAAAAGTAGGTGCTCTCGTGCTTTTCTCTTCCAATGCGTTGTACGTTACTTTTTCTGTTTGAAGATTGTATTTAGGGTATCGAAAAAGATTTCGTTCATACCGCAAAGTCGATAACAATATCGCTAAAAGAGCAAAGAATACCTGAAGCAGATCAGTGTTTTGGTTGGAAGAAGTGACGGCTGTATGAGGCTCAGAGTGGATTAAGTTATCAGTGGAATGAAGGAATAAATAATGAAAGAATAGCGGAACAAAAGAGAACGATAAAACGGAGTTAATATCAAGACGGGATAAAACTGTAGTAAAAATTGTTATACGTCAATTGTGTAATAATGAAATCCAAGGCGTGTAAAAAACTTTGATTGTTGAGAAAAATATGTGCGAGAGAAATTCTCTTGTGGTTATAAATTATGTAATCGCACATCTCGGAATGGTAATTACCTAAGTTTAGCTAAATTTGGCATAAGGCCAAAATTATGGAGCACCTAGAGAGGATCGCGTTCACTGCTCAGTCGTAATTGTTTAAGAGAAAAACTTTACACCAACTCTTGGTGCCCAACGAGTTTCAGAATCTGCAGACAGTGGAATTTAAAAAATAAAAAAAATATGTTTTTCATGCAAATCGCTTTCTGGTCTGATTCATTCTTCTTCTTCTATGTGCCTTTCCATTTCAGGATGTCAGCGATTACGGCCTTCCACGTCTTCCTATCACTGGTGGCTCTCAGTATGCTTTATCCAGTTACACCACGACACCCATATTCTGTAATCCATATATTAATGCCAATCAAGTACGTTACACGTTGTTTTCCCCTGTCTCACCTTACTTCTATCTGGCCTGTTTGTATCAGGGTCTCCAAGCCCCCTTCTTCATTGCTTGTCCCAAGAAATTTAGCTGCCTCTTCCTGATGCTCAGTATTAATTTTCTTTTTCGTTGTGATTCTTTTCAACACTTCATCATTGCTCACATGCTCGATCCATGATATCCGCAGCATCCTTCTGTAGAAACATTTCAGTTGCTTCATGTTTTTCCTTCAATTTTGATGATAATCTCTAGCATTCACTGCCATATTGAAAAACTGACATCACATAGCAATTCAGTACTTACTTCTTTGTTTCCAGTGAAGTGTTCCTGTCTCTTAATACACTACTCAGCTTCTAGAATGTGTCTTTCATCATGTAAATTCACCTTCGGCTCTCTGTATTGCATCTCCGTCTTCTGTTAGAACACTTCCCAGGTATTTTTTTACCTGTTAGATACTTTTTTAGCTAATGACCATGCATTCGGTTTTCTTGCAGTTTATTTGTCGTCCTTTCTTGTCACTCTTCTGTAAGAAATTTTGTAGATTCCTTTTCGTGTCAGCTATCAGCACTGTATCATCTGCGTATCTTATGTTGTTCAAATTGTGGCCTCCGATGACGAATCCTCGCATAACATCTAGGGTCCTCAGAATAGTCTCGCATGAACAAGTTGAATAGATATGATAAAACGACACATCTTTGTTTTACGCCCCTTTCTATCATTGTATGTCTGCTGAATTCATTACCTGCTACTATACCGGCGGTTTGCTGCCAGTAGAGATGCTTGATTACTTTTATGTCTTTCTCAAATATCTCGAGGTTACTGAGCATTTCTATCAACTCGTTTTGGTGTAGTTTGTTGAACGCCTTCTCATAATCGATAAAACATAGGTACACGTCCTTTCACATTTGTATTGCCTGTTCGGAAAATATCCTAATCATAAATATGGTGTTCCTTGTTCCAGTGTCTTTGACGAACCCGCACTGTTATTGTCCTATTGATTATTGTCCTTGATTCTGCTTCTCATTTTATTCATCAGGATTTGAACAATCAGTATTGTAATGTAACCAAACCAATATTTTGGAAGATCTTGAAGGGCGCATAAAAGACATTATGTCTTCAATACTACAAGAGTTTCTCGTGAAATCATTTGGCGCAATTCTTGGGCGGTTCGAGGATTTGGTAGCAAAACGTGGCGCCCTATCAAATTTTAAATAAAATCTCATGCTAAAACCTATTGTCTCATGTCGATTTCTTTTAAAATATTATAGTCAATGAATAAATTATAAGTATTTTAAAATCGGGTGTTACTTTTCAATCATCCCGTCTCTATATTAAAAACAAATATTGCTACTTTATGTATAGTTTGACTGCTTATGAAGTAACTTAAGAAAATTATCGTCAGCATAATGACAACTATGAAACCAATAAAAATGTATGCCTCATAAATCAAATAAAGCCTTAGAATTAATGCATACAGGAGCATGACAGATTCACTGATAATATTAGCCAGCGTTATCATTAAATTGGCACAGTTTATCAAGAAAATGTCGCAATTAAACGAGACAGTGATCACCTGATTACGCAGATTCGCATTACGTACTAAGAACACATCATGCAAATTTGATTTTACAGATGTAAGATATATATATATATACTATCGGCTAAAGGTTTGGTCGATCCGCTAGATATAATAAATTTTAAAGTTTCATACTTTGTTTAATTAACTCCGACTAGGCTACGATGTCGAAAATAATCACTTTCGTCTTCCAAATTACTAGAGAGTGAGTGTTAACTAAATTATGACATGAACTTGTCATAAGATTCCAATTTGCCAGTAAGATAGATAATGCAAAAATAACATAATCTGAATGGAGACTTTAAGGAGTGATGGGTCAATCTTCTTCATTTGCTTCTTTTTCTTCTTCATATTATTGTTGTTATTATTATTATTATTATTATTATTAAACATATAAAAATACATTCGAAGATATCCGTCTAATGTATAAGATGACACCAAAGATTTGTCCTTTATCCTGTTTTTTATAATATGTTTATATATATATATATATATATATATATATATATATATATATATATATATATATTACTGTGTGTTAATATTTACTCTTTGATAATGGCTTATGTGAGCCGAAAGCTTAGACCCGATAAAAAATTCAACAAATACTGTGATTTTTTGTTGTCTTTTAACGACATCACCATCAAGTATATCAGACGGTATGAACGGATCCTACACAAAATTAATAGACAAAACTTGTCTATATTATTCAATGAAACCTGCATTAATGAAAAAATGCTGCCAAAAAACACACACAATATATATATATAACCCACTTGTGATGCTCATTGGGAGAGAGTCAATAGTGAGGCAGCATCGGCTCAGTTCATTCTTTTTACTTCCAGTTAATAAATTTTGCTACCATGTATGGTGGCTCTTGCCAGATGTTTGCTCTTTATTTTTTATTAAATTGCTTTATTATTTTACTTTTTGCAATAAATACGTCATTGAATAGTGAAGAATATATGTATATGCTCTCCACTGAAATAAAATCATTATATATATAACGGTTTAATCTGCGGTTTAATGTAATCTGCGGTGATTTTGCATTGTGGTAAATATATGTATGTATGTATGTATGTATGTGTGTGTGTGAGTAAACACTCTACAGAGGCAAAATCGTTATAAATAATCATTCGAAAACGTTTTTGCCTGAAAGGATATTAAACGTTAGGAAAAAATGCCTTCTTGCCACTTCAAATCAGTATTCATGCGCTATGGTGTTAAGTCTTTATAAAAATACATTTTCCTCAACAAAATCAAATCTTGGAATTTCTTACACAATGCAGTTGAGAGTCTCAATTCAGCACCTGAACATTGGGCTGTACATGAATCTCCTATACATGCTAATGGTTACGACAAAGGTGCTTTTATTGACATTTAATTTATATCTATGATATATTACATCATTATTATTTTATTAACATTAACACTTAATGTGTCATAATATATATATATATATATATACATACATATATATATATATATATATATATAAAGATATTTGTCATTTTTTTCTTGAGACACTGTCGCAAGATATTTTAAGTCTTTCTTGTTAGTCTAAACAAATTGCTCTTTAAAGCAGAAGATTTTGAATGCCATTTCTGTTTCTGGGTAGATCTTTTACACAAATAAACCTATCTAAAGATATCAAGCAAATCATGTGCATGACATTTTTAGAAAGGTGAAAAAATAAATAAATAATGTACTATGCCCAAATTTACTTGTATGTTAATCGATCAACAAACACCTGATGAAGGACGAAAGCCAAATAACCGAAACATATGATCAACTAAAATGAGGACTTTCTCCTAAAGCAAATAATTTTGTGTTTTTTTGATTTAACGCGTTTCACTCTGGACAATATTACCGGGTTTGATTCAGAAGCTAAAGTTCCGTTTTAGGATCAGTCAGAGTAGAATTGGTAATCTGCGGTGGTTTTGCTTTGTGGTAAAATGGATATCGGCTCGGAACGAGAAACCGGGGAGCAGAGTTCGAATTCCAATCGAATCCATTGTATTCACTTACGCGCAAATACTGACTGACAGGGTAACGTTAGATTGACTGTAAGAATATTATATTATTTCAAATTGTGTGCGTGCGTGAATGCGTGTGTACACATATATTAAACGTAAACGCATTGGAGATTCAATCATGCAAAATACATACACATATAGATTACATACGCAGATAGATTACATACGCAGATAGCGTGTGACCGACAGAAAACCTTTATTTTTTTTTTACTTTATCGGTTCGTTTTTTATTTATTTTTTTTTACTAGTCATTTTTACGCTCTTTTTCTCTTTTTTCGTTCTTTTTTTTTCGTCTTTTACCCCTTTATTTGACTTTTTATTTTATTTTTTATTTTAATCCGAATATATATAGTGTTCGTGGTGCAGTGGATATCGGCTCAGAGCGAGAAATCGCGGAGCCGAGTTTCTAATGCCAGCCGAATTCCTTGCATTCACTTTCGCGCAAATACCCTTGGGAAAGGTATTAATCCGCCTCTTTCTTCCAGTTATGGGTTAAATAGCAGGACAGATTGGGTTCTATAGCCTTGGTCGGCAACCAGTCTACCGCAGAAAGCAATGGCAACCTACTGCCGGATAATCTTCTACCCAGTCAGTCATGTCTCTTTCGAGACATGATCGCCCAAGCGTGTATCACGTATGGCACTTTAACTAACTGACGCTAAATACGTTTAAAAATCTATCTCTTCTTCAGCTATGGGTTGAATAGCAGGACAGATTAGGTTCTAAAGCCTTGGTTATCAACCAATCTACTGCAGAAATTATTGCAACTTATTCTAGGAAAATTTTCTGCCTACCAATAATGTCTCTTTTGAGACATGATCGCCAAAGCGGGAATAAATATCTAAGAAGTAAAATCGGTGAACCTCAAGAAGACTACCACCACCTTTAAATTTATTGGTTTTCATTTTTTTTTTAAATTCTTTTCAGCGCATTCTTATCGGTTATTACATAAAGTTTACGATTATAAAAAAATTGAAAAAAATTCAATATTTAAACCATTTTAGTGGGGCTCCCTTTCTCATACAACGTTATAGTAAATCGGTCCTATATTTTGGAACCACTCACGTTGGGGTCACTTTGTTTTGGGTTTTTTGGGACTAGTTGTTGCTCTTTTTTTGTTTTTTTCACGTTTAATATACTTCATATGATGATATCTTCTTCGGAAACTCCAAGAATGGCTTCATTAAAAAATCTCGCAAAGGATTCAGTAGTTGTATATGAGCAGGAAAAAAAAGTTAATTGCACAGGATCGATTTACGATAAGGTTGTATGAAAAACTGGCCCACTCTACCTATTGTTTAAATGTTGAAATTTTTACAAATTTTTTTGTCAATCGGAATATTTTGGATTTAATCGATAAGATTGCACTGAAAATGTTTTTAAAACGTTGATAATCAACCAATGTACAGGTGGTGGCAATGTCGTACCGGCGAGTGCTTATGAAATGGAGGACTTATTTACTATAACGTTGTATGAAAAACTGAGCCCCTCGCTAAAATTGTTGAAATATTGAAATTTATCCAATTTTTTTTTTTTTTTTTTGTCAGTCGGAAAGTTTAAGGTGTAATCAATAAGACTGCACTGAAAAAAGTAAAAAATAAAGAAAAACAACAAATTCAAAGGTGGTGGTAGTCTCCTTCAGCTCCGCCTTAAAATCATTTAATTTATAATAGATCTATAACAATTATAATAACTATATATCCATCTATGTCTATATGAATGATACATTTTTTTAATATATATAATTCCATAATGAAAACGGAAAAAATTTTCAATTTCTGAAATAACTATGAGAAAACGCGTTTATGATTTTTGAATATCACTGACAAGTGTATGCAGTTAAAGGAGTATGGTTTCATAATCACATACATTTTTACGTTTTGTAGAAGTTAGAGAGTACAAAACTTTACATAATTTTCATTGCCTTAAGTGCTTTCTACCAATTCTATCGCCATTTTAAGAGTGTTTTGTTTCTGGTGTTGTAATTCTTCCTCATGTTTTATTTGTTACGTTGTAATTTGTGCGAGTTTTTGAATAGTAGTCTTCATTCCGATCGTTCAGTGCTTGAATTCCAAACGAACGCAACTCGTAAAACTATATATATATATATATATAGTTTTTTTTCTTTCTTTTTTTTCTTTTTTTTCTTTTCTTATTTATTTGATTTTATTCTATCTTTTTCTTTTTCGTTTTCGTTTTCTTTTTCTTTTTCTTTCCCTTTATTTTTATTTTTATTTTATTTTATTTTTTTATTTTTTAATTTCTTTGCAATCTATTTAAAAAGGAAAAGTAGACTAATTTTTCTCCAGTTTCTGAAAGGATTTTTCTGTTGCTGAGGTGATGTGTTGTCCCCCGTGGGGATCTTCATATCGAAATGGCCATTCAACATCTTTGAATTAATCCTTTTTTAATATATATATATATATATATATATATATATATATATATATATATATTGAAGATTGAGCACTTTCTTGCACTTTCTTGTTTTTTGTTTTATGTTTTGCGCACACACACACACACACACGCATATATATATTGTGTATGCAAGACATAAAGGGAGAGAGAATAGTTTGGAAAGCAGGGACTTAACAGGAAATCAATATAAAATTACTTAATGATTACCTCTAGCATGGAAAATGTATAAAAAATGCCAACTTATAAACGATAATTCCATTTTTCATATGGACATATCCGCAATAATAAGAATCACGTTACAGTTTTGCCCGAACGAAGATTCGCAATAAATTACTAAAAAGTTTTCAGTGTTCCTAACAACATTGGGTTCGAAAAAAAAAAAAACTGTTCAGTCTCGTAACTACTAAATATTAAATGCTACTGTATCTGTATTAAAAAAGTATATATATATATATATATATATATATATATATATATAAATTTCATGTCAATATGTATTACTATAAATTACTATATATATATATATATATAGAGAGAGAGAGAGAGAGAGAAAGAGTAATTGAAGGTGTGTAAAAATATTTATTGACATGAAATTTTATTTACTCCTCTGTATATTTAAATCATTTCTTTTTAAATTCAGCATGCGATTTTTTAGTATATGTCCAGAAAACATATATTTCATCAGCAAAATAGTTTTAAATTATCTGATTATATTGACAGTCGAACTTTATTATATTTAGGAAGTATTTTCTGTTCGAATGAAACATTATATATATATATATATACTTCAAACGCCAAGTGACAAAATTTAAGCCCAAACGAATTATCAGTTTCCAGTTTACAGTTAAGTTAAGCTACTGTTGCAAATTTTCAAAACAATGGAAAAATCATAATTTCGTGTGTTGATAAAGCATTGCTTTCTAATGGGAAAAATTACTGTTCAAGCAAAGCAATGATTTGATAAGTGTTATTCGAACTCTGCTCCGTCGGACACAACGGTTAAGAGGTATACGGATTTTAAACGTGATCGTACAAACACAAATTTTGCTTATCGCTCATGTCACCACAAATAGGCAATTGTCCCGGAAAATAGCAAAAATCCGATAAACTTGTTTTAGCTGGTCATAAATTGAATTTGATTGAGATAGCAGATGAGTTGAATATGTCAAATGGAAGTGCATTTACCATTTTGCATGAACATTTGTCAAAGAGAAAGCTGTGTTCAAAGTGGTTGCCACGTTTGCTAACAATCGATCAAAAACAACGCGTCGACGATTCAGAGTGTTGTTTGCAATTGTTTCATCGCAACAAGAATGGGTTTTTGCGTAAATATGTGACAATGGATGAAACACAGATCCGCCACTTCACTCGGAAGTCTAATCGGTAGTCAGCTGAGTAGAAAGCAGCAGGGGAAAGCCGTCCAAAGCGACCAAAGACGCAAACATCAGCAGGTAGGCAATGTTTTGGCCTTAGTATTTTGAGATGTGCAAGGTATTTTGTTTATCGAATACGTTGATAAAAAGAACCATCAATGGCGAATATTATATAACATTATTGCTGAGTTTGAAGGAAGAAATCGCTAAAAAACAGCCACGAATGAAAACAAAAATTATCTTTTCCCCGTGTCAGATGTCGTTCGCAACGATGGCAAAACTACATGAATTGCACTTCAATTGCGTTCCCCTACGCCATATTCTTCCAGCAAATACTGGCTGTTTGCAGACCAAAAGAATGCAAAAGGGAAAGAGATTTGGGATTTTTGAAGAAGTGATATCAGAAAGTTAGGCGCAGTTTGAGGCCAGATACAATTCGTTCTACAAAAAATACATCGAACAGTTAGAGAAGCGTTAGAATCAGTGTATCAACCTTCAAGGAGACTATGTTGATGAACGGTTTTTATTGAGTGATGTGCTATATATATATATATATATATATATATATATATATATATAGCACATCACTCAATAAAAACACAGTTTCTGACACTAAATCCTTCTACAAATAATTTCACGGCTTCTGTTCCGACGAACTTATCTTACTGGTGCCCCATCTCATGAATTGACTCAAGCTACTACACTAGAAACTATGTCCCACCCTTTAGCAGTGAAAGCAATACAATTTTACCGCTACTTCTAGTGTATCAGCCAGCTTCTTTTCGCGCACTTCCCACCTATGGAATTCCCTTTCGTATACTTGCTTTCCCGACCGCTAAAATATTCAAAATTCAAATATGAGGTCATTTTAAATCTCTTACCTCTCTGACTCGCATATTTTCCCTCACCACACCATTATTCTCATCCTTCTCTTACCAATTATTCTACACCTCCTATAACGTGTTCCTTTTTCTCATGTCTTTCATCTTATGTAACCCCCTGTAAACCAGTGGCAGTAAAGCTGTCTTGATTAGGGTGAAATTATATTTAAAAACAGAGCTGTAGATATTAGAATTGAAAATGCATGTCAAACTCTATCAAATACAACTTAAACCTTGACGTCAAAATAAAATGAATATCTTAAACTTCAAATTTTTATCCCAACAATATAGACTACATTTCAGTCAGGTGGACATGAGCAAAATATATAAGTATATATACCAGTATAGAATAACATTTCACTGATCAAACATTAAAAAATGTTTCGGGAGAATAAAGCCTCTGCATCCTATTGAGGAACAAACAACCTTGAAATTCATGGACTTTCTGTACAAGATCGCAGTGATCTGTTCCAATTAACAGAAACAACATCACCTGATCAGTTTCACCAATAGCAAGAGCAAGAATTAAAATACACTATCTTCTGTTTCACTTAACCTCTTGCGTATTAGTTGTATAATCAACTTGTTCAGTGAAATACTCTACTACATTAAAAGAGAAATTCAGTTAAATCTACTTGCAGTATATGAAAACGCCTCTTCATTGATTGCTTCACATAGATCTCATAAATGATAATTCAAAAGTTTAAAAATACGAACAATCTAGTTAATTGTATTATTCTGAAGTTATCTTACACATGTCTATTGGCTTGTGGCTGTAACACTAACTACTTTACTACAAATGGTGGCTGGAAAAAGAGTTTGTGGATCACTACCGAATAGTGGACCAACACACTTTCTTTGCTCCGTTGATTTAGACCACTTTCTTGGCCTGTTTGTTTCTCCTACTAAAAATCAACATTATGTATTTTCACAAGGAGAAGGATTTCTACTCTAGTAGTATACTGCACAATGTATCTAGTTTGAAGTGAAGGCTTTTATTGCTTTTAATGGGGAACGCTACCAACTATTTGTCAGTTACGTAGAAAGGTTATAGTTTACTTCTAATTTACTTTGCTTAATGTTTTCTGGCAGGGTCAGACCGCGTCTTCTCAAATATTCTTATTTTATATAAGACATTTTGGAGCGAGATACTCTATTTAAAAGAAAACCTATCCATTTCTCGAACAGATAATTCGTTCAGTCACTGTAGAATGCTCAGTATATCCTTCCGTTTCTTTTTCTTTTTTCCGCTGGCCCATCAATGTTAACGCATGGATCAGGAGTTGTGATATGATAACTAGGTTTGACCTGAAGCCAATATTAATTTCAGCTGAGGATTTTCTCACGTTGGTGACTCTTCTACATTCCAGACTATCGGATATTCTTATATCGTATTTCAGAAATAATATATATTTCATAAAACATGTGAAGATATTTATTGGGACATTCTCCACCTAATATACAAAATTATTTTCTCTTTTACTAAATATGCATACTGTAAGATAATTTCTCAAAGGTAAAAATAGAAATGCTTAAATAATATTTGGATTTCAATTTGGCCTTAAAATACTCTTTAAATTTACTAATTAAAATATATTATATTTGCAAAAAAAGTAACTATTGTACAAGTAGAATCCTATCTTACTTACCATCAGTGGCAACTGTTGGCAACGAAGAAAAATAATAAGGAAAGAAACCTGCTCATTGTTAGGATAAGGGAAGAGAGTTATTGAAGAAAAATTTATTCTCTCATTGCATTTTACGCGTCATAAGCATAACTACTTCCATTATATAGTAACACAGAACTGAAATGAAAAATAATGAAAAACATGCTTTTTGTCCAGAGAAACTTTTATATCACTAAGACATAAACAAAATTTTATGTATACTTGTCCTCCACGGAAAATAATATATCACATATCTACACAACAAATCAGAGTGTAAAGAGAATAAATAGAGGAAGAATCTTACATATAATATGACGATACTTCTGTATCTGGAGAAGATATGTTTAGGCCTACTTCATCTATATCATAGGAAAGAATATATTCCATGAATGGGGAACTGCGATTCTTTTCTAAATTGGGGAGTGCAAGCTGCAGTTTCTTTCTATATCTGAAAATAAATATTCTAAAAGAACAACGGCACCATGGTCTTGTAAGCTGCTGGGATGGCAAATTTAACATCTGCTCTGGCCAAGTGGAGTTTGAGCTAAAGAAAGCAACCTTAGGGTTTAGCTGCTGTAAAAGAACTGAATGTGACTGTCGCTGTCGTCGCTATATGGAGTGACGTAATTAATTGGTCGTCATGTGACTCATATGATTTATCTCAAGGAAAGAGAAATAAGTGCCTTCTGTGTTCCTACTGTAGTAAATATAAGTAGATGTATATATTTTAAGCATATACTAATCACGAGAAATATGCTCTATATATTCTTTAAAGAAGATGTGAACGAGTGATATTAAAAGGAATTTCAATTACGAATATCAATGGGCGGAGCTTCTATACGGAGTTTTGTAGAATTGTTTTTTTTTATGTGACGAAACTGATATTTTGCGTGTAAAACCGGATGACACGATCTTATAAGGTTTCATTCTAGTTAAGAAAGAAAAAAAACTAAATAGGCTTATCATGTACAGATCTTAATAATTGTAATCCAATATAGTTTTGCCAAGTAAGGCTCTGAGTGGCTACTCTAGATGTGTATAATCAAGAACCTGTACTTGTAAGAAACTTCCCGCATACGCACAGAAAAAGGAGTTCAACAAATATACAAAAATAAAAAGTGGTGTAAGACAAAAATGTGTCTTCTCACAAAATCTATTTAAACTATAAAACGAGGCAATTCTGAGAAGACGATAAGTCCTGCCAGGATTCGTTATTGGTGCCCACAATGTAAACAATATAAGACAAGTGGATAATACTGTGCTAATAGCAGACACGGAAGGGAAATTGCAATATCTCTTAATGAAGTTAGCTAAATAGCGAAAATAAAAGATATAAACATAAATTTTAAGAACACTATATGCATCTTTATCAGCAAAAGAAGGAGTCCAAAATGTCATATACAAGCCGGATATACTGAAATAAACAAAGTACAGAAATTTAAATACAGGGTGAATCACGAGAAGCGGATGTATTTGGAACGCTCCTTACTCCACTTGAGTTGGGGATACGGGGTGAGGAAGGTTGTATTTAAACCCGCTGAAGATGCCATTTAGTTGGCTGCTGTTCGATCTACATTCGCTAATCATATGATTTCAGGCTTTGGAGATTTTCCGTGGCCTTCGCGCTCACCCGATCTGTCCATGTGCAATTTTTATCTGTGGTTTTTTTTTAAATCACGCGTCTATGAAGGAAAACCCCGCAATTTTGGAGAACTGAAGAGTGCAAAATATCTTAGAAATCGGTGAAGAAACTTTGGTAAGAGTTGAGGCTAACTTTAGAGAGCGGCTTCAAATTTGTGCTCATCATTTGTTAGACATAATATTCCGCTCATAAACATTCCATAACGGCATTGTTTAGTAAATGTTTTATGTACATTATAAAGTTTGTGTTGAAATATTTGCAGTTTTTTGCTTTCCTTAAAATATACCTTTCTCGTGACTTAACCTGTATTATGAGAATTGCTCTAACAGAGAAAGGTTAGTGCGACACTGAAATCAGTAAAGTACTGAGAGACAGAAAGATTTCATTGGAAACAAAGAAGAGAGTACTAAATTTTTATGCGATTCTTGTCCTTCAATACGACAACGAATACTGGACAATTTCATCAAAGACGAAGGAAAAATATGAAGCAAGCGAAATAGAGATAAGGATGGAAATGAAAAGGAAACTTATACTTAATATCGTGAAAAAAGTAATGAGGAAAGAGGGCTTGGAAAATCTGATACTTACAAGAAAGATAAATAGAATGAAAGACAAGCGAAAGTTATGCATAGTATATTTGATAGGTTTGAACACATGGATGATAGATTAGGGCCTTGAAGGAGTAACAAAAGAAAAAGTATTAGGCTAGAGACATGTAGAAGGCCATTATCGCCCACATCCTCTAGGGGCACAGCACATAGGAGAAGAAGAAGAACTATGAGTAAATGTATAAAATTTTTAATTTTACACGTCATCTAACATATTTAGCACATAGTTTTGTACAGTAATCTTTTATTCCTGTCAGTCAGTTAAGTGCCATACATGAAACACGGTTGGGCGATCATGTCTCGAAAGAGACATGACTGACTGGGCAGACGATTATCTAGCAGTAGCTTGCCATTGTTTTCTGCGGTAGACTGGTTGCCAGCAAAGGCTATATAACCCAATTTGTCCTGTTATTTAACCCATAACTGGAAGGAAGAGACGGATTAATACCTTTCCCAAGAGTATTTGTGCGTAAGTGAATGCAATGAATTCAACTGAAATTCGAACTCGGCTCCCCGATTTCTCGTTTCAAGCCGATATCCACTACACCACAACGCACATCTTTTCCTGTAATCTTAGTTAATAACAGAATAGAAAGTTTTTACTTTTCTACTACTTTTCTCACAAGTTTTGTCCCATATAAATCACTTTTAAGCTTCAGATTTTATTGTGTTTGGTCGTACCTACGTTTGCCTTTAATGCAGCATTTACCCAAGTCTAACTTATAATTCTTATGGTTATCTCTCCTCGTACAGAATTAAGCAAAGTCTAGCCTGCTTAGAACTTAGAAACGTGACCGCTTGGAAATAGAAGCTGTAAGAGTGTATATGGGTGTGGTAGAATGGCTAAAGCCCCTACATTCTTTGTAGTCTCTGGATGCCCACGACATAAAATGGTACCAACGAAAAAAATTACAATTCGTTTTATTTGGAAAGTGTGGTGAAAGTTTAGATTCTAAGAGGCAGTGAAAGGAATGGCATCACAATAACGGCTCAGCGTCACACTGCTGTTCGCTAATCTGCTTGTGGGAGGCGTATCGATATTTCAGAATTATTGTGGCTTCCCCTATAGGATTCTTGCCGTTTAGGACTTAAATTCAAAACCCAGACAAAAGCAATTCATCACTGCCAGAATACCAAGCCCATGAGGCAGTCCGACTATTCACTGACCATTCTGACCCTGGCTTTTGCATTCTTGAATACATTGCAAATGCCTGATTCCAGTCGTTACGTGCACCCATTTGAAAATCTATTATTTCACTACTTTCCCCCAAGCTATGGGTTAATTAGTAGAACTAGCAGCAGTAAATAATTATCTTAAAAATATTCTTACAATCTAAAATTATTTTCTAGCTTTAAATAAATTGAAAAAGGTTGATATATCGTAATAATAAATTACTCAATCAATGTTATCGCTCGTGGTTGTTGTTTTTGATGAATAAAAAAATAAATACCTGAAAAAGTATTTTTCTTATTAAAGTTTTGTGAGCGATCAATTTGCCTTACTCGGAAAAAAAAGACAAAAAAAGGAATCAGTTTTTGTTGATGAATGTTTGCCAAAGAGAAAAAAAAATTCGAATTATTTTGGTCACGTATTACTTAATCAGATGCAAGCAATGAGTTGTTGTTTTTGACATGGCAATCAATCTGTCTACGTTTTCTTTCAAACACAACTTTCAATCTATCAGCGAAAATGATACCGATTTCTTTCTCTCGTTATAATGGACGAGATAATTTTTTTGCATTCTAACTAAACTTTGGATTTCTATATCCATCTATTTCTTAATGTGGTAATTGATACGTCTATCGATATTATATATATATATATATATATATATATATATATATATATTAAATCTAAACGAGAGATAGTATGTAGGTAAAATCCTCAAAACCATGTTCTGTTAATATTAATTCTATTAACATTAAAATAAAATAGATGTACAACTTAGGATGTAGTATTTGAAATTATATATATATATATATATATATATATATATATATATATATATATATTTGGCCGGAATTCGAGCTTAGTTCTCCTAATTCTCATCCCCATAGTGCTTGTATAAATCTTATTACTATATACCTAATAATGTCAAGTATATTACTGTCATATCTGGGCTAAGTACCCTCAGTTCTCAATTTCTAGATTTGATAGGGTTCAAAAGCGGCTACACGGCCTTGTTTGTGCTGTATTATTGTACACCTGACAGCCTTACAATCGTACGCAGGAACTTCCCATAGACTAAACTTTGCGGCCCTCTCGCTAGCCTATCGTTACTTCCATGAGAGGTGTTCTGGCGGGCTACGCTGCTTAGTACCACCTCCCCTGATCTTTAAAACTTGGACCTGTCATGCCACATACATCATGGTGGATAATCTGCATTCACTTCATATTCCGAGAGTAACAAGTCAATTCCATTTGGACAGTTTCTTCCCAAGAATTGTTCTTCTGTAGAACAGACTACTGGCAGTAATTTTCTATTTACTACAATCTTTACCTTATCATGTCTCGAGTTAGCCGTTATCTTTCGTGCATAGCTACATAAAATTCACCTCTTGCCCTTTCTTAAGCTCATATACCCAAGAAAAACCATTACTTTGAATGGATATTGAGCCTTGTATTGTGCCAAAATGAATATTAAAAATAACCATTCTTCTGAATAATGTTTTTCAAGAAATAATATAGAGTTAGTATGATGCTAGAGTCTTTGTCCGGGCATATGAGAAAACGTGAATACGTTCCTCAAGTAGTTTTTGTTGAAGCGGTAGCAGATTTTATTTTATTCAAGCTTCACAAGATCTAAGATGCACCCGAGGTAGAATAAGAGACACAGTTTATGGGGAACGAGTTAATATTGTACCGATATAAGAACCCGCCCCTTGGGAGTTTGTTCGACAAAACAACGGTTCTTGAAAAGAAGCTAATAGAGTGAAAGCTACATTTCACTAAAGAAATACAAAGGGTATGAAGAGAGTTCTCAATAGTGTGCGAGGCATCGGGGTCAAACTTAGGAATATATTTTGTCTTGACATTTTTCGTGGAAATGCCGACAGAGCAGCAAGATGGTTGTATTTTCTTTTGTCTGTGATAAACGAGAGTGTAGTGTAAAAAAAAAACAAAAAAACTCATCTCCAACCGGTAAATAACTAAAACTGTGATATCAAGAAAATTCATGGCACAGGTAATTAGAACAATTGTCCCAGTGGAAAAATGATGAGTTCACAGCATTTACAATATTCGGACAATTGTCTTCATCTTTGTTGCCATTTGTACGACGTTTCAGTCGTTGTACGCTCCGGCCATCTTCAGGTGCTAGGAATTTATTACAATCACTGGTCTATATATTTTGCGTAGTTTTGCCTCTGTTGGAAGTCATGAGTTATCTCCCTCTAACCCTGTGTGTTACTTGTTCACCACTGCTGTAGCCTGGTTTTGAACTCACAACTCTTTGGGTCAAGTGACTGGAACTAACCAACGTCTGTATCCACTCGGCCACTTAAAGACACATGGCCCAGTGGATATAGACGTGGATATGAATGGAGTTCATATACCCTAGTGAATGTAATAAAGTGTTCCGTTCGAAATTCCTAGCACCTGAAGAAGGCCGGAGCGTACAACGGCCGAAATGGCAACAAAGATACTACCTCATCTCAAAAATATAGACAAATAATAAAAAGTTCAGTTCAATATTCCAACATCGTGAATAATTGTCTGAACAACGTAAGTAGTGTAGATAACATTGCAACCATAAGAGAACACAATGATCTGTGCATGTCACATAGTTCGAACTTATACTAGTGGTTTCTGAAGATAAGAAGACAAACAACAACACCAACGACCTTCGTATGATGCCCAAAATTACTTTCTACTTATTATCTGCAGTTTAAAGCCATATCACGTTGAATATACCGGTTCTGGCTCGATCACCGAAGTTAAGCAACATTGAGCCTGGTCAGTACTTAGATGGGCGACCACTTGGGGATACCAGTTGCTGTAAGCGTTTAATTACGGATGTGCCTTGTGATGCAGTGGATATCGACCCGGAAAGAGAAATCAGTGAACCGAGTTCGAATTCCAGTTGAATACCGTGCATTCACTTAAGCACCGATACTCTTGGGAAAGGTATTAATCCGTCCCTTCCCTCCAGTTATCGGTTAAATAACAGGATAGGACTTGGGGACCCTGCCCTTAAAAACAAATCCCAATGAATCTTGATACTCGAAAAGAAAAAGTATTATTAGACAAAACCTTATTTAAAAAAAAAACAACTTATAAATTCTTTGAAAGAAAAAGGTATTACCAGAAATAAATAAAATTTAGTTGGCAATAAATAACCCGCCGAGGTTGATATGCCATAAAAACAAAACAACCAACTTATTATCTAAAGATTTTCTAGTTACTCTAAAAGTGAGGTTAACTGTTTCCATTGTTACTCTAAAAGTGAGGTTAACTGTTTCTATTAATTTTTCATTAAATAAATCATTTATTAAATATCCGACCATGCATTGAATATTGAATACTGTTGTCATATCAGGTAGGTTGTCCCTGCTATTCATCATAGTGTTCTCGACAGGCTCCAAAGAAGAATCTGGAACTTGATTGTTCCCGGCCTGGCAGTTCGACTCCAGCCACTTTCTCGCCAGCGACATATAGCTTCCGTTTGTCTATTCTACAAGTATTTTTATGGCTTTTACTCCGACGAGCTTAGTTCACTTATGCTCCACCAAGAATTTTCCTCAGTAACCAGATTGGCGACATTTCCGTGTACTTGCTTCCCTGACGGCTACAATTTCCAATAATTTAAATGCAACACCAGTTCTTATTTCTTGTCCACTTGACTCAAGTCCTTCTCTCGTCATTTCCCCATCACCTCATCTATCTTGTTCTTTTTCTCTCTCACTCTAACCTCGCAACTATCTTTACAATTGTATACCCGTCCTTCTCTTGCCATTCTCCGAAACCCCCTGTAACTGGTTCGTCTTTCTTTTCATTCTCCTCATTTTTAAACTTTCACTCTTCTCTTACGTAGCCCCCTGCGCACCAGTGGTGGTACCGCCTTGCTTGGGGTAAAGCGGTTAAAAAAAATTAAATCTTTCCATTACAACAGCGTTTCAGAAAAGTAAGCGTCCCATGTCTGCGGATATAATATTTTCAAGTGTTAATAGGAGAGTCTTTCCTAACCTTTTAGTTAAGACGGTGTGGGAAGTCAATATTTTGAATATACTATTAGTTATTTAATTCTAGTTTCTTGTGCTATGCATTTTAATTCTTGCTGCTGTAATATCCTTTTTTCGCAATTTTTCACACATTAGCTTCACTCTTTGACCTTGTTCTGTCATTCATTCATATTTTCGTTTTACATGGATAATCACTGCTTCTTTTGATTTCACTATGCCTTCCAGTTATTTCTTGATTTTCCGTTTCTCCTCAATTAAAACTCTTTCTGCCTGTATATGTATGTATAATTGTACTTAAACGAACCGGAACTCAAAATAGTAAACGGTAAATTATCACGAGTCGGTTGCTTAATAAATCTTCTTCTTCCTCTATGTGCCCTGTCCCTTCAGGACGTAGGCGATCATGGATCTCCACGTCTCCCTATCCCTTGTGGCTCTTAGTATGTTTGCTCCTGTTGCTCCTGGCAACCCCCGTTCCGTCATCCACCTGATCAGGCCCTGCAAATACGTTATCCGCTGTCTTCCTCTGTCTCTCCTTCCTTCTATCTGACCAGTCAGTATCAGGTTCTCCAGGCTTTCCTTCCTCATTGCATGTCCCAGGAACTTCAGTTGTCTCTTCCTGATGCTCAGCATCAATTTCCTTTTTGTTGCCATTCTTTCTAACACTTCGTCGTTGCTTGTATGCTCAGTCCACGATATCCGTAGCATCCTTCTGTAGAACCACATTTGTGCGGAAAACAGCAAATAATTACTTCATTCTCCCTTAAAATACTCAAAAGAACGTAAACTGAAAAGAGTAAACGGCATACTAACACGAGGTAGTGGTTCAATAAATCACTAGTTCATTCTCCCTTACAAAATACTCAAAAGAATCTGAGCTCAAAAGAGTAAACATCGAGCTGACTGGAGGTGTTGGCTCAATAAATAACTGCTTGGAAAGCAGCAAGATGCTCCATTTTCTATTATGTGAACAATCGAGGTAATATATAAATTCATCAACTACGTTACCAATGTTAGGGAAATATATCGCATTTCTGATTCGAATATTTTGCACTACACATTATCTGAGCACATACGTATTTTATGTGTATATATGATTGAAGGTCGATGTTTGTTTTCAATTATATATTATTGTGCTTTTTAACACAGAGAACAATGAACCTTCAAAAAACCTGAATGATATATGCTTTCATGTACTGAGTAATACCTAACGTCTGATGTAAGAAAATGGTTGAATATATTCGACTAACAGCAATGAATTAATTAAAAGATAATAGAAAAAAGCAAAATATGAAGATTTATAATAGCACAAATAAAATATCAATCAACAAAACGAATAGTAAAAGGCGTAAGGAAAATAAATGAATGAATAAGGAAATTAAAGAACGAACGAGATGAATTCGTCAGCGAGAGGCCGAATTTTCTGCTGCTGTCGGTTTTATGCTTGTCAATTTGGAAAGCGTAAAATGCACGTGGGCTTCTTTTTTTCATCTCGGAAGTTTTTGTTTTTTTTATATAAGAAAGAAAAAGGAAAATCCGAAATAGATTGACGTGACAACGTTATATTTTGTCAGATGAGGAGATGAAAAAATTAGCTGAGAGTGAAATAAAAAAACAATCGACAAATGAAGAAAACAATGTCAGAAAGAGAAAGGCGAGAAAATAAGGAGCAATTTATAAATAGATGAAAAGCTGTATGGTATGATGGGGAGGAAATAATTTCTATGAGAGAAAATTAATGAAAACTGCGGAGAAATGAGAAGTAAAGTGAGTAGGGGTCTGACAGTATGAAGCGGCAAATGTAGGAGAGAAAAAAAACAAAATGAGAAACAAAGAAATAGCAAATTTATATAGAGATAAAGCAAAAGAGAGTGTATTATGAAGTAAAACACGGAAGGAACGTTGAATAAAATGAAAAGAGGGAGAGAAAAATGGATGATCCGAAGAGTCTTTTGGGTAAAGTGTGCGGCAATGTAACCCAAAGCGAATTAAGTAGAAATAAACGGTGGAAATGATGCTGATTAAAAAAAAGGAATAATATTTGAGAAGAAAAGGAATGAAAATTAGATCGATGCAGTATAAATAGAAGAATAATATTTTGTGGAAAAAAAATGAAAAATAGAATGATGCAGATAGAAAAGTAATATTATTAGAATAAAAGGAATGAAAAATAGAATGATGCTGAGTGAAAAAGAAATAAAAGGGGAAGAAATGTAAAGAAAAATACAGTGATGCATAATAAAAAGAACAATAATAAAATACGAAGAAAGAAGAATGAAAAATAGAATGATGCTGGGTAGAAAGAAAAAAAATAATATATGAAGAAAAGAAACTGAAAGATAGAATAATGCATAATAGAAATAAAAATAATACTATATGAAGAAAAAAATGAAAAATGATGCAGAGTAGAAAAAAGCAATAATATATGAAGAAAAAAGAATGAAAAACACAATGATACATAATCAAAAGAAAAATAATAATGTATGAACAAAACTAAATGAAAAATATGATGCAGTGTAGAAAGATTTATAATAATACGGGAAGAAAAACATTGTAAAATAGGAAGATACAGAGTAGGAAGAAGAATTATATTATGAAAAAAATAGAATAAAAAATAAAATGATGCAGTGTAAAAAGAAGAAGAATTTTATGAGAAGAAAGGAATAAAATATAGAATGATGCTCACTAGAAGGAAGAATAATACTATGGAAAGAACAGGAATAAAAATAGAATGATGTAGAGTAGAAAGTAGAATAATTCTATGGAAAGAACAAGAATAAAAAATAGAATGATCTAGAGTAGAAAGTAGAATAATACTATAGAAAGAACAGGAATAAAAATAGAATGATGCAAAGTAGAAAGTAGAATAATTCTATGGAAAGAACAGGAATAAATATAGAATGATCTAGAGTAGAAAGTAGAATAATTCTATGGAAAGAACAGGAATAAAAAAATAGAATGCTGTAGAGTAGAAAGTAGAATAACACAATGGAAAGAAAACGAATGAAAAATTGAATGATGCAGAGTAGTACGTAAAATAATACTACAAGAAACAAATAATGAAAATAGAATGAGTCACAGTAGAATGAAGAATAATATTATGGGAAGAAAGGAAATGAAACATAGATTAGTGTGAGGAGAATGATACTATGGGAAAAAAATGAAAAATTAATTGATGCAGAGTAGAACTTTCTTGATAAATATAGAAATAAAAATATAGAAACAAATTAGAAGATAAAATGAAAAATGTGAAGTCGGAAAATGAAAAAGACTTGTATGAGTAAAACAAAACAATTTAATAAAGTCAAAAAAATTGAATAAGGACAGAAAAAAAATTGAGCGTGTGAAGATGAAAGAAATGACAAAAAAAGGAAAAAGGAAGGAATGAAGGAAAAGTTGAAATGAAAAAAAGAAAGTAAGAAAAATTGAATAATGTGAAGAGGGAAGGAAGAAAAATAGAAAAAATTAAAAAAATAAGAATGAAGATGAAAAGAAAGTAGAAAGAATAGAAGAAAGATAATAAAACAATATTAGAGAAAACGAACAAGAAGATAATATTAGAAAAAGAATGAAAACTGAGAGTTTTGAAGAATGAATTAAAATTAGAAAAGAAAAAGGAAATCAAATTGAATACAAAGAAAACATAGAAGGATGTTAGAAATGAAGAATGAAAGAAATGTTAGTCATGTGAAAAAGTAAAGCGGTTGAGATAGATATCAGAAAAAAGAACAACATAAAATTGAATACTATGATAAAGAAAAGAAAACGAAAATTATCTGAAAGAAAGAAAATTGAATTAGGTGATGAAGAACGAGAGTAAAATTTAATGATGCAATAATGAACAGGATAAAAGAATTGTGAATAAGTTTAAAAAGAATGTAAATGTTGGAATATGGAGAATAAAAGAAAAAAGTCAAGGGAATGAAAAATAACAGAAAATAGGAAGTAAACGTCAATAGTGCAAGAAAGAATCAAAAATGGAATGATGCAGAGTAGAAAAAAGAATAACATTATGAGAATAAACTGAATAAGAAGAGAATGATACAGAATAGAAAGAATAAAAAAAAACACAATGATGCATAATCAAAAGAAAAATAATAATGTATGAACAAAACTAAATGAAAAATATGATGCAGTGTAGAAAGATTTATAATAATACGGGAAGAAAAACATTGTAAAATAGGAAGATACAGAGTAGGAAGAAGAATTATATTATGAGAAAAATAGAATAAAAAATAAAATGATGCAGTGTAAAAAGAAGAAGAATTTTATGAGAAGAAAGGAATAAAATATAGAATGATGCTCACTAGAAGGAAGAATAATACTATGGAAAGAACAGGAATAAAAATAGAATGATGTAGAGTAGAAGAAAAGAAATGAACAATAAAATGATGCAGAGTAGAAAAAAGAATAACATTATGAGAATAAACCGAATAAGAAGAGAATGCTACAGAATAGAAAGAATAATAATTTAAGAAGAAAAGCAATGAACAATAAAATGATGCAGAGTAGAAAAAAGAATAACATTATGAGAATAAACCGAATAAGAAGAGAATGCTACAGAATAGAAAGAAGAATAATTTAAGAAGAAAAGGAATGAACAATAAAATGATGCAGAGTAGATAAAAGAAAAATAGTATGAGAAGGAAAAGAATGAAAAAAGAATGATGCAGTATAGAAAGAAGAATAATATTATGAAAAGAAAAGGAACAAAAAATAGAATGGTGCAGAGTAGAAATAAGAATATTAATAGTGGAAGAAAACGAATGAAAAATAGAATGATGCGAAATAAAAAAGAAAAAAGAATGGACAATAAAATGATGCAGAGTAGAAAGAAGAAAAATATTACGAGAAAAAAAGGAATGAAAAATAGAATGACACAGAATAGAAATTATAATTATATTATGTGAAGAAAATGAATGAAAAACAGAAAATTATTGGGTAAAAGTGGAATAATACCATGAGAAAAAAGCAATGAAAAATAAAATGATGCAGAGTAGGAAGAAGAATTATTTTATGTAAAGAAAAAGTATAAAAAAGAATGATGCAGAATAGAAAGAAAAAATATCAAGAGAAGAAAAGGATTAAAAAACAATGATACAGTGTAGAAAGAAGAATAATATTATAAGAAGAAAGAGAGGAAAAATAGAATGATGACGTGTAGAAAGAGGAATGTTACTATGAAACGAAAAGGAATGAAAAATACAGTCACGCAGAATAGAAAGAAGATTAATTTGAGAAAAAAAAAGAAAAATCTTAGAATGACGCTGACTAAAAAAAATGAATAATATTTTGAGAAGAAAGGAATGAAAAGCCGAATGATGCAGAGTAGAAAGACAAATAATATTATGGGAAGAAAATGAATTAAAATACAATGATGGAGAATAAAATGAAGAATTATTTTATAGGAAGAAAAGGAATGAAAAAAAAAGAATGATTCTAAGTAAAAAGAAAAAATCTAATGGAAAAAACAGAAAGAAAAATAGAAAGATACTGGCTAAAAAGAAGAATAATATGAGGAGAAGCGGAATGAAAAAAAGAATGATGTAGAGTAAATAACGTATATTATGAGAAGAAAAGGAATGAAAAATAGAATGATGCTGAGTAGAAAAAGAATAATACTATAGGAAGAAAGGGAAGGAAAATAGAATGCGGTGAAAATAATGAAAAATGGAATAATGCAGAATAGAAAGAACAGTTTATTTATGGGAAGAAAATGAATTAAAATAAAATGATGCTTAGTAAAAACGGAATAATAAGAAATGGAATGAAAAATTAAATTATTCCAAGTCCAAGAAAGAATAGTATCAGAGGAATAAAAATAATATTATGAGAAGAAAAAGAATGAAAAATGGAATGATGCAGAGAAGAAAGAAAAAGAATATTAAAGGAAGAGACAGAATGATAATAGATAGCCGGAGAATTGGAAAATTAAATTCATGAGAAGAAAATGACTGAAAAAAAAGGTGATGCTGAGTAAAAAAAAAAATAATATTATGTAAAGAAAATGAACAAAAAGTAGAATGGTGCAGAGTAGAAAGAAATATAATATTTTTACAAGAAAATTAATGAAAAATAAAATGATGCTAAGTAAAAAATGGAATAATATGAGAAGACTAGGAATTGAAATTAGATTGATGCAGAATAGAAAGAAGAAGAATATTATGAGAAGAAAAATAAAAGAAAGAATAATGCAGATAGAAAGAAATATAATATTCTTAGAAGAAAAGGAATCTTAAAATAAAATTATGTTATTTTTAAAAGAAAGTGTATGAGAAAAAAAGGAAACAAAAATAGAATGACACAGTAAACAAAAAATAATACTACGGGAAGGAAATGAATGAAAAATTGAATGGTGCAGAGTAGAAAGAAGAGAAATCTTATGAGAAAAAAGAAATAAAAAACAGATGCAGTTTAGAAAGAAGAATAGTTTTATGAGAAGAAAGGAATTACATATAAAATGATGCTCACCAGAAAGAAGAACAATACTTTGGAAAGAACAGGAAGAAAAAATAGAATGAGGCAGAGTAGAAAAATGAATAACACTATGAGAAGAATATGAATGAAAAATTGAATGATGTATAATAAAGAATAATATTATGAGACGTAAGGGAAGGAAAAATAAAATGGTGTGAATAGAAAAAAATAATATAGGGAAGAAAAATGAAAAATGAATCATGCAAAGTAGAAATAAAAATAATGTTATTGGAAGAAATAAAATAATGTTATTGGAAGAAATAAAATAATGTTATTGGAAAATAAAAATAATGTTATTGGAAGAAATAAAATAATGTTATTGGGAAAGAGAAATAAAAATAATGTTATTGGAAGAAATAAAATAATGTTATTGGAAGAAATAAAATAATGTTATTGGAAGAAATAAAAATAATGTTATTGGAAGAAATAAAATAATGTTATTGGAAGAAATAAATGTTATTGGAAGAAATAAAAAATGTTATTGGAAGAAATAAAATAATGTTATTGGAAGAAATAAAATAATGTTATTGGAAGAAATAAAAATAATGTTATTGGAAGAAATAAAAATAATGTTATTGGAAGAAATAAAATAATGTTATTGGAAGAAATAAAATAATGTTATTGGAAGAAATAAGAATAATGTTATTGGAAGAAATAAAAATAATGTTATTGGAAGAAATAAAAATAATGTTATTGGAAGAAATAAAATAATGTTATTGGAAGAAATAAAATAATGTTATTGGAAGAAATAAAATAATGTTATTGGAAGAAATAAAAAATAATGTTATTGGAAGAAATAAAAATAATGTTATTGGAAGAAATAAAATAATGTTATTGGAAGAAATAAAATAATGTTATTGGAAGAAATAAAAATAATGTTATTGGAAGAAATAAAAATAATGTTATTGGAAGAAATAAAATAATGTTATTGGAAGAAATAAAATAATGTTATTGGAAGAAATAAAATAATGTTATTGGAAGAAATAAAAATAATGTTATTGGAAGAAATAAAATAATTATTGGAAGAAATAAAATAATGTTATTAGGAAGAAATAAATAATGTTATTGGAAGAAATAAAATAATGTTATTGGAAGAAATAAAAATAATGTTATTGGAAGAAATAAAATAATGTTGTGGAAGAAATAAAATAATGTTATTGGAAGAAATAAAAATAATGTTATTGGAAGAAATAAAATAATGTTATTGGAAGAAATAAAAATAATGTTATTGGAAGAAATAAAATAATAATGTTATTGGAAGAAATAAAATAATGTTATTGGAAGAAATAAAAATAATGTTATTGGAAGAAATAAAATAATGTTATTGGAAGAAATAAAACATGTTATTGGAAGAAATAAAAATAATGTTATTGGAAGAAATAAAATAATGTTATTGGAAGAAATAAAATAATGTTATTGGAAGAAATAAAATAATGTTATTGGAAGAAATAAAATAATGTTATTGGAAGAAATAAAATAATGTTATTGGAAGAAATAAAATAATTATTGGAAGAAATAAAAATAATGTTATTGGAAGAAATAAAATAATGTTATTGGAAGAAATAAAAATAATGTTATTGGAAAATAAAAATAATGTTATTGGAAGAGAAATAAAATAATGTTATTGGAGAAAATAAAATAATGTTATTGGAAGAAATAAAATAATGTTATTGGAAGAAATAAAATAATGTTATTGGAAGAAATAAAATAATGTTATTGGAAGAAATAAAATAATGTTATTGGAAGAAATAAAATAATGTTATTGGAAGAAATAAAATAATGTTATTGGAAGAAATAAAATAATGTTATTGGAAAGAAAATAAAAATAATGTTATTGGAAGAAATAAAATAATGTTATTGGAAGAAATAAAATAATGTTATTGAAGAAATAAAAATAATGTTATTGGAAGAAATAAATAATGTTATTGGAAGAAATAAAATAATGTTATTGGAAGAAATAAATAATGTTATTGGAAGAAATAAAATAATGTTATTGGAAGAAATAAAATAATGTTATTGGAAGAAATAAAAATAATGTTACTGGAAGAAATAAAATAATGTTATTGGAAAATAAAAATAATGTTATTGGAAGAAATAAATAAATATTTATTGGAAGAAATAAAATTAATGTTATTGGAAGAAATAAAATATGTTATTGGAAGAAATAAAATAATGTTATTGGAAGAAATAAAATAATGTTATTGGAAGAAATAAAATAATGTTATTGGAAGAAATAAAATAATAATGTTATTGGAAGAAATAAAATAATGTTATTGGAAGAAATAAAATAATGTTATTGGAAGAAATAAAATAATGTATTGGAAGAAATAAAATAATGTTATTGGAAGAAATAAAAATAATGTTATTGGAAGAAATAAAATAATGTTATTGGAAGAAATAAAATAATGTTTATTGGAAGAAATAAAATAATGTTATTGGAAGAAATAAAATAATGTTATTGGAAAGAAATAAAATGTTATTGGAAGAAATAAAATAATGTTATTGGAAGAAATAAAATAATGTTATTGGAAGAAATAAAATAATGTTATTGGAAGAAATAAAAATAATGTTATTGGAAGAAATAAAAATAATGTTATTGGAAGAAATAAAATAATGTTATTGGAAGAATAAAATAATGTTATTGGAAGAAATAAATAATGTTATTGGAAAATAAAATATGTGTGGAAGAAATAAAAAATAATGTTATTGGAAGAAATAAAATAATGTTATTGGAAGAAATAAAAATAATGTTATTGGAAAATAAATAATGTTATTGGAAAGAAATAAAATAATGTTATTGGAAGAAATAAAATAATGTTATTGGAAGAAATAAAAATAATGTTATTGGAAGAAATAAAATAATGTTATTGGAAGAAATAAAAATAATAATGTTATTGGAAGAAATAAAAATAATATTGGAAGAAATAAAATAATGTTATTGGAAGAAATAAAATAATGTTATTGGAAGAAATAAAATAATTGGAAGAAATAAAATAATGTTATTGGAAGAAATAAAATAATGTTATTGGAAGAAATAAAAATAATGTTATTGGAAGAAATAAAAATAATGTTATTGGAAGAAATAAAATAATGTTATTGGAAGAAATAAAAATAATGTTATTGGAAGAAATAAAAATAATGTTATTGGAAGAAATAAAATAATATTATTGGAAAATAAAATAATGTTATTGGAAGAAATAAAATAATGTTATTGGGAAGAAATAAAAAATAATGTTATTGGAAGAAATAAAATAATGTTATTGGAAGAAATAAAGTAATGTTATTGGAAGAAATAAAAATAATGTTATTGGAAGAAATAAAATAATGTTATTGGAAGAAATAAATAATGTTATTGGAAGAAATAAAATAATGTTATTGGAAAATAAAATAATGTTATTGGAAGAAATAAAAATAATGTTATTGGAAGAAATAAAAATAACATTATTGGAAGAAATAAAATAATGTTATTGGAAGAAATAAAATAATGTTATTGGAAGAAATAAAATAATGTATTGTGGAAGAAATAAAAATAATGTTATTGGAAGAAATAAAATATGTTATTGGAAGAAATAAAATAATGTTATTGGAAGAAATAAAAAATGTATTGGAAGAAATAAAATAATGTTATTGGAAGAAATAAAATAATGTTATTGGAAGAAATAAAAATGTTATTGGAAGAAATAAAAATAATGTTATTGGAAGAGAAATAAAATAATGTTATTGGAAGAAATAAAATAGTATTGGAAGAAATAAAATAATGTTATTTGGAAGAAATAAAATAATGTTATTGGAGGAATTAAAATAATGTTATTGGAAGAAATAAAATAATGTTATTGGAAAAAATAAAAATAATGGTATTGGAAGAAATAAAATAATGTTATTGGAGGAAATAAATAATAATATTGGAAGAAATATAATAATGTTATTGGAAAAAAGTTGTAAGTAGAAAGAAAGAATATAAATTCATTTCCAGAATAAGGAAAAAGCAAATGATTTTAATAAGGGAAAGAAAGAGGACGTTGTGAAAAAACAAATGAATGAGAAAGACAGAAATATTGAAGGAATTAGAAAAGAAGAATAAAAGATATTGAGGTGAAAAAGAGGAAAGAAACACAATTAAATGCTGAATGTGAAAAGACAAATAAAAATGTCAAAGAAAAAGTAATATCAAGAAGTAAATACAATTTGAAATAGTGTCATAACAGATTAACGAGAAAAAAGTCATTGGGAGCAAATGAAAAAGATTATATTGTGGTAAAGAAGAAAAAGAAAAGTTTGTGTTATAATAAAATATTTTAAAAAGGGTTTTCATATTTTAATTTGTTAGTTAATTAAAAATCACCGTATTTCCTTTTACTCACGATCAATAATCAAATATCTGATTTTAAATTACGAATAACAAAAATTCCATGAAATATTACATTAAATTATCTCAAAATAAATTTTTAATTCTTTGCAGTATCGAAAGTTCTTGTTTTTTTATTTTTGAAACCTCTGCGTACTAATCAACCAAATTCAGGAGGGTTCTTATAAATATTATTGTGGAATACTGATGTATTAAAGGGTTCGTGTGTAACATTGCATATGCCAGTGACCGGGTGTGTGTACGTTCGTGAGTATGTGTGTGAGTGTTTATGTGATGTGAAGTTAGCTAAGGAAAAGACATATAAGTCAATTTTGGATTAATTACTTTCGAAAATATATCTAAAAAAACAAAGGTCTCAATGAATCAATAGAAAGATTGAAATAGGTCCGCTTTCTACTCGAAGCAAAATGTCAGATATTGATTTGGCTTAGAGTCACAAATATATACCCGGATTCGGTTGAGACTAGATTCAAAATAGTAGACGTAAGACCATTTTACATTATAGTCGATCAGGTATACTGAAACAGGTAGACTGAAACTAAAGTAAAAATATGGATATATATTCCAGTTTACTCTAAATAAGAAAAAATCGGTTTACAGTAGAGTAATAATAAATATCGACACTTAGAAGTTTCTTTTCGTACGTGCATACTAACGTCTACAAGTATTCTCTCTGAGCATTTCCCTTCCTTTTTCTTTTTTTTTCTTCTTTTCTTTTTTGCTGGGGTGGAAGTCTTATGCTGCGGAATATTCCAGGCCATGAGGACTAAGAAATACATTCCCGGTTCAGTGTAATCTATTCTAACAGATAATTTGTGCATGTCGAGAATGTCAGTGAAATCTGTCCCCCAAATGGTGACAAAACAGCAGAAGCAGCCCCACATTGAAAACGCTCAGGACTGTGAAATGTATGACCCAGACATTATTTAGACCATCGTTACTGGTGATTAAAAAGATCGCTTGACCGTAGAGAATAACATACATATTGACATTTGGGAGTTTATTTTTGTACGTGCATACTCACGTTTACAAATATTCTCCCTGAACGGTTCCCATTTTTTTGTCAAGAATATCAGTGAAATGCGTCCCCAAAATGGTGGCGAAACATCGAAGCAGCTCCACATTGAATACGCTAAGGACTTTGAAAACCACAACCCAGACATTATTTAGACCATCGTAACTGGTGATGAGACATGTGTTTATGTTTAGGAGCCGAAAAACAATTCCAGTTTCCTAATGAAAGCATCCGTCATCCCCAAGCCCCATAAAGCATGACAGGTTCGCGGTAATGTGAAGCTAATGGTCACCTGTTTGTTTGATTCTCGTGGTGCTGTCTATCATGAATTGGCACTGATGTTGCTATGCAATGTTTTCAACTGCTAAAGATATTTAATAGACGGTTCTCAAAGCTACAGTTATTTTTGTGGCTTTTTGGATCACAATAAAATATGAATATCTAGAAATGTAGCGTTGATAACCTTTTCACCCTTCCTTTCATCAAGTTTCTTTGACATTAAATTTTCAGCCAAGAACTCCATTCATAAAAAAGTCAATAGATATCAATTTTCAAATGCGTGTGCTATTGTCATCAGTTAAAGCAAGGTTGAATGAAAAGGATATAGGCTCATATTTTTTAACTTGCCTTTATTTTATGTATTTGCCTTTACACACAAGAATCTTTGTTTATATGTTTATATATATATATATATATATATATATATATATAGAGAGAGAGAGAGAGAGAGAGAGAGAAAGAGAGATAGATAGATAGTGTATCAAGGAAGCAGATAATTTTCTAAACATATACTGTTTAAATATAAAAGACAATGAATGTCTGTTATATTTAATCATGAGCCGTTCTAAACATCGTATTTTGACTTTAATTTCAGGTGAAAATAAAGACAAAATTTTTCCAACATTTGGATAATTTTTTATTAAGTTGGGTCTAAGCTTTCGGCTCACATGAGCTATCTTCAGTGAGGTTACAAGAATTTAACATAAAAACATTCACCATCAGCGACGATTTTATCTTGTGTTGACATAAAACTCCGCTAAGCAGCGGCAACAGTTACCAAAAAAATATATATGCTTGTGTGTCTGTTTCTATATATATATATATATATATATATATATATATATTTTAATCTACTATATATCCTATGAAACAATTGGCTTCAATCGGTTAAGCCTCATAACTTAGTAGGAGTTAAAAGAAAGATAGGAGATTTAACAATTATTAAATTCAGAGCATTAGTCTCAAAATATTATGATACATCATACGCTAAAAATCTGCCTTCTTCTACCGAGCGCCCATAGCTCAGAAGTAGAATCGCCGACTGACGTCAATTCAGTCGGGTTTCAATCCTGGATGAAAACAATCGGATGTCTAACCGTACTGATGAGCTGTGATACAGCGAAACAGATCTGTCTGCGGATGACTATATATATATATATATACTGAAAAGAAGGTGTCATCTTAAATGAGTTGGTTAATGCCGACTTCGAAGTTTTTGGAGAACACCGTTATAAGTAGGCTTCGACCTTCTCTATTAAAATGACAATTTTTTGCAACCAGCCTATCAACACTTTATGTACAATCCAAAACCGAACAGTTTACCATAAAATAACCTGCTTGCCTAACTGACTTTTATCGGTAAATCTACTTTTTAAAAAAAGCAAAAAAACAACTACAATCTTGTTGGTAAAACTTTTCACAACTCAAATATATACATATATGATTATATGCCTCATGTGCATGTGTGTTTCTGTGTGATTTTTAATTTAAATATTTCAAGTTTTAAATTAATTTTAGCAAATTTTATGATAGAAATACGAATTCCGATACCACGGTAACGCATACTATGGTTTTTCATTATTTCATTATTTTAATTAAGAAAGGACGCCAATAATGAGTTTTGGCGTTCATAAATGCCAGATGAATTATAATAAATTTAAATGATTCATAATATGGCTTTTTAAATGAAATAAAGTTATAATATTTTTTTAATCGTTTCACCCCAAGCAAGGCATTCCCCTGCCACTATTGCGCTTGGGGCTACATAGGGGAAGGTAAATAGAAAGAGTGGTTAGATATAGGAAATGTCAGGAGGGTGATAGATAGTTTGGAGGATGGGAAGAGTGTTTGAAAGAATGGAAGCGAGTTAGTGTGTTAGGAGGTGTCTATTGACCTTACATTTAAACTCCTGGAGATTGTAGCCGTCGGGGAAGCAGTCATGTGGAAGGGAATTCCACAGTCGGAAACTACGAGAAAAGAAACTGTTGGAGCAGAAGTTGCGGTTGCATTTTATTGGTTTCACTGTAAACGGGTGGAATCTAGTTGCTAATCTAGTATCTCGTGCAAATTCGAACCTAGGGGGCACCAGTGATCTAAGTTCATCGGAGCAGAAGCCATGAAAGTATTTATAGAAGAGACACAGGTAAGCCACGTCGCGCCGGTCAGAGAGAGACTGCAGGCGGTCTGCCAAGTCGGTATCGATCACATTACAGACCCTCCGCTGTACCTTGTCGAGAAGCCCAAGGAGAATAGCAGGGGCACCCGACCAATGTTCACATACGTTTGTTGTTAACAGTAAATAATTCATGAAACAATAAAATACCTCCTTTCAAATCCGGGTCAAGTTATATTCATTTTCTTATCAGAAAGATCTTGTACTTTGTATTATTTGCTGGCATGAAATGTAATTAAGAAAAAATATTTGTAAATTATTAAAGATTTAATGCCATATCTAAAACACTGTTTCATTTTTGCATAATTCAGAAAACTATTTATTCAACTGACCCTGTACAGAAAACCCACTGGGAAGATAAATTACGGTGGTGGTAACGTGACTAAATTTGATATGAAAAATATGGCTACTTCAACGCAGAAATCCGCTCACCGATCCCCGTACCAACAAAAGCGATAGCCAGACTTGAAAGGATATGGAAGAGCAACTTCATCTTACTTACCAAGTTAAAGCTCTACAAATATCTGGTTGTATTTATTATCCTCTGTGGGTTTAAAACTCTGGTTGGGCAGGAAAAAAGATCAAGATGCTCAGGAACAAATGTTTTAGCATATCTTAATGAGAGCACAAAACCAATGATTATGTACGTAATAATGTCAGTCTAGAGAGCTGATAAATCTCGCATTGCCACTATTAAACGTTGGAAGACGGCTTGGTTTAGTTACCTCAGCTGGCATAAATGTCTCTGGAAGACCATCATGCAAAACACTGCTGAAAGCGGACTGAAGCTTGGACATCAACGCAAAAGTTGGTCTGTAAAAAACAACTAGTGGACGCTAATTATAATGCCGCCAACAGACACCTCTAGAGAATATTGTCTGATCCTTCTGCCCTTTGGTTTATCCGAGGATTGAAGCGGTCAAAGGACTTATGATGATGAATTAACCATTCATTTCGTTGTTTCTTACAAAATATTTCTGTTTTCTAACCTTTGGAAAACTATGTGACAAAATGACATCAAAAACTTAATTTTAATGACATAGACGTTTTTATGAGATAAATTTAGAAAATAAAACAGGCAAGAATATTTTTCCGTTAAATAAATGTTCCATTCAACTTTTAACTATTCCTTCTTTGACATTGTTCCTTGCAACACGTGACTTGATAGTTGTCGCTGCATTGCAATATTCAGCAATATCGAAACCAGATGACTATCATTATAAAACAGACAAGTTATTCGACTCCATTTTGAGAAGTATTTCAAAACTTACAATCAAATATGTTAACAAACACGACGATTTTCTTCCCTAAATTCTCAAATAAAAATAAAATGCATAATAAACATGATGATATGGTTATCTTTTAACGAATCTTTCATTCGTCTAGTTTTCGGTCTTAACTCGATTAGAAGTTTAAAAGAGGAATCAATTTAATCAGGAAACAATAGGTGTTTGAAGACACTATGTAAGTTATAATAAGTCTTTAATTGACACTTTTTTTGTATTAGGCGTTCTTTTTTGTAAGTAGACAACCTAAATTGCTGGTTTTATTTTTTGTTCTTTTCGTTTTTCAGTTTTCTGTTTATTTTAATACGGTTAAAATATACTCTTTGCATCTATCTCTCCTCTTCAAATATTACTTGTCAAAATTTATATGTTGTATCTGTTATGTTTCATTATTTCTTTCTTCACCTGATATTCTCTTCGACTGACTCGTCACTTATTTAAGCATTTTGAGCTTTTCATTCTCAATAAAAGAACTAAACAGAGTTTTTACTCTGTTTATTACATTAAACAATAAAATGTTTTAAAGATAGGATCAAGAATTTAGAGGTACGTCGGGAAGCAGTGAATTATTAATATGATGACTATTTTAATTATTAATATGATGACTATTTTAATTATTAATATGATGAATATTTTAATTAGTAATATGATGACTATTTTAATTATTAATATGATGACTATTTTAACAAAACTAGTTATAGTCAATCAGTTAAGTGTCATACGTGATACACGCTTTGGGCGATCATGTCTCGAAAGATACATGACTGACTGGGCAAAAGATTATCCTGCAGAATTTTGCCATTGCATTCTGTGGTAGACTGGCTGCCAACCAAGGCTATAGAACCCAATCTATCCTAATATTTAACCCATATCTGGAGGGAAGAGACGGATTCATACCTTTCCCGGGGTATTAGTGCGTAAGTGAATGCAAGGGATTCAACTGGAATACGAACTCGGCACCTCAATCTGTCGTTCTGATTTGATCTCCACTGCACAACAAAAAGCATTTAAAATATTTGATATTTTTCTTATAATCTGCAGCATATGCGCGAAAACCTAACATATTTTGACTCGAATGTAATACGTTCCTATGTCTACATTTATAATATAGTATAACCTTGATCTATTTTTATCTTTTTTTATGTAAATATATCAGTTAAGTGACATAGGTGATACACACTTGGGCGATCATGTCTCGTAAGATACATGACTGACTGCATAGAATATTTTGCCGCAGTAGGTTGCCATTACTTTCTGCGGTAGACTTCTTGCATACCAAGGTTATAGAACCCAATTTCTTCTGCTATTTAACCCATAGCCGCAGTTACGGTTATATTGATCAGGAAATTTAATAATTTAAGAAAATTAAAGTTAAAAATAAAAACAATACGACCATATTAGATGATTTTAGTGGAGTGGGAGTTATTGTATTTTAATACCGTTCATCATTATAAGATGGTCTGCTGAACTATTTTCATTTGAATCACTTATTGAATGTTATAAAACAAATATTTAATATTGCGTGATCAGAATATGTGCGGCGACTGTATATCACCCGCATATTATCAGTGAATTATTTGATATATTATCACTGAAGACGTGTTATAAAGTAAATGATTTTACTTCTTTCACGTGGCTTCTTCACGCTGGGGCGATCATTTCTCAAAAGAGATGCCACTGACTAGGCAGAATATTTTCCCGCAGTAAGTTGCCATTAATTCTGAGGTAGATTAGTTGCCAACCAAGGCTTCAGAAACTAATTTGTCCTGATATTCAAACCATAGCTGGAAGAAGAAGAGATGGATTCCTAAACGTATTTTCGCGTAAGTGAATGCAACGAATTCAACTGAAATTCGAACTCGAATAAGCATATACCGAATCTATGATTTAACTCTGACACAAGTGTAATCCGTAAAAATATCTCTTTATTTATCAAGCCTATTTATATATCCTTAACGATTAATTCATTGTTACATTTGTCCTCTTGCTAAAAATAAAGTAAGTGTTGATATGTTAAGTTGACCAACCCAGTGTTTAATATCATTATAATAAAGCAAGAATCCTGTTAGTAAACTCGTTAGTAGTAACCGTAGCTACTTCCTGTTCATTGCTAGAGAACACAGGATATGCGATTACTTTCTAATATGACTTTCTATATATTCATGATATTTATTCATTTTTCACAAGAATTTAATTCATAGTGAAATATCCTCTTAATCTGTAGCGTTTATCTACGCCCAAATTACGCCTAAACAGGTATGATCCATCACTAAAGATGCACTGATAATGGCAGACTCTTTTTTCCTGATCTGGCAAGTACCCTACTCCTTCTGTTATGCTCTACCATTGGAAAAGCCGTATCAGACCGAAAATGGAGTACTACCGCCATATCTGGTGGGGAGCTACCCAGGACTTGATAGAGTTCAAAAGCGTCACGGAAACCTTGTGGGAGACAAAGTATTTCCACCCTACAAGCACTTTCCCACAGGCGGGATGTGGGGAGATCCTCATTGCTCTATGGGCTAATTTCATGGACAGTGCTCGGACGAACTATATTCATTGGTTCTGCCAGGTTTAACCATCACGGCTAGAATACGCCAGACCACTTACATAATAGCAAGCCACCCACATTCTTCGTGTGAATCATTTCACTGTGGAACAGACTCCCAAGAGGTTTTTTTCTCCATCATTTCAATCTTAATCTGTGCAGATCTAGATTAAACTGTTATCCTCCCCGTCTATCCATATAAACTACCCGTTTAACCTAAGCCTCTATCAAGTGTGGCCTTTTACAAAACGAACATTACTGTGAGATTTTTGCTATTTGTTTTATTTTCTGCTGCATTATTTACCGGTACATAATGGTTATGGTTAAGCCTCGTTTTACAATTAAACATTCAATAAACCGCTCTTGAATTACATTATGTGTTGTGGGATCTCCCCTTTTTCGATGATAATGGACTTGACTTGAGTATACATATACTCCTGCCATAGTGAGATACTGCAGATCCGTTAGAGTACAGTAAAAAGACATCGTAACTGATCAGTAAGTTACCAAACGATGCGGAAGTTTAACAGAGAATACCGTGTCAGTAGTCATAGTAGCTCTGAGCTCCACTCAGCCAGGACAGTATTACACAGCAACCTTCACTTCGACGTGGACACACTAATTACAACACGGCTTCACTTCAAAGACTTATATATATATATATATATATATATATATATATATATATATATATTACTAATCGTATTCCTGGATTACTAGCCCCCGTTCCAGTTTGTATCTTTACGTTTAATATAACTGATTTTTCTATCTCAATTATCTGGTTTGTTGTTCATTATTTTGTGCAGTTCCTCACCCGGAAACCACAACAGTATGCGGGGAACATAATTTTCCCATCATTGTCATCAGATGACTTCAAACGAAATGTAGACAGTTTTGCAACTGGCTATGACAGAATCGGTATAAAAGTGATACTGCCTGTCACCTACAGTGGAATGCTTAGGAAAAATTTGAAATTAACTTTCATGGATTCATGGTTCTCGGCAGTTACAATATTCCATTACCTAAGAAGTGCTTTTACACATATGCTAATATCAATAACTATATCTTCGGTTGACTTAATGCTGGATACAACGTTTCGGGGAATGCTCGCTGGAAGACCTGTCAAAATAATAAAAAAAAATAAGCTGTGATGGTTTATCGAACCATAATTGATGCCTTGACAGGAATCACCGAAAAGCCTTTTGAGGGTCTTTCTGGCAAATTTACAAAGAAGAGCTATATCCAACATTAAGTTAACAGGAGATTTCGACGTTGACATTTGCATATGTTCATGAAAAAAAAACACTTCATAGGCTACATCATTCGGAATTACGGTTAATCCTGTCTGAGAACAGAGAAAATGATTGGCAACAATTATGTCTTTGAATCAGCCAGTTAAATATGTATTGGAACTGTCATCAAATATAAACATCTTTGAGGGACATGAATTCTTTATCATATGATGGACGAAATAATTCCGATTCAACTCACGTATTTGAAACAATTATAAAAACTTCTTCTTCTTCTATGTGTCCTGTCCTTTCAGGACGTAGGCGATCATGGTTCTCCACGTATCCCTTTCCCTTGTGGCTCCCAGTATACTTGCTCCTGTTACTCCTGGCAACCCCCGTTCCGTCATCCACCTGATCAGGTCCTGCAAATATGTTATCCGCTGCCGTCCCCTGTCTCTCTTGCCTTCTATCTGGTCAGTAAGTATCAGGTTCTCCAGGCTTTCCTTCCTCATTGGGTGTCCCAGAAACTTCAGTTGTCTCTTCCAGATGCTCAGTATTAATTTCCTTTTCGTTGCCATTCTTTCCAACACCTCCTCATTGCTTGCATGCTCGGTCCACGATATCCGCAGCATCCTTCTGTAGAACCACATTTCTTCTGTTTCCAGTTTTGTTCTCATTTTCTATGATATTGTCCAGCATTCACTGCCGTATTGAAGAACTGACATCACATAGCAATCCAGTACTCTCTCCTTCGTTTCTAGTGAAATTTTCCTGTGTGTTTACTTAGCTTCTGAAACGCTTTCTTTGCCATGCCAATTCGCCTTCGGATCTCTGTGTCGCACTTTCCATCTCCTGTTAGAACACTTACTAGGTATTTAAATTTTTGTACTTTCTTGATTCTGGTATCCCCCATCTGTATTTGGCATTTTGGGTTGCACCTTTTGCTGATGACCATGCATTCAGTATTAAGAAAAATAAAAATGAATTTGATATGCGAAGCCGATTTCGTTAAGATATACATATATACATTTGTAAAATAAAATAGATATCTATCTTTTCTGAGTAGAAGTTTCATCTTCCCACAAACTCTTTGAGTTTTAGACTGTTTTTTGTTTCAGATTTGATTCACTATGCAGATTTTTTGACGTGCATGCGCGCTACATATCCGTCGACTTTGCTTGTCATTTTTGCAACTTTTCTTGAAGCTGCGCATATCTGCGTGATTTTTTATGCTGCATTACGAAATATATCATTTCAGATTTTTTAAGCAATTTATTACTTCCACATCTTCCTTACGTTTTTTTTTTAGCAGGTTCTAATATTAAATTCAACAAGTCTAATGCGTTTAAAATTCAGTTCCGAACCACTCGAATGGCTTCAATTAACGTCAAGCGCAAAGATTATCAAGGAGGAAGCAGATTTTTAACTTAAATAAATTACGTGTGCATAAAGAGAATTAAAGAAACTTTTAATTCTCAGCATAACGAAGTTGTCATATCCAATGAACGCTTATTGCTGACAGGATCATCTAGATAGTTGACAATTATATTTAAAATTAGGTAAACTCTTTCAATTGGTTAACCATTTAAAACTTTATTCTATTTAGCTTAATCTAATAAATAAAATTCAGAACACGTGTATTTCTACATCGGTTTGAGATGCTGTAAATTAGTTGGATATAGAAAGTCAGTGTGTCCGCGTGTTTGAATAAACGTTATGTCAACTGGCAACATCAAATACAAGATTTTTTATCATTTTGAATAGGTCTACATCGAATTAAATAGCTGAATCTACTGCAGGGACAAATTTGGCGGTATGTTTTTCATCAAAATACACTTAGTACTGGGATGTGCGTTGTGGTGCACTGGATAACAGCTTGGAACGAGAAATCGGGGAGTCGAGTTCGAATTCCAGAAGAATTCCTTGTATTCACTTGCGCCCAAATACCCATGGGAAATGTATTAATCCGTCTCTTCCCTCTAGTTATTGGTTAAATAATAGAACAGACTGGGTTATATAACTTTGGCTGGCAATCAGTCTACAGCAGAAAGCAATGGCAACCTACGGCGGGATAATCTTCTGCCCAGTCAGTCATGTCTCTTTTGAGATATGATCTTCCAAAGCGTGTATCAGGTATGACACTTAATTGACTAACTGATTGACGGACGCCTTGCACATTTACAAATCTACCGTTCGTCTACCTTTGCCATATCTGCTCTGGCGCTCCTGCTATTCATCTCGAGATTCTTGAAAAAATCCCAAAAAAGAATATCTAAACTTATTTATCAATGGAAATTTGTCTGTGTGTGTGTGTGTGTGTGTCTCCGTTACCTATAGACTACAAAACGGCTGAACCGATTTTCTTGAAAATTTATATAGTTGTACTATAAGCGTCTGCGAGCGTTCTTAGCTATGTTTTGTGCCGAGGTACCCCGATAAATATCGAAAATCGATAATCGAAAGATCGGGTTAGAGAAGGAATGGTCCGATTTTAATTAAATTTGATACACTTATAGACAAAGACATAAGAAACGATATTCAGTTGTTTCGAGATTGCAGTTCTTACAATAGTGCAGAAAATCGATATATATATATATATATATATATATATATATATATATATATATATATAAAGCAAGATGTTTGTGTGTGTGTGTCTGTTTATCTGACTGTATGTCTGTATTTTTTCAGCCCTTTTATTTTACTTTTTGCTTTGCATTTGGCTCTAAGTAGGTAGAATTGTAGTTCTTAGTCTCACTCATGATCCCATTTACTCAGAGGACTTATTTAGCCTTCAAAATTCAGTTTACGACTAAAAAACGTATTTGATATCGATACCAGGAAATCAAAATTGACTTACATCCATTTTTTTTTTTCAGGCTACGGTTTCGCTTTAACTGGAAACAACTATTGCTTTTTAGTCTTCTGTGCTAACGTCCAAAGAATCTGAACTCCAGGACCATGGATTAATTTTTTTAAGCTTTCATTACACCCGTGCAACGCCGGGCTATACTTCTAGTTTAATATAATCAATCTTAACCTGGCAAGTCTTCTTCACTCACTTCCTCACCGACGTGGTATGGCTTCATTCTGTTTTAATCTAAAACATTTCATAGAAACTACTCTGACGAGCTTATTTATCTGGTGTCCTGACTACATGAATTTAAACGTGTTACTTGATCGGCATCTTGGTCACACCCGTTTACTGGTGAAATAACTAAATTCAACCATCACTTCTATTCCAACAGTTTCTTTTCTCGCACTCTCCTCCTGTGGAACTCAATACCGTTTACTTTCTTCCCTTATAACTATAACCTTCAAAAATGATAAAGTCATAGTCAGCCATGTCTTCTAGAATTTCGTTCATCTTTTGAGGTTTAGAACGGCTACGTTTATCTTTGTGCGGTATGGACAGGGCACATAGAATAAGAAGCAGAATTCTAATTTATTTGTAAAGCACATGTTTAGTCAGCTCGTCTCGAAGACAAAACCTACCCGAACATTTTCGAATAACTCTACCCATAATCTATTTTTCAAAGCTTACTAAATGTGTTGGTACCAATCCTCAGTTGGAATGAATATTTATTATTCTAAATTATACAATTATTGTGGCATGAAGACACATATCTGCAGATTACCTAAAAAGAAAAAACAATGACGTAAAAATTTTATCCACAGTTGGAATGATTGCAAAATCGTCCCACTCCCCAAATTTATTGATAAAATACACAGATGCATACTGGGATTTCTTTCTAGCCAACAACGTTGTCTATTTCTCGATTTCATCATCTTAAGTTCTTTTTTTTTTCTTGTCTTGAAATCAGAACGCTTCCTTTGCTTGTTTGTATCCCCTTTTGTATCCCCTTTTGCATGTTAACACTATTCTTAATTTGTGAACCTTTTGACGTAATATATTTGCTTTGCCTTGTTGTTGTTCCTTAATCTTGCATATAAATGAATTATTTTGTCCTGTTTTTCTGTTTTCCTTCTTTTTTGAAATCGTTTCACGCCAAGCAATGCGGTACCACCACTGATGCGCAGAGAACTACATAAAAGAGTAAAGGTTTAAACAGGATGAGAATGAAGAGAAAGACGAAACAGTTGCTGGGGTTGTCAGAGAAAAGGCAAGAGAAGGATGGGAACACCGATGTGAAGACAGTTGCGATGGTAGAGAGAAAGGAAAAGAACAAGATATACAGGGTGATGTAGAAAGAACTGGAGTCAAGTAGATAAGAGATTGGTATTGACATTGCATTTAAATTCCGGAGGTTGTAGCCGTCAGGAAAGCAAGTATACGGAAATGAGTTCCGCAGGCGGGAAGTGCGAGAAAAGAAGCTGATGGAGTAGAATTGTTGGCTGCATTTGGTTGATCTAACTGTAAATGGGTGGGACCTTGTTGTCTGTCTGTTTGCCCGAGTAAATTCTTGTGACGGGGTCACCGGTGACTTAAGTTTGTCGGAGCAGAAGCCATGCAAATATTTGTAGAATAGACAACGGGAAGCTGGAGTGGAGCTGCCAAGTCGGGAACTATCACGTTACAGATTCTTCTTTGGAGCATATCGAGAACACTGAGATAAACAGGAAGGGCACCTGACCATATTGACAGAAGTATTATATGCACAGACGGATGGCTGATTTGTATATGTGCAAAGGTGTAAAAAAACTTCCTGGCCCGACACAGTGAACCAACCATTTCTTGTTATTGCTTATTGCAAAGTTTGACATCTTTGTTTGTTGGGATTATCTGGTATTTTATTTAGCCATAGTTATTTGCACTTCAAAATCAGGAAATACTGAACAATTATATTTACCCTCCGAAATTTAATAAATTTCGGCCATATTTTTTTTATAATTTTATTTCTTTCCATCTCCGTGTCGGGTCATGACTCTCTGCAACATCTCATTCTGTGTATATGGTGGTAATCTTTGTCTAATTAACGGTTCTGCCACCCATTTACATAAGCTCATTTATCCCGATGTTCCTCTTGCATTTCGCTTTGTCCTGCGAGTAGAAAAGTTCTCGTTCTTCACGAGTCCTAGAAAGTATTTTTTTCAGATTCTAAAGCTACGTGTCTTCCCCCACATGCGCCATTAAAAAGAATAATCATTACTTGCATGTACAATTCATATTACTCTCAATATTTTTCAGTAGAAACACATTTCTCTTGCCTTCAGTCTATTACCCCCAGGCTGAAAATGAATGCAGTTGATTTAGGCTGAAATTTGAACGATGCTGTTCGGTTTCACGTTCGGAGCCGATATCCGTTACAAAAACCGTGCATTACCTGCCATTCCACTGCTTTTCCAAAGACCATTTCTCTAAGAATAAACACAACGGCGTAACGAACGAAAGCTCGGAGAAAACGAAAAAAACAGAAAACCGATTTCGAATACCGGTGGCGTTAGTTACACGTACGAACAGATATCCCTGAGAAAGGCATGATTCCATCACTTCTTACTACGAAAGTCTTATAGCTTTGTTTGGCAACTAGTCCACGAGAAGAACGATAAATTCCAACCAGCCTGGATGGGATTCGACTTCGTCAAATAATCTTGCTCAAAACACACTCTTGCTGTAACGGCTACTGTACCTGTGGTGCACCCATGACGTTCAAAGTTTGAACAGTTACTGCACCGATACACAATTTAAATAATCATTTCATATTTAAATCATTAGTTTATAGATTTATTTAATTTTACTATTCAGAAGATTTCGCAGTACGAATTTGCAGTTTACTTATATAAGACTATGAGGCACAAATAATTTCTAGCATAGTTCTGAAGAAATCCATTGAATGAAACATATTCTGGACATTCTCCTCATTGATTAAAAAGAGACCTGAAGCAACAAAAGTATGGTTATATATAAGGATGGTGAAAATGCCATGAAGCAAATATGTGAGCAACATGATGATTTAATAAAAATGGAAACACAAAGGACACTAAGTGTTTACATTAGAAAGAGACGGTTAAAATTTCTAGGGCAAATAATACTTGGGAAAGCTTTGAAAAATTTTATGCTCACATAACGTTTTATTGCCAGAAACACGGAAAGAAAGAATGCGTAACCTACCTAAAGAGCTTGTGAAAATAATTGACAGAACAAATTTTAAGAAAAGAAAAATTAAATAAAAAATATTAAGAGCTACTAATGAGCGAAACTTGAGAAAATACATCTTCAGATTGACATGGCACATAAAAGAAAATGAAAGGATTAGTAGATGTTTGAGAATAAGACTGTGTATGTCATTTTACCTGATTTCCTGCTTGCAAACAATAATAATAGTAAAAGTTATAATAATAGTAATAGTAGTAATACTATTAATAGTAGTACTAGTACTAGTAAAAACTTCTAATGTTCAGTGGAACCATGTCAAATCATTTATAATTCTGCTTGCGAAATATTTTGTCATTTGTATTATTTTCGCTTGTTACCGTTTTGGAAATTATTTTTCTGTTTTTCGAATACACTAATTGGATTACTGAAAGTTTTCATAAGCACCATTCATTCTTTGTCAGTTTTAAAGAATCAACCACGTTTTGACTGCTCTGAAGTTCAATAATCCCAGCTGAAATCGAATTTGAAATGTAAAGAATTGAGGCAATATTAAAGAAATTATTTTCATTTAGTTTTTAGTTTTTCTTTACAGAATTGCCATCCCTTGGATATATTATTTGAAAACATTTTTTGTTATTTTTATTCTGGCACGAGTTCTTCCTGATTCTCCGCGCTTTCATTTTGAATTATTTTTTCGTTTAATTTTTACTATTTAATGCCAAAATTAGTTATTTCTGCGCTATTTTTCCCTTTGCTTTTAATTCTTTCTTCTTCTTTTCAGCATTTCATCCTTTCATTTTAATCTTTATTTTCTAATATCATGTAAACTGAGGCCAATATTTTCATGGTAATTATGAAAATCTTTAATTACAAAAATTATACATAATTTTAAAATATTTAGAGATATTCCAAACTAATGTTGTTACTTTGATATATATTTTACTTTAATTTAAATATTTATCATGAACATTTTTTACCAGGAACCATATTCAATAAGTTCAACAAAGACTTCTGGAAAATGACATTACAACAATTAAACAATGAAATACAACAAAAGTCGGTTTTATTTTGCTGAAACTAAAGTTGTTATATATTTTTATTTTACCGAGAAATTTTTATTCTTTCGTCTTGTATTACATTGGAAATTCATTTCTATGTATTTTGTCAACAAAAAGAAAAATTCACGAATTCTTGTTAAATTGGAAAACATAAAACTAATATTTCTTTCAATTGGTTAATTTCTGTTCATTTTTACATACGTTTGCAATTGGTTTCAATGCATATGCAACCACATGAATAAAATAAACCACAGGCATTCATTTTATAGACATTTTCCAGATATAATGAATTTAGTGAATGTTTTCTTCCTAGAAAACACTTCAGATGTAAAATGTTTCAAATAGCAGTTTTCTGGTCTGATAAATATATTGTGTAAATACGATAGATAACGTTGTATATATCAAGTATATAATCGGTAGATGATCCGCAGTAAATTTACGTCGTGTTTCTTACTGCATTTCACCTTTCTTGAGAGATATGTTCCCAAAATACGGAATATTGAATTAGAAGAGCAATAAAAGCGAAAATAAAAAAATGACATCAGCTAGAATATACATATATATTGTATCCGTACAAACACAAACACACACACTATCTATCTATCTATCTATCTATCTATCTATCTATCTATCTATCTATCTATCTAGATAGATAGATAGATAGATAGATAGATAGATAGATAGATGAGATAGATAGATAGATAGATAGATAGATAGATAGATAGATAGATAAGAATTGATTGAGATTGTTAGATAGATAGATAGATAGATAGATAGATAGATAAGAATTGATTGAGATTGTTAGATGTAGATAGATAGATAGATAGATAGATAGATAGATAGATAGATAGATAGATAGACTTCTAAATAAACGGAGGAAGATCATTAGTATGTGTCGTCATAAAAATAAGTATAAATCGAAATAATTATCCAATTCTTCCAATCAGTAACTAAAAGTCTTTTTTAAATTGGCTAGGCATTTAATTCCCCTCTACCTACCACTACGAGAGAAGAAATTGCCACTAAAATTCCTATAAAAACTAATGAGAAAAAATTAAAATTTTGTAATTTAAATACAATAATATGCTTCTAAATAAAGGGAGTGACATCATTAGTCTATGTCGTCATAGAAAAAATATCAATTGCAATAATTATCCTACTCTTTCAATTAGGCACCAGAGTGTTTTCTTTTTTTTTTATTTAGCTAAGCAGTTACTTTCCCACTACTTACAACTACTAACTCAAGAGACAAGCAACATACCTTCAACTACCAAAGAAGATACTACTTCCAACATTCCGCTAACTTCACACGATAAAAACCAATATCGCCCAACACATTTCTTTACTAAAGCAAACCTATGAACTTAGAATTTTTCTTCATTCTTTGTTTAAATGGGGCTGAGAATGCATGTCTTAAAATGGCATGTTGAAAATGACTATTTCCCATGTATTTTATCTGAATTTACAGATATATATATATATATATATATATATATATATATATATATATATATATATATATATGTAATGTGCTCTCCTGTTGGATTCGACGTTTGAAAGTCTGGCAGCCTAAATGCATCTGTTATGAAACAAAGGTAAACCGCCATAAGACCCCCACCAATGATTTTATTAATATGGTAAAGGCTTGTGCAGAATCATCGAATCTTTTTGGAACTATTGATACACTTAGTCGTTGCACATACATGCCACAGATGAAGGAGATTATAGATCTAAGGCATTTTTCATTATCGCGCAACAGGTTGCCACTACCTGCTGCGGTAGACTGGTTACCAGTCAAGGCTATATAACCCAATCTGTCCTGTTATTTAACTCATAAGTGGAAGGAATGGACAGATGAATACCTTTCCCAAGGGTATTAGCGCGTAAGTGAATGCAGGGCATTCAACTGGATTTCGATCTCGGGTCCCCGATTTCTCGTTGTGAGCCGGTATTCATATTTCTTGTTCCGAGTCGATATATATATATATATTATACTAATAGGTCCGTGCCGTCAAAAAAAAAAATGATGGCAATATATTCTACTTAGGTAGAGCGGAATAAATAAAGAATACCTAGAGTGCCAAACAACCTACCTAAGTTTCACATAAACGGATCGCCAGGGAAATCTTATATATATATATATATATATATATAAGATATTATATACAAATGAATATATCTGACTTATGGCAGATAGGCGAATGACACAATAGAAAAATCCTCTTTATTTGCACTATTTACTTCCCTGAATGTTTAGCATGATTCAATAAACGTCAATTGATTAAATTTTTCTTCATGAAGAAATTCAGTGAGACAATTCTAGTTCGTCTTTTTTTGTTATGCCAGGCGCTATTTTACCAGAATTCCGCTCTACATCTACAACAGCTAGAGTAATGTAAAGCTAAAGCTAATGTTAGGATTAGGGAACGAGGATTGCATGGTATAACAGGAGAAGGTGTGCTCAGAGCCACCAGGGATAGGGAAACGTCGAAATACATGATCGCCTAGGTCCTGAAAGGACAGGGCACATACAAGAAGATGCCATCATAACAAATAGTCATCATGTATAGACCCCACTTTTTTTCTATTTTTTTATCATAAGTATTTTACAGAAAACCATATAAGATTATGCTAGAGTGAGAGATATACAGAGCGAAGGAGAGAGAGAGAGAGTGAGAGAGAGAGAGATAATAAATATATATACGGGGTGGACAAAATAGTGGAAACACCTAATACCATAATTGCATAATTTGGAACATTTGATTAAACTGTCAAAACCTTATCTATTTTTATGTTTGTGTATTTAATATTCGTAGTACATCATATTTATTACGAAAACTATTATTTTTACAGATATTATTTAAATAAGTTCATTAATATTAAGTTGGGACTACCTGAGAATTTTAATTGATCATCATCCTGCTGTTCAGAAACGTTTTGCGGGGGTAAGTGCCATCTTTCAGAATGATAATACCCCAATTCATTTTGATGAAATTGTAGCTGAATAGCACGAGGAATGTTTTAGGGAAGTAGAATATATCATCTGGCCACAATACAACCAGAATTTTAGCATCATTGAACGTTTATACTTCATTTTAGAAAAACAAATGAGAAATCGAAATCAATATGAGGCAGGACCGCCTTTGCCAGTAATTACAACTTGAATTGTTAGTGGGATCGGCTCGTCAAAAGTTTGAATTTTTTACTGATGAATTCGTATCCATTCTTTTGCTAAAACGGTCTCCAATTCTTCAAATAAAGGTGGAGAGTATCGACTCCTGTAATATATATATATATATATATATATATATATATATGTGTGTGTGTGTGTGTGTGTGTGTGTGTTTTATAAGCTAAAGAAAACTGGAGAGAAAGAAAGAGCAAAGCTCCTGTTTTTCTTTTCTTTTTATTTCCACTTTTTTTTTCCTTTTCCCTGTGTTTTTTTTTTCTGTGTGAACATTTGTGTTTCGATTTTTAATCAATTCACTCAAAGCAAGGCGATAAAGTCACTAAGACGAAAGAAACTACTGGTAATGAAATAAAATTACTTACTCATTCTGAATGTTTGCTGTTTAAAACTGCCAGTCGCGTGTTCGCAAAATTGACTGGACAGAAGATTATCCTGCAGTAGATAATCATTGCTTTCTGTTTTAGACTGTTTGCCAGCCAAGGCTATAGAACCCAATCTGTCCTATTATTTTACCCATAACTGGAAGGAAGAGACGCATTAATTCCTTTTCTAAGGGTATTTTCGCGTAAGCGAATGTAAGGAATTCAAATGGAATTCGAAATCGGTGCCTCGATTTGTCGTTCCGAGTCCACATCCACTGCTCCACAACGCACATCCAGAAGATACTTAAGGATCTTAACATTATCATTCAGTTTTGTAAGATCCTAGAATGTATTTTTAATGTTATTAGATTTGGACAATTTTCTGATCTTTGATTTAGTAAATTTTTGTTCTGGAAACAATATTACTAAATTTTAAATCTTCAGAAATAATATCCATTTGTAATCACACCAATTAATACATCTTAGGATCATACCAACCTTGATGAAAGTGATAAAATCTTAAGTAATTACTTATTAATTCTGAAATTTTTGTTTTCTAAAACTGCCACTCGCGCGTTCGCAAAACTGACTGGGCAGAAGATTATCCTGCAGTAGATAATCATTGCTTTCTGTGGTATACTGATTGCTAGCCAAGGCTATAGAATCTGTCCTATTATTTAACCCATAACTGGAAGAAAGAGACGGATTAATACATTTTCGAAGGGTATTTTTGCGTAAGCGAATGTAAGGAGTTCAAATGGAATTCAAAATCGGCTCAAATCGATACAACGGTACACATATACATATATATGCTTAGCCCCATACTGTTCACATATAGTTATGTTTGTGTGAGCGAGCGCGCGTGTGTGTGTGTCTGCGTACGTCTGCAATGTACAAATGTGTGTCTATGTCTGCGTTTGTATGATAGACGTCACGAAGATAAATTTTACTCCCACTTTTCCTCCCACTTCTACAAAGATACACCAATATACGCAGCACTATATATATCCAATATATATATATATATCCAATATTTAAAAAAAAATAATCAGTTAAAAAGCGTGAAATCCAGGGTCACAAACTCACACATATCTAAGTGAATATATATATATATATATATATATATATATATTTAATGCAAAGAGTTTGTCTCTTTATATGAGCAGATTTATGCTGACACTAAGTTTCGTGAGGACGCCGTTACGATGTTCTCACACGTCATGGCAGTTTGCCTTTATGTCCCAGTTTTTTTTTGTTTATATAGAACATTATTGAGATATTCACGTAGTTGTATCTTATTTACAAGCTTTCCTCGTGTCTTCTTTACGGTACATTGTACAAATCTTTTTCTATGAGAAAAACATTTTGAAGTATACAAGAATTACTTGATGTCACATAATCCCGAAGAAATCCGATAAATACATCATATCAAACGTTGCGGATAAGACAGTTTTGATAAAGTTCCTAATCTGTATCGTATGTGGAAAAATCAATTTTGTTTTATTCCAAAAGTGATTGACGATTTGTTTATTAGTTTCGTAAAGATCATAGTGTTAGTCATTTGCGAGTAATGATTAATAATATATTTCAGGAATTCAATAACTCAGACGCTGAAAAAAAGAAGGCACCGTCAGTTTATTAGGAAAGCGAATAGTGAAAAAAAATTGGCAGTTATAATTGTTTCAAGAATATTAAGAATATTTGCGAAGAAATAATCAGAAAGATAAAAAACGGAAGTCGATAAATATCTAAAAACCTTTGCAGAATCTTGTACCAAAGCTTTTAACGGAGGCAAACGCGCGTGAACCAACCAAATGATAATGACTTATTGTCGGTCATATACCCAGAAGGACGTTAAAGTGTAAGTTTTATTTCTTTCAACAAGATAGTTATCTTAGGACAAAAGGAAACCATAAAGAAAAAAAAGGAAGTAATTATATTTTCTTATCGGTAAGCAAATTATATCTTGAAGCATTAAGTTGAGAATATGTTTGCCCAAGTGATTGGCGATTCAGGTGACGAGTACTCAAGTACGAGTTACAATAGGTAACGTAGAAAAAAAATGAACGAATAATGAAATATTTTAAAAGAAACTTTTTTTTTCTTTTTATCATATTAACAGAGTAAACTTGCTTATATTAGCATAAGTTAAGTGCTGAAAAAAATCTTATCGGATTTTAGGAAGGCATTCAGATCATATTTCCGTACTTATCCCTAACTAAAATCTTTTTGAAAGCTCGGTCATGAAATGAGATTTTTCGTCTTGTATGTGCCATAAACGTACAGGACGTAATCGAACATAGCCTTCCCCATCTCCCTATCTCTTTTAGCTCTTAACATCCTTCCTCATGTCCAGTCAGTCAGTTATATGCCATACGTGAACACTCTTGGGCGATCATGTCTCGAAAAAGACATGACTGACTGTGCAGAAGATTAACTCTAGGTTACCATTACTTTCTACAGTAGACTTGTTGCTAGCCAAGGCTATAGAACCCAATCTATCTTGTTATTTAACCCATAACTGGAGGAAAGAGACAGATTAATCCCTTTCCGAAGCGTATTTGCGCGTAACTGAATGCAACGAATTCAAGTAGATTTGGAACACGGCTTCCTGATTTCTCGTTCCGAGCCAATAACCACTGCTCTACAACGCACATTCCTTCCTCTTGTTACCAATTCTAAGCCCTGCTCTGCTATCTATTTGCTCAAGCCTATCAAATAATTTACGCGTTGCTTTCACTTATTTATTTTTTCCTCTATCTGTTATGTGATTGAGTTACGATTTTATAGTGTTACCATTTAAAAAAATAACCTTTTTGTATGTATCCTCCCTTACATCACTAGAACAGAGAAGCTTACATCGTTAGCTATGATTTGGATACCAGTCTTTTGCAGAAATTACTGATAGCAGCAATCAACATGACAGACAACACCATTATAAGTAAGTAATTAAGTTGGTCAAGAGCGACCCGAATGCTTTCTTTTTCTTTTGTTGCTACCATTGCGTTACGGCAGGTCCAATCATAAGTAGTTGAAGCATTAACCAACAACTGCTTATGTTTTAGACTGTAAGTTCAATGCAACAATTTTTTGTACGAGACAATGCCCAAGCGAAATAAAGCTTTAATTCGTAGATTTGTGAGGGCACACAAAAATGTTGGCCTTCGTGAATTCGATGATAATATAAGTTGTGATTTCCATTGTTTTACCTAAAATCAGTAGAAAAGAGCAAACAATAACTTAGCAGTACTTAACATAAGAACGAGATGAAATATTCCCAGTAGTAGAAGCAGTACAGTCTACTCCCTATATGAAGAGTTAAGTTCTGAATTTCCTATAGGTTACACAAATCAATATACACCTAAAAAAATACCAAAGGGCACAACGGCTAAAGCTTTGTGATAATAACAACGAAGATGTTAGCTATAATCTAAATTGAGTACCGTAAACAAATTACTAATGCGTTGCGTTTTCAACATTCAGCGGTAACATTTACTTTGTATAACTGTTTAAAAGAATGTATTATTGAATATCGTTATTTTTAATTCAATTTTTAATTGCCACATACAGGGTTGACTAAAAGTAGGCTTACAGATGTTTCAAGTTTTAGATCTAACTTAGCTTAAATTGTTCTTTTAGTAAGGTGGAACACCTCATCTATTTGTTTTTGTAGTAAAAGACTACCTTAACCAAAAACCTTTCACAGCGTTGGTCCGGAAGATGGAGCAGCATAGATCAGCCACTACTTTTCGCTGGTCAAACACCGATTGATTCTTACGCAAAGGCATACGATAAAGTATGCGACAAATACTTGATAGAAATGCTCACCAACCTAGACATATATGGGAAATACATGAGAGTAATCAAGAAATTCTACTGGCGTACGGCCAGCGTACGGACATGAAACTAGTTCAGCAGATATAAATAAAAGATAGAAAGAGGTGTAAAACTAGACGGATCTATTTAACTGCTGTAGTGAGTCAGTTCTGAGAGCCCTAGAAGTCATGCTAGTATTTATTATTGGCGACTACAATCTGAACAATATAAGATACGCAGATATTAGAGCGCTGATAACAGACACGGAAAGGAAACTACAAGACCACCGATAGAAGGTGACTATAGAAAGGTGAAAGAAAGAACTACAAATAAATTATAAGAAAAATAATTTTTTTTAAAACCATCTCACCCCAAGCAAGGCATTCCACTGCCACTATTGCGCATGGGGCTACATAGGGGAAGGTAAAGAGGAGGAGTGGTTAGACATAGGGAATGTCAGGAGGAAGGTGACAGATGAGTAAGGATACCGAGGATAAGGATTGGGCAGATGGGAAGAGTGTTTGATAGAATAGGAGCAGGTTAGTGTGTTAGGAGGTGTCTATTGACCTTACATTTAAACTCCTGGAGATTGTAGCTGTCGGGGAAGCAATCGTATGGAAGGGAATTCCACAGTCGGGAAGTGCGGGGAAAGAAACTGTTGGAGTAGAAGTTACGGTTGCATTTTATCGGTTTCACTGTAAAAGGGTGGGATCTAGTTGCTAATCTAGTATCTCGTACAAATTCGTATTTAGGGGGCACAGTGATCTAAGTTCATCGGAGCATGGTCATCAGAAAAAGAAGAGCGCAAAATGTCAACTATAGGTCAGGGTTACTAAAATCAGGCAGGTAGTGAAATTTAAATATCTGGGAAGTGTTCTAACAGAGGACGGAAAGTGGGACACTGAGATCCGAAGGTGAATTGGCATGGCTAAGGATTCATTCCAGAGGCTGAGTAGAGTGATGAGAGACAGGAATATTTTGCTGAAAACAAAGAAGAGCGTACTGAAGTGCTGTGTTCTTCAATCTGACAGTGAATGCTGAACAATATCCTCCAAAATAAAGAGACCTGAAGCAACAGAGATGTGATTATATAAAAGGATGATGAGGATATTATGGACCGAACACGTGAACAACGATCAGGTTTTGGAGAGGATAGAAACGAAAAGGAAACTAATAATTATTATCAGGAAAAGACAGCAGAAGTTCTTGGAATATGCAAGGAGTAAAATAGGCTTTGAGAATCTGATACTCACTGGTCGGATAGAGGGAAAAAGAAACAGGGGAAGTGAAGTACCATGATCGACTACGTCCTGAAAAGACACGGCATATAGGAAAAGATGTAGTAGTAGTAGTTTTTTTTTATCATCGTGTCGCCCCAAGCAAGGCATTTTACTGCCACTGTTGTGCAGAGGATTACATGGGAGGAATGTTATGAGGAATGAGAGGTTGCAGGGTGTGTAAGGAAGAGAGTAGGAGAAGGAAGAGAATACTGATGAGAGTGGGATGGACGGAGAAAAAAGCATGAGAGAGAGGATGCAATTTATGAGACAAGACTATTGGCTTTACATTTAAATTCTTGGAGATTGTAACTGTTGGGAAAGCAAGTATGCAGAAGAGAATTCCACAGGCGGGAAGTGCAAGAAAAGAAACTACTGGAGTAGAATTTGCGTTTACAATTTATTGGTTTCACAGTAAAAGGGTGGGGCCTAGTTGCTAATCTTGTGGATCGAGGAAATTCATATATAGGGGGTACCAGTGAGCTAAGTTTATCGGAGCAGAAGCCGTGAAAGTATTTGTAGAAAAAAGAACAATATTTATGAGAGAAATCCCCATACGGCGGATAAATTAAAAGTTTATATCTCAGATGTGTTTAGTGAAATTGATGCAGATCGTGATATGTGGCGTGCTGTGTATAATCGTGTTAATGAGGAGTCCAAGGAATGTTGTAGGGTTGAAGGAAGACATTTTGAGCGCTAAAATTGTGTTAAAAATGTAAGAAAAGGGATGAAGAAATGCATTTAAACAGTTTTGAATAAAAATGATTTTAACAAATAAATATAAACTGCTGCAATACCTGGTCGGGTGCTCCAGCTACCCAACTAGGGGTCCTTGACAAAATCCAACGGAGAATCTGTAATGTGATCGATCTCGATTTGGCAGCTTAGACATAGTCAATTTCTCACCGGCGTATTGGAGCTTCCCTGTGACTCTTCTACAAATACTTTCACGACTCCTGCTCTGATAAACGTAGCTCACTGGTACCCTCTATATACAAATTTACTCAAGCCACAAGATTAGCGACTAGGTCCCACATTTTACTGTGAAACCAACAAAATGTAAACGCAAATTCTACTCCAGCAGCTTTTTTCTCACACTCTCCGCCTGTGGAATTTCCTTCAGTTTATTTGCTTCCCCGACATTTACAATCTTCAAGAATTTAAATGTAAAGTCATAGTTATCTCCCATTTCACTGACTTTCATTCTCTCTCTCACGCCTTGCTTGGGACGATATGATTATAATATATATATATATATAATTTTTTTTAACAACTTAAAAATGCATACACACGAAGTGTAAGCTTACTTTTGGCCCACAATGTATAAGCAATATATTATTTTTTTAAGTAATCGTGTTTCTATATAAAAATGAAAAAAGAATTTCAAAATAAAATTTTCAAATTAGAAAAAAACATAAAATAGATAAATGGTTTTCAATAATTTAATTTTATTTCAAAATCAAATATGATTTAAAAAATACATATGGCCATTTCTATAGAAGTCTATAATTTTAGGCGCGGCAACTTTACTTAAAATCGTATTTTCTACTGTTTTTGTAATAAAAGAACCGTTGTCGACTTGCATTTCACATTACGAGACATTAGTCAAACTGAGCCGATAAAATTAATTAAATCATTCATATCAGTCAAAACAATCGGTTTAATTAGATTTTCTTTAAATCGCACTGAACTTTTAGAGGCAACTTTTAATCTCATACAACAGCGACTTAAAATAGGGATTTAATGAAAAAATAAGTGTTGTAAGTGCATAAAGTGAAGTCGTTTGATGCACTAGTTTTTTTTTTTTAATTTTACGTCCTTTCAATTATTGTGCTATTTCAAACCGAAATATATCGGATTTTAATATGATTACTTTTTTGCGAGTGAATATAACATTAATGCTTTGGAGATGACAATAAATATGTGGATATAAATTCTAATGTTTAATCCATAGATGGAGGAAAAGGGGTATTAATATCTTTCACGAAGGTATTTGCGCACAAATGAAATGTAACGAACCTGACTGGAATTCGAATTTTATTATCAGATTTTTCATTCGGCGACGTAACTCATGAAAACACGCGCTATTAGCATAAAAGAGGGCATTAAGAAATACAAAATATGGTGAGAGGTAGGATAGATTAAGTTTGAACCTAGATTTGATTAGGTTAACATCGTAATGATTGGGGAAACATCCTCCCAAGTGTCTGTCTAACAACGTGAGTGTTTTTGAGAAAACGGTTTCTGATTGCGACTAACGTTTTCTTGACTTTTTTGTTTTTAATCAATTTAATCTAAGCAGTGTCCTAAAGTCACTATCCTGAGAGTGAAATAGAATGAGAAAGCATCAGAAGGAGCCGGAAACCCAATTTTAAACAGGAAAGAAATAATAAATATCTACACTGGTTCAAAGGATTGGGCAGGAGTGTGAAATTGACGATAGGTGAAGTTAAGGAAAATAAATAATAAAACTTCGGAGTTTATGCAGAGGCGTTTAAAGTACAGCGTTGAAGAAGACTTTAGAAGGAACCGGAAACCCAATCTTAAACAGGACAGAAATAATGAATATCTACACCGGTTCAAAGGATTAGGCAGGAGTGTGAAATTGACGATAGGTGAACTTAATGAAAATATACAATAAAACTTCGGAGTTTATGTAGAGGCGTTTAAAGTACAGCGTTGAAGAAGACTTTAGGAGGAACCGGAAACCCAATCTTAAACAGGAAAGAAAGAATAAATATCTACACCGGTTCAAAGGATTGGGCAGGAGTATGAAATTGACGATAGGTGAACTTAATGAAAATATATAATAAAACTTCGGAGTTTATGTAGAGGCGTTTAAAGTACAGCGTTGAAGAAGACTTTAGAAGGAACCGGAAACCCAATCTTAAACAGGAAATAAAGGATAATTTTATTCTATTCTTTATTTTCCTTTTCATACATATAGCGTTGGATAAATTTTAAAATTATATTTGTTCGTGCCAGTTACGATTTGGTTTAACACATTTGTTCGTTGCGGCAGCAATAGCTAATTTTATTTATTTATTTAATCTTTCCTTTGAATTTCTAACAGAAGTTATGTGAAAACCCTTGTATTGACTACAAGGCATATCCTGGTATAAAGGCTGATTTTTTTTCCTTTGAAGTTGTAGGAATTTGAATTCCTTTTTTAGGGTAGATTTCGACTTTTTAACTCCCTCTTCTCTCTTCAATCTCTCTCTGCCCCCATCCCTTATTCTCTCTTTCTCTATTTCGGACATGCACTACGGCCGCTGATCCCAAAGAATGTCAGTCAGTCATTTAAGTTCTATACGTAATACACGCTTGGGCGATCATGTCTTGAAAGAGACATGACTGACAGGGTAGAAGATTATCTTACAGTAGGTTGACATTGCTTTCTGCTGTAGACTGGTTGCCAGCCAAGGCTATAGAACCCAATCTTTCCAATTGTTTAACTCATAACTGGAGGGAAGAGACGGATTAATACCTTTCCCAATGGTAATTTTTCGTTAGTGAATGCAAGGAATTCAACATTACAGAGTCAGTAAAAGAGAACAGATGAAGTTGAGGCTAGCAGTTTAAATCTGGAATCTTACCCGACATGTGATAATCAACACTGGTTAAGTGAAGGATCTGTGTTTGGTTCTCATTCAACCATCAGATGTGCGTTGTGATGCTGTGGATATCGACTCTGAACGACAAATTGGGGAGCCGAGTTCGAATTTCAGTTGAATTCCTTGCATTCACTTAGGCGCAAATACTTCTGGGAAAGGTATTACTCCGTCTCTTCCTTTTAGTTATTGGTTAAAAATCAGGACAAATTGGGTTTTTATAGCCTTGGCTGGCAACCAGAAAGCAGAAAGCAATGGCAACCTGCTGCGGGATAATCTTCTTCCCAGTCAGTCGTGTGTCTTTCGAGACATGATCGCCCAAAGCGGGTATCACGTATGGCACTCAACTCACTGACTGACAGGAAACCGGAAATTTGCTAGTGTTCTTCAAGTAAGCTTCTCAAGAAAATAAACTATTATCGTAGGTCGTACGTCTACTTCTAGTGATCTCAACAGCAGAATGACAAGATTTGTCTGCCAATCCCGTACGGCGCTTAAATTCGTGAAATCTAGATACCAAAGAAAAGACATCCTCGAAGCAGTTCGTATTGATAGAAAAGAACTTGAGATAAACTACAGCCCGAAAAAGAAAACGCTGAAAACAGGGAGCCTCTTAAAAAATGCCACTGATCAACATAACCGGACAGAATTTCGTTCCATATATATATATATATATATATATATATATATATATATATATATATATAGTATGTTATAATTTAAACCTTTCACCTTGTATACACATTTGTGCAAATTAATTGAAATAAAACGAATAACGTCTTCCTAGGATCTTATATACTTTCCCTGATCGTCTTCTCTGACGTCTATTTTTCCTCTTCCGACCGCAATTTCCTTTACGTTTTGGATCGATGAATCGATATTGTTTCTTCGTCTTCATTACACGACTGACATTTGAAAGGCTGACACCAACAATATCCGCAATCTCTCTAAGGCTCACCAGTGTGTTCGTGGAGTGTTACAATTTTCGTAAGCTTTTTTGGAGTAACATCCATCGCAGAAAATGTTCGTAGGTCTACTAATCGACAGTTGAGACAATAGTGTCTGGGCATGATAAAAATTTGATGCAATCACGGATGACGCAATGATTTTCAAGGCAAAACGAATTTCATCATAAACTCCAAAGATAGATTCATATTTCTGCACTCCACTGCAAATGACCTAATCTGAGGAAAAAATTGAAATTGATTACACCCTGCGACCCCAGTGGGTCTAAACTGTATGGTAAAAGAAAGGAAACTAAAAACAGTTGTTTCAGTTAATTTGCACAAGGATATATATTTATCAATATCCACAAACAGCAATTATGTTATATTTATTGACTGAGATTTAAAAAAATACTTAATGCAGGCGCAATGCTATTTTTAATATTCAATCGTATTTTTTCTCGTCCTGTGAATTACGCATGTACTTTTTGTCTGTCTCCATATACCGTGTTTACAAAAACTTTCCTACTATGAGTAGCAATTTGATGATTCTCACGAGATGCCTATTTCTGTCTATTTCCTGATTTACTTAGCCATTTGCATACAAGAATAAAATTTAAGTCTTAACGAGTGTTATTTATAGAAACTTTATGATGATAAGTGGCTGCCTGAAATACCCATAGAATAGACGGCCGATTTTTTCTTTTATTTCTTTGATTTGATACAGTCTGCTCAAGATTATTCTAAAAAAGAACTTTCATGTTAGACATTGCTGAAGAGTAATGGTTAGCACGCTAGCCGAACAACCATTAGCAATATTAAAGAAATAAGTTCCTTTTTAAAAATCTTTTTTGTTTTACTCTCAGTGAATTTCTGCTCTCGGTAAATTGAGAAGAAAGGATGAAGGTAATAAGATTATTTGCTGACATCTGAACCTTGCCACCATAAATGACAGTCTCCTTCGCCAAAGAGTCGAGGAGGTCAATTTAAGGTAAAGAAAAGGGAAAGAAAATCAAGTGTTTTTCTACAAAATAAAATAGTGATTTTTTTTTTAAACAATGATTATTTGAGCCGGTCAAAAATTCTTGTGGTGATCTCCAAAACTTTTCGTGAAAATCAGTGCCAACCTTTGGCTATAAAAATCCCGGTAATATTACCCTCAGCGGGAGTAGAAGACGAGATTGAGAGTTTGCAAAAGTTTTGGTGGGTTCTTTGCCTTCGAGTGGTGAGGAACTCAGACGAGGCATTTGACGAAAGGCAAAGTATCATGTAAGATAAATAGACGAGAAACCGATCATGCTTATGCGGGGTCTACGGATAAATTTTCCCCGAGCGTATGCTTTCAGAAAGTCCGACGTTAAAATCGGCCTTGTGCCACATCCTGCTTTTTTGGGGAGACTCGGTTAAATACCGAGTAATATACAAGACCACCAGAATTAGAAGACGCTGGAAGAGAAGCAAGGGACGAAACAGAAGTCGTGCAATATGTGATGCGTGTCCTTCCTAAACATCTGTAAATTAGACCGAGCATATATTAAACGAAATCCACCCATCAAAGAAGTTTTGACAACACTATTATCTTTTTCACGAGAGAATTAAGTCTCATTTTTGCCTCGACAATTGTAAAAAATAGTCATTTCCACGACCAAGAATAAATACAGTTCCAAAAATAACATTCTGTGTTGAAGACTCTGTACTCAGAAAGCACGGATTGATTCTGTCACGAACCGATTCTGTCATGAACTTCGACAACTCACATTAGAACGCAGGAGCTATTAAGAACATTCACATTTTATACCTTTAAGGTAATCTTACCCTTTTAACTGGGTTTGACCTCAGTGGAACACGTTAATTGTACTTTCTTCCTTGTAGTTTACATTGTTCGCTGGCATTTATCTTATGATGTTTTGCTATTTCAATGAATTAATTATAAACTTGATATTTTACCCAACAAATACCAGTGAGCCATGTTTTATTTTAGATAACTTGCTTATCCAGAAATTTAATAACAAGCCACCAAAATTATACATCGTTAATATTTTGTAAAATGTCCTTGAATTTTATTTGAATTAAAAAAAAAAGATTGAAGTAGAATCTTTGATTTTACCACAAAACCCCCCCATCGCTCCCAGTTGGACATGGGCCATCGACTACCTGTCACCATCAACGAGGGGGTCATCGAGGCCTTTACAACTTGCCTTTTTTAAAAGGTGTTGACCCAACGTCAACCCGCTTTATACAAGGCGAGGTAACAGTCAGTTAATTGCCATGCGTAACCGTATCTTTCGATTCATTACTAACTAGGCAGAAGATTTTCCCGCAGTAACTTGCCATTACTTTCTGATGTATTTTGGTTATCAACTAATCTTTAGATCCCAATATGTCTTGCTAATCAACGCAAAACTGGATGAAAAAGAGGTTAATTAAAACCTTTTTGCGCGTAATTTAATGCAATGAATTCAACTGTAATTTCAATTCAGCCAGCTGATTTCACGTTCTGAGCCAATATTCATTGCACTACGAAGCAAATCCTTTGATTTTATACTGTTTTGAAATTTTTCTCTGAAAATTTCCTTTTATTTTTTCATGGTGACAAGGTCTCATGCCATATTTACGGACTCTCCCGATATTTACTTTTAAAATATATATTTGCGACTCTATTAAAATTTATGTAAAAGATTTACGTAGTTTTATAAGGGTGTCTATTTTTGGATCTTTTTTATATTAAAAAAGGTCCATCACTACTGTCTCCAATTAAATCGTAAAACATATCAATAAGATGAACATGCATTCTGTTTTATAAATACCTTGATTTCTGTCGGTAGATTATAAGGGACAATGGCCTAGTAGATCAAATCCATGAATCGTGTATTTGGTGACATTGTAGTTGCAAGTTAAATATTTAGAAAAGGCGGTGTGCACTTGGGCTCCAGGGAGAGTAATATCTGAGTACCAAAAAATAAGAAGTAGACGAGATAAATCTAGACATAGGCAGCGTAATGAAAACAGTCTCCATTCGTAGGTTTAATAAAGTGTTTAGTTCAGAATACCCTATAGGTTAACCAGATTGATATAGACCTCAAAAAAGCTAATGGGCACAACGTCTATAAAGCTATGAGGACTATAATAAAACAGATGACAAAATAGTTTGCGAGGAAATAAGTGTCGTGCTGCCAACTCTTTCCACACCCAGGATAAAGCTTGTGAAGTCTCTTCGTGCTCATTCGATATCCATAGTAACCCTACAGTTTATATGGCGAGGCTTTGGTCGCAATAATTAACAAGCGTTAGTCCAGCAGTTTGGACTAATGTTTGTAACTTTCAAAGCAGAGTAATTTTCTCTCTCGCTCTCGCATGGAATCGTCAGCAAAGAGTATCATATATTATATACATAATAATATTTGCTCTAGCAAAAGTATCATAACTATAACGTAACATTCAGTCAGTTAAGTGTTATACGAGATACACGCTTTGGGCGATCATATCTCGAAAGAGACATGACTGACCGAGCAAAAGATTTTCCGGCAGTAGGTTGCTAGGACTTTCTGCGGTAGACTGGTTGTCAGACAAGGCTATAGAACTCCATCTATCTTATTATCTAGTCCATAACTAGAAGAAAGGGACAAATTAATACCTTTCTAAAGGGTATTTGTGTGCAAGTGAATGCAAGGTATTCAACTAGAATTCGAACTCGACACTCCGATTTGTCGTTCCGAGTTGATATCCACTGCACCACAAAGCACATTATACACCAGAACGCACATTCTTAACATTATGTTGCGGAAAAAAATTATGTGTGTGTGTGTGTGTGTGTGTGTGTGTGTGTGTGTGTGTGTGTGTGTGTGTGTGTGTGTGTGTGTGTGTGTGTGTGTGTGTGCGCGCGCACTTGTGTGTGTGTGTGCACTTGTGTGTGTTTGTGGGTGTGGGTGCATATATATATATATATATATATATATATATATTTTAATCATATCACCCCAAGCAAGGCAGTCCACTGCCACTATAGCGCAGGCGGTTACATAGAGCGATTGTGCATAGGAAATGTCAGAATGTCAGAGGGAGGGTGACAGACGAGTTAGGAGGTACGTAGGGAGAGTGTTGGAGGGAATGGGTGCAAGTTAGTGTGTTAGGAGGTGTCTATTGACCTTACATTTAAACTCCTGGAAGGTGTAACCGTCGGGGAAGCAATCATACGGAAGGGAATTCCACAGGCGGGAAGTGCGAGAAAAGAAGGTGCTGGAGTAGAAATTGCGGTTACATTTCATCGGTTTCACTGTAAAGGGGTGGGACCTAGTTGCCAATCTAGTATCTCGTGCAAATTCACACTTAGAGGGCACCAGTGATGTAAGTTCATCCGAAAGCAGAAGCCGTGAAAGTAATATATATATATATATATATATATATATATATATATATATATATATATATATATAAATCGTTCCAGTTGTGAAAATATGGATTCTCAAAGTTGTCGCATGGACTTTTCCCTGATAACAGACTAAACAAAAAGAATGCCTACCAATCATTTGTGAGTATGCTTATCTGCACGTGACAAAATTTGGGCCCAATCGGAATATCAGTTTACAAATTACAATTATTTCAGTGAAGTTACTGTGGCAAATTTTCAAAACAATGGAAAAGACTGAATTTCGTGTGAAGAGAAAGCATTGATTTCTGATAGGAAAAATACTGTTCAAGGAATGCAATGGCTTGATAAGTGTTATTCGGACTGCTCTATCGGAAACAACTGTTAAGAGGTGGTATTCTGACTTTAAACACGGTTGTAAAGACACAAATGGTGCTAAACTCTCAGCTCGCACAAAATCGGCAATTGTCCTGAAAAACACAAAAAAAAAAAATCCGCCAACTCCTTTTGGCCGATTATAAATTGAAGTTGTGTGAGATAGTAGAGGATTTGGACATATCAAAAGGCAATGTATTTATTATTTTGCATGGACATTTGTCAATGAGAAAGCTGTGTTCAGAGTGGATGGCGCGTTTGCTCACAGTCGATATGAAGCAACAACGTGTCAACGATTCGGAACGTTGGTTGCGAACGTTTCAAAGCAACAAGAAAAAGTCTTTGCGTAAATATTTGACAATAGATGAAATATGGATCCACCACCTTACTCCGGAGTTAAATAGGCAGTCAACTGAGTAGACAGCAGGAGGTGAAAGCCCTGTGTAAGCTTTCATATATTAATATAGACAAGGAATTTTGTTCGTCGATTACCTTGAGAAAGGAAGAACCATCAGTACCGAATATTATGTAGCATTATTGATGCATTTGAAGGAAAATTGCCAAGAAAAGGCCATAAATGAAGAAGAAAAGTGTCATTTTCCAATTTTCATTATAGCTATCAGGAAAGCAAGTATTCGGAAGAGATTTTCACAGGCTGGAAGTGCTAGAAAATAAACTGAGGGAGTAGAACGGTCGGTTATATTTGCATATTTTGACAGTAAAAGGTAGTTAGGCATGTAACTCGGCATCTCTCTATTTCTCTTGCTCTTAATATGCCTTTTTGCTCTCAATATGCTCTGTGAAGTTTATGTTTTCCAAACATTCTTTCATTATGTATCAAAAATTTTCATATGTATTTTTTCATTCTCAAAAATTTACATCTTTTTTTGTTCCCACAAAGTTTTGGCAGTTTTATCTTTCTTTAGGTGGATATTAATTCGGGTATACACGTCTTATATGGAGGGAACAACGGTGGAAACATTATGATAAAAACAACAAAGACAAGGAGAATATTCAGAATCTAAATAGTGTAAATAATGATAACATCTAGAAATTCAAACGGAATGTATTAAAATCAACATACGTTAATTCAATTGACTGCTCTTCTTTTTATTTTAGTTGCGAGTGCATTATAAAAGTAAAACAAAAATGTTTCCTTTGCTGAATGTTTCGTCATAAATAAATATATTATTTCTATTTTGAACGAAAATACTCTTCATACTATAAATCAGTTAATCTCAAGGGTATTTTTTAAAATATTTAATGTACTTCAGAAATGAATAGCGTGTTTTCCCACTTTGGCTAGATTAATTAATTTCTTTTTTTTTTTTTTTTACCCATTTTGACTACTGAAAAGTAATTAAAAAATGAACAATATTGACTGAAAGAAAAAAAAGAGAGTCATTCATATTTCTTAGGCGGAGTCTAAACTTAGTAAGTCTTCGTATTTCTTGAATAATATTAACTGTAATGACAAAATAGACAAACAAGAACGTAGTTTATACTTAGTATGTGTCTATGTCTCTTGAATTTATCCCAAATTCATCGCAATATCTCGCTACATATTAACGATCTATACGTAACTGGCACATAGAGCCTCTTCTTCACAAACATACACATACACACTTATATTAACTAACGTTACCACTCAACATCCATCTAGCAAGGCAAGCATTTCCAAATAAACATACATACTTTATTACACACTTTAAAGTCCAAAATATTCCCCAAACATATATTTCAAAATTGCTTTAATATACTTGACACACCTCTAACCAATTAGAGCTAACCCCAAATCAAAACATACCAGTATACTAACTCTTTTTTTTGTTATGTTCCTTCCGTCTCCGAAAAAGTTTTAATTAAAATGAAAGATGTTACATTGAGATATATTTCCTGTTTGTTCGTTTTTTATTCTGTCATCTCGGATGCCAATTCATATATTCACCTCATATATATATAAGAGACAATGAATATCTATTATGTTTAATCATGAACCGTTTTAAACAACGTATTTTGGTTTTAATTTCTGGTGAAAATAAAGACAAAAATTCTCTAAAATTTGGATAATTTTTTATTAAGTTGGTTCTAAGCTTTCTGCTCGCATAAGCCATTTTCAGAGAGGTTACAAGGACGTATAAACAAAAACATCCATTATCAAAATACCATGCTTAGAACGGCTCATGATTAAACATAATAGACATTCATTGTCTCTTATATTTAACAATGTATGTTTAGAAAATTGTCTCCTACTTCGGTATACTAAATATATATATATATGTGGTAGATTGGTTGCCAGTCAAGGCTATAGAACTCAGTCTATCCTAATATTTAACTTATAACTGGACGGAAGAGACGAATTAATACTTTTCCCAAGGGTATTTGTGCGCAGGTGAATACAAGATATTCAACTAGAATTTGAACTTGGAACCCCGATTTGTCGTTCCGAGTCGATATCCACTGCACCACAATGGACATTCTTAACATTACGTTGCGGAAATATATATATATATATATATATATATATATATATATATATATATATATATATATATATATATATATATATATATATATAGAGAGAGAGAGAGAGAGAGAGAGAGAGAGAGACATGGGATTAAATCATAAGAGATTTGTTGATGTTATATTTCTCACTCTGATTCCATAGTTTCGTATACGACCCTTTATTAATATCTTTGACCACAAATCAGGTATCAGCTGTTGACTGCTTCTTTTCCTGTTTTGTTATTTTTCTACTAGAGTTAAAACAGTTGTTTCACTTTTTATTGCCGTAAAATTGATTTCTCTTCATTGTGCGTGTACATATGTATGAATGTGCGCATGTGTAGAATGTGGTTATTTATCCGTGATTATAATCTTAGGGCTATATATATAAATTTAAAATTTGACATGTCTGGATTTCCACGGTGAAACATTCGCTACACTACCATCTAGGAAGCAAATCATACATACACAGTTCTTTGAAATCTTAGTACCTCCCACTCCACTTAGTTCTTATTGGATGGCCTTGATTTTATTGCTTCAATTTTATTTATTTATTTGTTAAAATCTTTTAATGTATGTATTATAAAATAAAGTAAATATGTTTTACTGCCTGATGATGCTGTTTTAACACCGAAACTTTATAGCTATCAAGTTGCAGCATGCTATTATAATAATAATAGTAATAATAATGGCCAATATCCAGAACGTTCTAATAAACCCAATGTTGATAAAATTAATACTCATCGATGGCTAGGTTCATCTGGATTAAAATCTGAAACTGAAGGCTTTATTCTTTCTGCGCAAGACCAAAGTTTTTTCACTAGGAACTTTCAGGTAAATATTATACATAACAATGTGGATTCAAAATGCAGGTTCTGTGATAAATACTAAGAAACAATAGACCATCTAATCTCAGGATGTTCTGTACTTGCCTCAAATGAATATAAAATCGTCACGATAGAGTTTACACTGTGCAATGTGCAAACCCTATGGAAAATATGTAAACAAACACTGGTATGAACTTCACCCAGCACCGGTTACAGACATAGGAGATGTAATCATTCTATGGGATTACACCATCTATACAGACAGAAAAATTAAAGCAAATGGGCCAGACATTATTGTTAAAAACCAATAAGAAAAAGCTTGTTTAGTAATTCATATGGATTGACCAGTGGATTGTAACATAGCAACCAAGGAATTCGAGAAACTGTCAAAATATAAAGACCTGGAAATTGAAATAGAAGAAATGTGAAAATTGAAAATAAGTATCGTACCAATGATAATGAGTGCACTTGTATTGATAAAAATGGAACAAAAAACACATTGAAAGAATCCCTGGAAACCCAAGCTTAAGAGATATACAAAAAATTGTTTTGTTAAGATCAGCCGACACACTAAGGATAATTTTGTCTATGTAAAGCTAGGGATGTAAGGTAGATATGAAACAAAACATGAAATGGGACCATAACAACACACAATGACATGCCTTAGGACTTCCTGCAGAATTAGTATGTAGTGCAACTATAGCAACAATCGATCAATAATGAAAAAGGATATAATAATTATAATAATTAATATTTCTTTATGCTTTGGTCAATTTTCAAATATATATGTAACTGTAGAATACACTTTCATTAGAAGCTATTACCATATATATATATATATATATATATATATATATATATATATATATATATATATATATAAAGTTCGAGGGATTAATTGTCGTTTAAATTATGCCAAAATGAAAATAATACTGACAATTCATTTAAGCAGATATATTTACCAAAATTACACAAAAATATCTTGAAATACCAAAGAGTAAATATACTGAAGAAAATAAACATTGACTTTAACCATGATCTCGTGATATGTTCGGAATCTCTTGAAACTCTTCTGTGTGGTCTCCATGTTTAAGTTGGTGAATGTAGTCATAATGCTTGCCTTCCGACCACCTATTTTGTTAAAATGAGTTTTGCTAAATTTCGCTCATCTGCGCCCCACACATAATAAAGGGGAAGGGTAGACTAGGGACGTGTTGTCTGTTTTTTCTCCTCTTTAACTGGGTATATATATATATATATATATATATATATATATATATATATATATATATAAATTCTGAAATCTACATTTGTTGAATAGACATTTCAGCGAGAACATTCTTGTTTCATCCGCAAAGGTAAAAAGGCGATAATCTTCTCGCTGAAATAGCTATTCAACGAATGTGGATTTCAGAATTTATTGCTATGATATACATATTTGGTTCTGCAAATACATAATGCTCTTTACATCGAGCCCTCAAACCAGGATCATTTTTAATATTAATAAAATTAATATTAATAGAATTTGGTATATTGGTGATTTTACTTATATGCCTTTCTTTTTTTTTTGTTTTAATATATATATATATAATGCCAACGTTTTCACTCAAGAAAGAACAGCTCACAGCTAATCACGTTTTAGGTGGTTATAAAAGTATAGTCATTGAATTTAGGCATTAAATCTTCTTTAAGGAACATATTAATATAAAACAACTGCCATTTACTCAGTTTTAGTGATCGATATTTCTAGATTAGATGATGAGAAAATACCGTCAGAATTATATATATATATATATATATATATATATATATATATATGTGTGTGTGTGTGTGTGTGTGTGTGTGTGTGTGTGTGTGTTCTGCTGCTTTTCCGCGACTTAAAATTTTGTGTAGCTTCTCAATTATAGAGCGTTGTGGTGCAGTGGATAACGGCTCAGAACGAGCATTCGAAGAGCCGAGTTTAAATTCTTGATTAATTTATTGCTTTGACTTACGCGCACAAACCATTCTTCTTCTTCTTCTTCTTCTTGGTCTTCTCTTCTTCTATGTGCCTTGTCCTTTCAGGACGTAGTCGATCATGTCTTTACACGTCTCCCTATCCTTAGCGGCTTTTAGCACGCTTTCTCCTGTTACACCACGCAACACCCATTCTGTCATCCACCTGCTCAGGCCTTTGAAATATGTTATACGCTGCTTACCCCTGTCTCTTTTTCTCTCTATTTGGCCTGTTAGTTCTCCAAGCCTTTCATCCTCACTGCATGTCCCAGAAGCATTAGCTGTCTCTTCCTGATGCTCAGTAATAATTTCCTTTTCGTTTCCATCCTTTCCAAAAACTCATCATTGCTCACATGCACGATCCATGATATCCACAACATTTCAGTTCAAAAAGAAAGGCACATAATATTTCAGTTCCAACAAAAGCAACATTGATAACAATAATAATCTAAACAATAACAAATACATTATACTACCCACCAATTCCATATATCTACTATCCAAAGCAATTTATCCCATCTAAAAAACACGCACATAGTAACAACTACCTCGAAAACTATTATGGACATTTTCATATCTACAAACACCCGAAATCATAATAATGAACAAGCAGGTATATAAAAAATAACTTAGCAAAATTATTCCTCAATGTACATCGGAGGAACAAGTAGAAATCTTAAAGAACGTATATATGAACACAGAAGAGACACCACTAATAATAATCTAAGGAACGCATTAATGATTCACAGAAATATATTCAACCACAATTTTAATTTAAAAAATGTCACACGAATAAAAATTGTAAGTAATTTATTCAGAAAGAAATTTCTCGAGAACACCGCCATCTAGAACTACCAAAATATCAATTTGCGCCCCGGTTTCTTCCCAATCTTACCTTTTCTTATGGAAATGATACTGAAACAGACTAACATACATCATAAAAAATCCAAGGAAAACTGTTGAATGCCCTTTATTTTAACATCTCGTGACATTGCACTATACGTGACGGAGTTCAAAATTAAAATATTCTGGTAATCTTTGTGAATAACTTGTGAACGTTTTTTGCATAGTTGCCAAGACTGCTACATAATTTGGAATAAAGCTCATTTCGTATTTTTGCCTTGATAAATTCCATCAGAGGACGAAACGCGTAGGCGAGTTAAATACAGTTTTCCTCTTGTCTTCTTTTTTTTTAACCATCCTGCCCTTAACCTCAGATAATAACTGAGTATATTTTACCCCCCCCATATATATATATATATATATATATATATATATATATATATATGTATGTATGTATGTATGTATATAAATGTGTGTGTCTTCGCTCATAGAAAACTGACTTCTAGTTAAGAAGACAAAAGTATATACTCCATAGATAAAAGCATATATGCTCGCCCTTAGTTGAATGCGCGAGGTAGAATTCTATTTAGGTTTGATTGAAGTTAGTGCACCTAAAAACAAATCTCTTATGCTTTAGGTCGACACTGAAAACCATGCAAAACTTACCCTTCAAATATTACTGGATCACTGATCCCTACCGAATTGTCGTCAGTCTCCACTTTGAAGTCAGACCGCAAAATTAATTGAGTAGTCTAGATCGAAAGTCCGTTTATGTATGGCTTGGGAACAGGTCAATATTTTTCTACTTCCGATCTGTCGTGCGTATTATCCTGTTCTGAAACGAAACTTTGCTTTTGTGCTTGTGTATAGTTTATATATTTTGTTTGCTATGGAAGACTTAAAGTCAACAGCGATATTAGTGATCAGTAATGTTTCTTGGTAGATTCAGCCAACAGAATGGTTCGCCAGAGAATTTAAAAGAGAACTAATATATCAAAATTACATATAATTTTCAGAGAAGCATGAAGACTAAACAATACTCTCATGCTAAAGAGGATTCATTCTTCGTGCATTCAAACACACAGTTTATATTTGTGAAGTATTACAAATATTATAACATTTTTCAATTCCGATTAAATAATTACATGGTTAGCCAGAGAATTTAAATGAAAACAAATGTATCAAAATTATATATACTCTTCAGGGAATCAGGAAGACTAAGAAAATAATCTTATAAGTACGATACTTTGTGCATTCAGGCAAACACAGTATTATATTTTAGAAGTATTATATGTCAAAATTACATATATTCTTAAGGTTATCATTACAACTAAGAATTTTTTTTTGATAAATACAATTTTTTGTGTATTAAGACAAACACAGCCTTCAACAGATTTATTTTCTTGATCATCTGTGCAATGCTATGAATTCAGATCATATGGTGCTGAGGATTAGCATTTGTTTTCTACTTCGTTTTAAAATCAGTGAGTTCATTCCACAAGAAAATCTGTCAATCAAGTCTAGAGAGTCTAGTAAAACTTACTAATGAACCTAGTGCTTGTATGCGAATATTAATATCTCAAATAGCGTGTGTGTTTTTATTAAATTCGGTTAAGATTTTTAGCAGTGCTTTTTCAAACTTCTGAATTAAATGTTCCTCACTTCGAGATTTATAGAGAATCTACTCTAGCCATTATATATGGGTTCAGAAAATTAATATCTTATTTAACATGGGTCTTTTGTCTTATATACAATACATTGTGAAAGATGCAGAAAAAATGATCGGCTCCCTATACCATTTCAGTAAGTACCTGACTCCTCAAACTATCCTCTAACCTTACAAGAGCCAGATCAGTTCAAAAATAGATAACTGTGGTCACATAAGTCACTGGTGCCTCCTCAACAGGTGTTTACTCGTGCGACCAGACTGGCAAATGGGTCCCACCCATTCACAGTCAGGTTAGCCAAATGCAGACGACAATTCTACTCCTGCAGCTTCTTCTCTCGCACTTCCCGCCTGTGGAACTCGCTCCCGTATTCTTGCTTTCCTGACTGCTACAACATCCAGAAACTTAAAGGCAAAGTCAATACTCATCTACTAACCACTGGACTCTAGCTCTCTCCCCACCCCTGTATAACCTTCCCTTTCTCTCCACCTATGTGTCTGTCATCGCACCTACTTTCTATTCTTCCTTTCTAACTAGTTTGTACTCCTCACTCTTTTCTAATTAATCTTTTTACATTTATGTAACCCCCTGCACAACAGTAGCATTTCTGCCTTGCTCGGGGTGAAATGATTAAAAAAAAATTCACTCAGTACGCACATTCTAGCCTTGATTGGGCTCAAAATCTTCTCTGAATGATTTTTGATGAAGAATTATTTTCCACCTTCCAATCTCACAGTCTGAATGTGGCAAATATATTGCTTCTGGAATGGGAAGTGCCCGGATGAACTACATTCCTTGGCCCCGCTAGGTCTAACCATCACGGCTAGGAACCGCCATCTCATTTCTGTTGCAGCAAACCACCTCCGTATTCCATCGTTGAGAAGTTTATTTTACTCGGGCAGATTGTTCCCGAGAACCACAGCTGTGTGGAACCAACTCCTAAAAAGAAGTTTCCTCAATCATTACGATCTTGAGCTGTTCAAACTAGGCTTAACCGTTATCGTCCCTGCTTATCGATATAAATTACACCTTAATGAAACATATACCATCTTGCTTTAAAAAGAAAATCAAAAATAAATCCGATCGGCAAACACAGTATTATATTTTATAAGTATTGCAAATATTGTAACATTTTCAATTTCGATTTGATAGTTATATTGTTTGTCAGGGAATTTAAAAGAGAACGAATATGTCAAAATTACATATATTCTTAAGGTTATCTAAGAAAATATTTTTTTGATAAATACCATTTGTTGTGCATTAAGACAAGCACAGCCTTCAACAGATTTATTTTCTTGATCTTCTCTGCAATGCTGTGAATTCAAATCATATAGTGCTGCGGTTTCGCATTTGTTTTCTACTTCCTTTTAAATTCAGTATTTTCATTCCACAAGTCTAGAGAGTCTAGTAAAACTTACTAATTAACATAGCGCTTAATAAGGTAAAATTGGTGGCTGATGTCTTAAACGACGTTCAGTCTGTTGCTAACTGAGGTAAATTATGACGCGTTAATTTTAATCCCGCCTAAACATATGACAGGCCGCTCTATGTCTGTCAGCATGTCTGATATTAACCTACAGGAGTGTGATTCGTTGCGCTTTTTCAGGCTAACGTTCTTGGCTGAACAGAAGGGGAAAGATTGTATTGAACCCATTGCAAGGTCAGCTGCTACCAAAGTTGGTTCACTGAGTCGAGCTACATGGTTTTCTTTTCATCACCAGAATCTATCTCACATATCTATACGTCTACCATTCGTCTATGATTAGAATATGACTGTTGCATATAGTTCGGTGTTTCTAATTTATATATATATATATATATATATATATATATATATATATATATATAATAACTAAATAGACTCTGTAAGTATGTAGGCCGTAAATTTATACTAAAATAAACCTCCGAAAAAACCATTAACAAACAGAACCTAAATCCGTTACAATCCGGTGCACTAAGGCGTCGGATAAATGGGGAGAAAAAAAGAAACCCGCGGAACAAGAACAAAACATTCAATACTCCGCAGTAAAGAAAAAACCCCAGACGGAACTAAACACAAGAAAAAGTGCTCGATACAAAGTACAAAAGAAAATATACAAAAGTAGAGCAAAGACGCACAAATGTATTTGTGTATATATATATATATATATATATATATATATATATATATATATACTCATACTAGCTCTGTAAAAGTAGGGAAATTATTAATGTTTTCTGAATTAGCTTTGGGTCAAACATAATCGAACTTCCTACAACTTACAGGTTTTATTCACAACTATAAGAACGTTTTCATGAATGGTTTTGTGGAAGAATAAAAGTATGCTATTTGTATATTTAAATAGAAAATTTATTAATAGAAAAGAATAGCATGCATTGGTAGAAGTTAATGTTCAATGAAAAGGTTAATAGTAAATATAATTCGTAATAGTCCTTGCAAGAGTGAGTTTATGTGTACATAGGCAGGAACGTGCGTATGTATCAGCGTTTATTGTTGGGTAGGACTGTCTTTGAAGTTGTCGCTCAGGGTAATTGGTAAAAGAAAGGAGATAAGAGATGAGGTGAGAGATAAAAATAGAGACAATAACAATAATCATCGCTTACGTGTTAATTACTTTTGTCTCTTTTCTCTCTGATTCTTGCCTTTCCATTGGACCACAAAATACCTTCGAGTCAGCTCCCAAAAAAGGGTCCGTAAACAGATCTTGTTTCTGAAAATTAAAGATTATTTGAATTTATTTTTTTAGATGTTTCCTAGGTTTCTGTTAGCCGAAAATTATTTCACATCGATATGTGAAATTTCACGAGTTTTATCCTGGATTCGTTTTCGCATGTGTGCTAAGCAAGGTTCTGTACATTCGAGAAATTTCGTGTATTTCTAACAAAATCAATGAGTCAGCGCTTAGCATTTGAAGTTTTAAATCTAGAAATTGTTTTGTTCACTACAGCTCATATATGTTTTCGTGATTAGGCATATGCGGTTTTTACATCGATTAAATGTCTCCTTATTCATTAAATTTTATTCCGTTAGCGACGTCCTTCTGTTTTGACTTCAGGAATTATGCTTACGGCAGTTCAAATAAGATCGCTTTTTGAATTTCATTTTCTTTAGGTAAAATAAGATTTTATGAGTTGCATGACACCGCTGCGGGTCTGAAAATAAGAAAACATCTAGCAAACAATGCCGATATTTTAAGAGCGAATATTTGGAAAAGAACTCCCTCAATCTTTTTCAGAAATCTACGTTAATTAACTCACAACGTATTCGTTGACAGACAAATGAATACGAAAAGCATCTTACGGAAAATAACTAGCTATCTCGAGAACTGGTTGCGCGGACTAGGATTAACTTTAAAATAGTAAGTTTAGATTGATTAGCTTCAAGACAATGTAGAGTTATTTAATAGCGTCTTTTGAAATAGGTCAACAGAAAAATTTCATGTAGTATCGTATACAAACTATCGTTATTGTACATATTATTTTTACAACTATATCTTTTTGTATGTGGAGTGTCTCTTCAGAACGTAGGCGATTATGGTCTTCCGCATCTCCCTGTCATTTGTATCTCTTAACAATCTTTCTTTTATTATACCTACCAAACTGTGCGCTGCCATCTATTTACTCAAGCCTATCAAGTATGTTAAGCGTTGCTTTTCCCTGTCCTTGTTTTCTTCTAGCTCTTCTGTGAAAGTCAGATTTTCCAAGTCGCGCTTCCTCATTGCATGCACCAAAAACTTCAGCTGTCTTTTACTGATGTGCCCCGCCCTTTATAGTTGGCGTGATCTGACCGGAGTCAAACCAGTGCGAGGAAATACAATTGGGAAGACTTTCTATGTTTGAAGTATTTAAAAAATAAAATATTTCATATTAAGCCCTGAAGAAGTCTGTAAGAACTGACGGATATTTGGAAGTTTCGGAAACCGTTAGTTTATTTTTGTTTTCTG
>JBBBDQ010001596.1:97500-140000 GCA_037127315.1 Ascarosepion bandense
AATTAGATACTTTTGGAAGTATTTTCTCATTTTTTAGGGTTTGCCATTACTGAGGCAGCAGGCAATTATCTAAACATATATTGTTAAATATAGCAAACTATGAATGTCTATTATGTTTTAATCATGAGCCGTTCTAAGCATCGTATAAACAGCGTTATTAAATAATATCCAAATGTTGAACCGTTTTGTCTTTATTTTCACCAGAATTTAAAGTCAGTATACGGATTTTAGAACGCCTTCTGATTAAACATAACAGACATTCATTGTCTTTTAAACTTAAAATATATATATACATACATATATATATATATATATATATATATATATATATATATATATAGGCGGTAAAAATCCAGAGGATTGGTCAATTATCCGGAATAAATTTGGTAAATAATTCAGGACGATCCTAGTAATATTGTGAAAATATTAAAACTGTTCCAATTGAAAGCTCTATGTAAATTAATTACAGAAACGACACATAGAAAAAATTAAAATTTTGAAATTTAATTTTAAATGCCACAATATACTTCTAAATAAAGTGGGGGCGATCATTAATATGTGTAGTCATAGAAATAAGTATAAATTGCAATAATTATCCAATTGGAGTAGATAGATCTATCTATCGCCCTGTTCACACTCCACCCATGTCTATTGAACAGGTTAAGAGGCTCATCCCTTGTTCCCTGTTTAGGATATGGTTTCCGGCTTTCTCTTTTCTAATCTTCTCACTTTGTTTTTTTTTTTTTTTCAATTGGAGTAGATAGATCTATCTATCGCCCGGTTCACACTCCACACATGTCTATTGAACAAGTTAAGAGACTCATCCCTTGTTCCCTGTTTAGGATATGGTTTCCGGCTTTCTCTTTTCCGATCTTTTCACTATTACGTAGCCCCCTGCACATCAGTGGCGTTACCGCCTTGCTCGGGGTGATACGATTAAAAAAAAAATTCTTCCAATTAGTCACAATAAGGTTTTTTGAAAAAAAATGGCTAAGCAGTTACTTTCCCACCACCTACCACTACTAACTCATGTTTCAAGCTACATACCTCCCACCACCAAAGAAGAAATTACTACTAAAATTCCGCTAACTTATCCCTATAAAAACAAATTTCTCCAAACCCCTTCTTTTACGAGATCTAACCACTGAGCTTAGAATTGTTTTCTCATTCTTTGTTTATGAGGTTAAAAAATAAATAGCTATTTATAGCTAAATTTTAGCTGAATTTACTGATATATATATATATATATATATATATATATATATTGTATTTAGGCAGTAAATTTTCTTTCAAACATGTCAGATTAAAAAAATTGCAAACATGTTTATTTATTTTTAACAATATCCGTTCATACTCACGGATAATCTTTCGCGTATTACAATCAAATGATGTCAAAAATCAGCTGTAACTTTGACAGATGTTATTTTCATTTATTTCTCAAGGTACCCAAGTACTTTCAACCTCTTTCGGAGATCATCTTCAGGGGTGGGAATTATGGCAACAAATATAACCCGAAAAACTGTTTTTTAAATATTACTGTACATTTTTTCTGCTTCAAATATAACGGTTGAGAAATTGCTAGCGTTTATTAGAATGTGAAAATCCAAAATAGATTTTTTTGTATGTTGTAATGTCATGGTCATTCACGTGTTAAAGCATGAAAGAATGTTCTTTTTACAAACATTTTATAACATTACTTCAGTATTCTTAGCTGATTCTATTAATTCACGGCTTAAATGTTTTAATGAATATTGCCTCGAGAATCTGTACTTTGCTTTTCTGGTGTAGAATAGTTGTATTATCAATCATTATGTTTTTATATTATGAATGTAGACAGGAATGCTGTTGTAAACGTCTAGATATTTGATGCATATATATATATATATATATATATATATATATATGCAATAAAACCTAATAAATATATTACTTCTTCAGAATATTGCTTTATTTAAGATTTAGATATGATACTGAGCAAATATGAACAATTAGAGATGAGTCCGTTAAAGCACGTTGGATCAAACGAAATGTTTCTTTGGACAGGGAGACTGCAGAGAAAAATGGGTATACTAATGCACAACGAATTACAAGGTCATAACCAACACCTTGCTTCAAGAATACCTAAGTCGATTATGAACATGGAGAAGCCCAGAAAGAAATTAATTGACTACGTAACTGAAAAAAAAGCATCTGGAATGCAGTTGTTTACTGCGAACTTTATCCGAGTGCTTACTGTGGAAGTGGCCATCTCAGTATATGCAAACTAAGGATAAAACTTCGGAGATGGAAGAAGCCTAGTAAAACACTCGTAGTGCAATAAAACAGATATGTGAACAACCTTATCTTGCAGAGGAAATATAAGGGCAGTTTATAATAAGAAATACGAGGCAAACTGGAAACGGAAATTTGAAATAGGACGCACTAAAATACACTCTAGTGACATCTGCAAACGATATCTTCTAAATAAAATTAAAAATAACAGACACAGAAGGAAAAATGAGTGGATCACAGATGAGATTTTTGATATGATACACAGAAAACAGAAAACCATACCAATACAGGGAACAGAATACAGAAAATACACAAGGAGCAAACGAAGACAGGCTAAAGAATACGGATTAATACCTTTTCTAAGGGGGACCAGTGCTTAAATGAATGCAGGGTATTCAACTGGAATTCGAACTCGGCTCGCCGAATTCTCTTTCCGAGCCGATATCCACTGTATCTCAACGCACATCCATCACTAGACGTTGACAGCACCTGGTATTCCCAGGCGGTTACCCATCTAAGTACGGACAGACTCAACGTTACTTAACTTCGGTGATCGAGTGAGAACCGGTGTATTCAATGTGATAGGCCGTAAGCCTAATAATCATCTGAATGAGCTACATAAAAAACTCATCATCCGAATTGTGATGAATAAAGTCCGCAGTAGAAAAAACACTGAGACAGAGAACATAATATCTATGCAAGGAATGTTATTTGAAATTGCAATACAAATGCCGAAAGACATGTACCGATTTATCATTCGACAAAGTCCACCACAAAGACATGACAGACGTGCTCGTAACAGTATTATATTCGGGAGAGATATTAGAATAATTGAGAACCTGTACTGCCAGTAAACCAACTTGCATACGGACAGGAAATGAGATCAGCACATGTAAATAATAGGAAGGAGTATAAAATGAGTCTTTTTACCCGATTTATTAAACTTATCGAGCGACCATGAAAGAATTAGAAATCTTGCCAAGATACTTCATTGGCGACCACAGTCTTAATATAAGCAAATGAAACAGTGCTGGTAGCCGAAACGGAAAGGAAACTAAAAGATGTCCTACAGAAGGTAACAAAGGAAAGCTAAGATGAAAAGAGTAAATATATGGTTCAAGAAAACGGAATGCATAGTCATTAGCAAAAAGAATAGTTAATTACAGGTAGGGAATACTAAAATCAAACAGGTACAGAAATTGAAATACCTGAGAAATGTTCTTGCAAAGAAAGTGTGCCTGTGTTTCGTAGACTACGCAAGGGTCAAAGTCCGCCACAATAACATAATAGACATGCTCGACAACCTAGATATATTCGGAAAAGACGTTAGAATAATCGAGACCCTGTGGTGGCAGCCAACCGCCTTGCATACGTACAGAAAATGAGTTCAGCAGATATACAAAAACAGAAAGGGGTGTAAGACAAGCTTTTCCCTTCTTAGCAGATTGGTTTAACCTATATCGCAAGGCAAATTTGAAAGAACAAGAAGTCTTGCCAATATTCCTCATTGGGGCCACATTGGTGGCCACAATCTGAACAATATTAGATACGCAGATAACACAATACTGATAGCAGACACGGAAACAAAACTACAAGATTTTCAGCATAAGGCAGTTAAAAAAAAAAGAATTCAACAAAGATAAACTAAAAGAAAGCTGAATACCAGGTCATCATTAAAAGTAGGAGACCAAAATGTCAACTACAAATCGGGGATACTAAAATCAATCAGGTACAGAAATTTAAATACTTGGGAAGTTTTCCAATGGAGAACGGATAGTGCGAAACTGAGATCCGAAAGTGGATTGGCATGGCCAAGGAAGTATTCGAAAAGCTGAGAGGATTATTTAGAGGAAGAAAACTTTCCTTAGAAATCAACAAGTGAGTACTGAATTGTTATGGATAATCTGTAAAGATTTATTTAATTTAAATAACTAAAGGAATAGATACATTTAGATAGTTCAATGAATACTATCCAGAGCAATAGAATATACATAAAGGAAAACCGCTTTAGTTGATGTATTTGTATATTCAAAATCCTGTGTGGGTGAATGAAGGTATATATATATATATATATATATATATATATATATATATATCGAGGAGAAATGTTTTTACGATTTTGAGTTCTCTGGCATTTACTCTTTTATAAAATGTGCTCAATTATATGTTTATATTATTCTCTACAATATTCATTGAATATTCTAGAGAATAATATAAACATATAATTATGACAATGACATGGAAAAAGCTGAAAGGACATTTTTGCTGCAAGAATGTATACATCAAAGGAAATAGGACCTTGTGAAAGGTAATAAAAATGAAAACAAATAAAGTTAGGTTAAAAGTAAGTTGACACTTTGACCGTTAGGGAGGAAAGAAAGGAGGTATATCTGCCATAAAAATAGAAACTACTTGCCAAATTTCAAAGTGAATCTTTATTCTGATTATTTAAAAAAACACACACATGAATTTTATGTTATTCCTCATACATAAACAGCAAACGGATTGTTTCTTGTATTTAAATGTAAATCATTTTCACAACTAACATTTAACATTGCATGATGGCGAGATTAAAATCTCGAAACAGAAATTTCCGTGTTGCAATGTATTTTTAATTCATAATTTTATGATTATATATATATATAAAGAGAGAGAGAGAGAGAGAGAGAGAGAGAGAGAAAGAGAGAGAGACAGAGAGAGAGAGAGAGATACAGGAATGCCTTGTTATAAGAGTTTAATTCGTTCCAAAAATCGATTTTGTAACTGAAGATCTCATATCCATTTTCCGCATTGAAATTAATAGGAATATTTCTGATCCGTCTTAGACACCTAAAGATCGACTTTATTTTCCACAGATTGAATCCTGTTTTTGCATTTGTGGGTTCCATACAAGTAAAAACTTGTGGACAAACAAGAAATGTACTTTACAAAAAAAAAACACACTTTGTAATTTGAGTTTGAGTTTGAGTTTTGTTTAACGTCATATCAACCTCTGTGAGGAGGGGGTCTTCAGGTTGGATTTTTCTTCCTAATGTTCGATTATAGTGAGAAGGTTGATTAAGTCAGAATTTAATGAATATTTTTTGTTTTTATTTTTTTTTTATTTTAGAAAATTGAAAATCTCTTTTAGTTTTGAATTCAAAAATGTTTTGCTGAGAAAAATGTTTTTCTTTCAAAAATGTGTTATGGTAATAAATTTTTCTTTAAAAATGTATTGTTGTAAATAGTTTTTCTGCAAAAATGTAAATTTTTCTATATGGAGTATATTTTTATGTATATATTTCTATAAAAGTCTATTTTTTTACGTTCATAATGTTTTGTCCCCAATTTGCGGTTAATTATTTGCCCATAGCTGGGACCTAACATGTGCTACCGCTCCAAGTCAAGGTGGACCTGGGAACAACTGCAACTATGAGGTGTTGCTATGCTTCCCACAACCTCGCAGTCAGAGGACTTGCTGTCGGATGCAGAGTCAATGCCATGCCCAAGAACAACACATTGTAATAAACTAAATTAAAGTCTGAAATTCAGAAGAGTAACAAGCTAATTGGCGGAGGAAAGAGAGAGTAAGAGAAAGACGGAAACAGAGACACAAAGACAGTGAGAGACAACAGCTAATCTAACAACCACTAACCCAGCCTAGCAACGAATATTATCTTAAATAGTTGAATAGAAACATTGAAATAAAGGAAGTTCCTATTTGTTTGTGTGTATTTCTTTTTAAATCTATGGATTTCATAACATTTCTAATTTTTATCGACCAGTAAACAGTTATATTAAAAAGTGCTCAATTCACACTCAAAGAAAATCTCTCTACCATGTTTTTAACTTTTCGCTGTTTGTTACTTAATGATCCTTATATTTTAAAATTCATTTAAAAAATGAATCGTTAGTATTTCAGGTAATTTATATTGCCTCATGATACCGTATGGTAGCAGCTTAATCAGCTGATTTTACTTATATGTTTATAGTAATACTAGTGGTATAGCCCGGCGTTGCTCGGGTGTAATGAAAGCTTTAAAACTAATACATGGTCCTGGAGCTCAGACTCTTTGGACGTTGGCACGAAAGACTAAAAAGCAATCGTTGTTTCCAGTTAAAGAACTGAAAGAAAAGTGAATAGATGTAAGTCAAATTTTGAAGTTTGGTGAGAATCGGATAAAAATTGTGGATTTGTATAAAGGACATACGGACAGATAAACAGATACACACACAAACATCTTGCCTTATATATATATATATATATATATATATAATATATATATATATATATATATATATATAATATACATATATACATATAAATATATATAATATACATATATATATATATAATATATATATACATATATATATGTATGTATGTATATATTATTGATTTTCTGCACTATTGTTAGAACTGCAACCTTGAAACGTCTGAATATCGTTTTTTATATCTTTGTCTATGAGTGTATGATATTTGATTAAAATCGGACCACTCCTTCTATAACCCGATTTTTTCGATTATCGATTTTCGATATTTATCGGAGGTACCTCGACACAAAACCTAGCTAAGAACACTCGCAGACGCTTATCGTACAACTTGTAAATTTTCAAGAAAATCGGTTCAGCCGTTTTGGAGTCTGTAGGTAACGGACACACACACACAGACACACACACGCATGTGTGTGTGTGTGTGTTATATCTATAAGAATGGACACTTCCACCGTCAATAAATACTAACCTGCGTGACTTCTGAGGAGGCTGTAGAGCCGCAGCCTAACAATACAATTCAGACTTCTGTTTGCTTGCTACTACTAACAATCATTTATTATTATTATTATTATTATTATTATTATTATTATTATTGTTGTTGTTGTATATATGTTTTGTTATTCTAATAACCAGTCTGAACCTACATTCTTGTTTCTATGTATTTCCTCCTTGCCCCAAAATGCCTTTATATGGCAACGAAGATTCACCACATCAATATATATATATATATATATATATATATATATATAAGACAATCAATGAGTCCGTGTGTGACTGTAAGCTATGCAAGCTTACATTTTTTAAGCTACGCCATTCAAACTTTTTAGGGACACGTCTCTACAGGGAAGCCAGGCCGATACATACTTTTTGAGTTTAAGTTCAGCAATTTTTACGCTTCGCACTTTTTGGCCAACGGAGCAGATTGTTTACATTTACTCCGTAAAACATCTAAAATCTAAGATGTTTGCTGAATTACGTCACAGAAATCACATCACACGTATCAAACGCGACTAAAAAAAGAATGAGCCTTTATTTTTAATTTTTAATTCCGACGTTTTAAAAATTCATTTGGTCAACAAAAAATGTGAAAATTTTACCCCGTAATTTTGCAACAAAAGAAATATTTTTTTTTAAAAAGTGTTATTTCAAACAAATCAAAATATGTAAAAAAAAATGTAAATTTTCGTTTCAGTACCTGAAGGTTAATATCCCTTCAATTTTTCCAAAATAGTCTTATTTCCGTGCAAATATATATGCTGAAATCAAATCAGCAATTAGGTATTGAAGAAACCGACGTTTTTTATGTTAACGACCAGAAAAAAAATCGGACTTCTTCTCTCTCTTTTTGTCAGCCATTACCGGCTTAGTGCGAGACATTCGCTGCTAAACGATTTTAGGCGCAGGAAAAATATTTGGGTCTGCTTACTTCGCCTTTACTTTCTGTAAAGGGAAGTAAGCAGACCCAAATATTTCTCTAAGTCCTTGCAGAAATTAGTACGTGATTTTTTATTTCGTTACTTAATTTCAGAAGAAAGTTATTGTCATTGAAACAAGTGAAAAAATAAGAGTTACTTGCGTGTATAAAAATTATTTGCGTATACACTTCTGATCAAAATTTTAAGACCACTTAAAAATCTTTAAAAAGAAATATTTTTTTTCACAGATAGATTTTAAACTCTTCTCATTTAAGGTTACCAATACTACAATCTAAAAGGTTATGGAAACAAAAAGCTATATTCCAAATATTTTATTTAGAAATTTACATTTTTATAAAATGAGGCGATTTACACATGATCAAAATTATACGACCAGAGACAAAAATTCTACGAAATTGTACAAAAAGTGTATGAAAACAATCAACAACTAAATTTAATAATGAGTTCTACCTCCACTGCTTTTGATGACTTCAAAAATTATGTCGGGCATGCTAGAAATAAGCGTTTCCATTAAGGTGCGGGGGATGTTGCTCTGGCTTCTGAAGATGGCTTCACGAAGTTCATCTTTTGTTGAATATTGTTTGCCATTTCGATAATCATCTCTTGTCATCCATCCTCAATCATTTTCAATTGGGTTCAAGTCTGGTGAGCATGCAGGATGTTCCAAGAGATGGACCCCATTTTCTTGTAGAAAGGTCAAGGTCCGTCTTACAGCGTGGATTGCAGCATTATTCTGTTGGAATAACCATCCATCGACACACAAACGATGGCCCTCCATCATCAATGATGCTTTTTGTAGCATGCTATCATAACCAGCCACTGTATGACAACCCTGCACCACCTGGAGCTCCATTGTCCCTCTGTCAGAAAAGGCACCCCATACCATTAGGGACTCTCTACCACTATGACGTGTGGAGAAAATTTCAGGAGGCTTGTTTTTGTTATGCCAATATTGTTGGAAGCCATCAGGACCATCGAGATTGATTTTTTTCTCATCAGAAAACAGGACGTTCTTCCATTTCTCAATGTCCCATGTTTGCTATTCACAACCAAACATTAAGTAGTCCATCTTGTGAGGTGGAAGCAGCTGAGGAATTTGTTTACGCTTTTTAGTTACCATGCCTTTTGTCGTAAATGTCGTCTGATGGTTACGGGACTGCAAACAGCGTCTGTGACTGCCTTAATTTGACTAGAAGAAAGTCCCGCCTCTTTCATAACAACCAGTTTATTCTCTTACTCAATGCAGGAGAAACGTTTTGGGGCCTACCAGAGGATTTTGCTTTTCCATAATTATCACTGTTCTTTAGAAAGTTGCAAATCACGGTTTTACTGCGATTTACCTTAGCTGCGATCGCCCGCTGTGACAAACCTTGCTTATGGAATTCTAGAATTCGAGAACGCTCAAGTTTGGCAAGTTTGCATGCTTTAGGCAAGGTAACACCTTTACGCAGTGATTGCTAATCTCTAACTGAACTAAAAACATTGGAATTACCATAGATCTAACAATATATACCCCTGGTCTAATAATTTTGAACATGCGTAAATCGCCTTATTTTATAAAAATGTAAATTTCTAAATAAAATGTTTGGAATGTAGCTTTTTGTTTCCATAACATTTTAGATTGTAGTATTGGTAACCTTAAGTGGTAGGAGTTTAAAATTTATCTGTAAAAAAAAATTCTTTTTAAAGATTTTTAAGTGGTCTTAAATTTTTGATCAGGAGTGTGTAAGGGATATTAGCCTCCTGGTCGTAAAACGAAAATTTACCCTGTCTACGGTTTTAAATATTCTTCGAAAATTTCTGAAATTCATTTAGTCAACAAAAAATGTAAATATTTTTCCCCGTAATTTTGAAACGAAAACAAACGCAATGTTGTTTACGCAAAACAAAAAAAAAATATATTTTTTTTTAATAGAATTTTTTAACAATTTAGATTTATTGGAAATTTTGAACAATTTTTAAACAACAATTTTTTATATAATAATTTTTTTATAAGTAGGCATCTACGCAGATGACACTACAATATACTCCCGCACCAGTAAGAAACCTGTCGTGGCGGACAGACATAATCTCGCTGCCGACCTTGAACGGGATCTACACTCTGTGGTGAAATTGGGCAAGAAGTGGCTTGTCAACTTCAATTCGTTTAAGACCAAGCTGTTGCCTGTCAACCATTACAGGCAACCTCTCCTGCTTCCCATAAGCATGGACCAAGGGATTCTCCCTGAGAACAAATACTATGCCTCCTCGGCCTTACCCTGTCCTCATACCTCAAATGGAACCACTATATTGAATCCATAACAAAATCTACTGCTAAGAAGTTTAGGTCACTATGTCGATCCAGGATGTTTTTCCGCCTGAATCCATCCTGCATATATACAAGTCAACCATCCGGCCGTGCATGGAGTACTGCTGCCATTTATGGTCAGGCACCCCTGCAGTTCTCCTCTGTGTTCTTGACAGGCTCGAAAGGAGAGTCTGTAATGTGATAGGTACTGATCTGGCGGCTCGACTGCAGCCATTTCCCCACCGTCGAAATGTCGCCTTCCTTTGTCTGTTCTATAAATACTTTCATGGCTTCTGCTCGGACGAACTTAAGTCACTGGTGTCTCCTCAACAGGTGTTCACTCGTGTAACCAGACTGGCAACTGGGTCCCACCCATTCACAGTCAGGTTAGCCAAATGCAGACGACAATTCTACTCCTGCAGCTTCTTCTCTCGCACTTCCCGCCTGTGGAACTCGCTCCCATATTCTTGCTTTCCTGACGACTACAACCTCCAGAAATTTAAATGCAATGTCAATACTCATCTACTAACCACTGGACTCTAGCTCTCTCCCCGCCCCCGTATAACCTTCCCTTTCTCTCCACCTATGTATCTGTTATCGCACCTGCGTTCTCATCTTTCTATTGCTCCTTTCTAACTAGTTTGTACTCCTCACTCTTTTCTAATTAATCGTTTTACAGTTATGTAGCCCCACGCACATCAGTGGCATTTCGGCCTTGCTCGGGGTGAAATGATTAAAAATATATATATATATAACTGAGTTTTAAAGTAAGGCGGCGACTACAAGCGCTTGGAAATCGCAAAACGCTGCATTAATCATCTAATTAAAAAATGTTCCGAGTTGCACGAGCAACGCTGGGGTTTTATGCTAGTATATATATATATATATATATATATATATATATATATATATATATATATAGTGTAGATATAGAAGAATCCAAAGGTGTCTCCTGTACATAAAATGGTAGGATAACTCTCTAGGAGAGCTCTAAATATATATGTATATAAATAAATATAGAGCAAATATATAAATTTAAGAGAGACACGTTATTCCATGGTCAAGTGGAAGTTTAGGCCTATTTCAGACGCAACATCTTCAGCTTCCTTCTTTATTATACAGAAGATTTTACATGAATATATATATATATATATATATATATATATATATATATACTACCGACCATAACTTTTTGGCCACTCCAGTTTTTTAAAAGAAATGATGTATTTCATACTATTTTTAGTATGTATTATCAAGTGGATAATTCAAATGAAATTAAAATTGTTCTTTTGTTATTATTACTTTGCAAAATTTTACGTGGCAAAGAACCAAAGATGATTTAGTGGATTGAGGCAGCAGACAATTATCTAAACATATAATCTTTAATCTAACAGACAATGAATGTTTATATGTTTAATCATGTGCCGTTCTAAACATCGTATTTTAGCTTTAATTGCTGGTCAAAATAAAAACAAAAGATGTCCAAAATCTGGATATATGTATTAAACTATTTCTAATCTTTCTGCTTACATGAGCCATCTTCAGAATTGTCGTTGTGACGTTGACATAAAGATATCCATTATCAAAGATGATTTTCTCTTGTGTTGACCTAAAACATTGCTATGTGACGATAACAGTTATTGAAGAGCAGACGTAGGTCGTAAAATAGAAATGTGGTTCCATGACGTCATACCACCTTAACAACAGAATCATACGTCTAATTGCAATGTAATGTGTTGAGTCAGTCTGTTAAGTGCCATACGTGATACACGCTTTCGGTGATCATGTCTCGAAAGAGACATGGCTGACTGGGCAGAAGATTATCCCACAGTATTTTGCCATTGCATTCTGCGGTATAGTGGTTGCCAGCCAAGGCTGTAGAACCCAATCTGTTCTCTTATTTGACCCATAACTAGAGGGAAGTGACGGGTTAATACCTTTGCCAAGGGTATTTGTGCGTAAATAAATGCACGGAATTCAACTGGAATTTGGAATCTGCACCCCGATTTGTCTTTCCGAGTAGCTATCCACTGCGCCACAACGCACATCCAATGTGTTGAGACTAGATTGTATCTAATGTATTGAGACTAGTTTGAAATATGATTTTGCAGTGTGGTCTGCTTTGATTTAATGTAGATGGTCTCTAATATCTTAAGGTTCTTTTTACTATATGTATATGTGAGTATTTTCAGTTGGAATAAACACGATTTTGGATAATGCTGAAAACGCACACATCAATATTGATAGCTGGCTGCAGTTCATGCATATCTTACATAAAAGAAATATAACAGCCCGTGTATCTGATGAAACTGAAAAATGTAAATAGAACCTCCTTACTAAGACTTATTCATGGAAATATCTTCTCGATTGGTTACGTTTTACGTCTTATCATCCTTTTGCAGCTTATTTAAAATCAGAAAATCCTTTTAGATAGTCAGAATTTTGGTGTTATAATAATGATTTACTGATAAAAGCCCTAGTCATTAACCGATAGTTGATTGGAAAAGTGGTTGCGTCATACATTTCCCAAGTGTATTTTCTCGTAAGGAAACGTCACAAACTCAGCTAATATTTGAACTTGACTCTCCTAATCATTATGCATAACACCCTCCACACATCCAAGTTAATAGCACCTGGTATTCTCAATCGGTTTTCCGTTGTGTTGCAGTGGATATCGACTCAGAACGAAAAATCATGGAGCCGAGTTCGAATTCCACTTGAATTCCTTGCATTCACTTACGCACAAATACACTTTGGAAAGGTATTAATTCCTCCAGTTATGGGTTAAATAATAAGTCAGTTTGGGTTCCTTAGCCTTGCTCGTCAACTAGTCTGTCGAAGAAAGTAATGTCAACCTAGTGCGGGATAATCTTTTGCCCAGTCAGTCATGTCTCGAAAGAGACATGATCGCCCAAATCGTGTATCACGTATAGCACTTCACTGACTGATTCTCAAATGGGCAGTCATTAAGTTACTGACATGTTTCGTTGTTTACTTATTTGTTGTTATTTTTTAACCGTTTCTATACATACATCGTTTCGAGTATTTAGAATGTTTCGTAGTACCAAGCTGTTGTCTGTCAAACATCACCGGCAAACTCTCCTGCCTCCCATAAGCCATTGACCAAGCGATTCTCCCTGAGAGCAATACACTACGCCTCCTCGGCCTTATCCTCTCCTCAGACCTCAAATGGAACCACAATATTGAATCCATAGCTAAATCTACTGGTAAGAAGGTTGGGTCACTATGTCGATCCAGGATGTTCTTTTCCGCCTGAATCAATCCTGCATATATACAAGTCAACCATCCATCCGTGCATGGAGTACTGCTGCAATTTATGGTCAGGCACCCCTGCCGTTCTCCTCAATGTTCTCGACAGGCTCGAAAGGAGAGTCTGTAATGTGATAGGTACTGATCTGGCAGCTCGACTGCAGCCACTTGTCTGTTTTATAAATACTTTAATGGTTTCTGCTCGGACGAACTTAAGTCACTGGTGCCTCCGCAACATGTGTTCACTCGTGTAACCAGCCTGGCAACTGGGTCCCACCCATTCAGTCAGGTTAGCCAAATGCAGACGACAATTCTACTCCTGCAGCTTCTTCTCTCGCACTTCCCGCCTGTGGAACTCGCTCCCATATTCTTGCTTTCCTGACTGCTACAACCTCCAGAAATTTAACTGCAATGTCAATACTCATCTATTAACCACTGGACTCTAGCTCTCTCCCCACCCCGGTATATCCTTCCCTTTCTCTCCACCTACGTATCTGTCATCGCACCTGCATTCTCAGCATTCTACTGCTCCTTTCTAACTAGTTTGTACTCCTCACTCTTTAATAATTAATCTTTTTACAGTTATGTAGCCCCCCGCTCATCAGTGGCATTTCTGCCTTGCTCGGGGTGAAATGATTAAAAAAAAAAAGACAAAAAAGTATATTACATTACTCAGGTCAATGGTTGCAAGCAACCCATACTGGTGTTCTATGGCTTGTAAATATGAATAGCTTCCAGGAAATTACATTTTATGGTTAATATAAATTTGTGAAATGAAGATAGGAATACTGAACTGTTATGTAATATCAATCATCTTCTTTGACAGTGGACGCTTAGGTTGCTTAGCTTCTATGATCGGTTCAAAATCGTCTTCTTTCTTTTTCTTCTTTTATGCACCTTGTCCCTTCGGGACGTAGGTGATCATGGCCTTCCACGTCTCCCTATCCCTGGTGGCTCTTAGCACGCTTTCCTCTGTAACGTCTCTCAGCCTCCGTTCTGTCATCCACCTGCTCAGGCCTTTGAAATCTTTTATCCGCTGCTTTCCTCGGTCTATTTTCCCTCTATCTGGCCTGTTAGTATCTGGTTCTCCAAGACTTCCTTCCTCATTGCATGTCCCAGGAACTTTAGTTGACTCTTCCTGATGCTCAATATTAATTTCCTTTTCGTTTTCATCATTTTTAAAACCTCGTCATTGCACACATGCTCAGTCCACGATATCCGCAGCATCCTTCTATAGAACCACATTTCAGCTCCTTCAAGTTTTCCCTCCATCTTTGTTGATATTGTCCAACATTCGCTGCCATAATGAAGAACTGACATCACATAGCAATCCAGTACTCTATTTTTTTTTCTAATGAATGTTTCCTGTGCCTAAATACTTTACTCAACTTCTGAAACGCGTCTTTCGCCATGCCAATTCGCCTTTGGATCTCTGTGTCGCACTTTCCGTCTTCCGTTAGAACAAATGTTAATAACTAAAAATAAAGCAAGTAGCTCAAAGACCTAAAGAAAGTAGAGGAGGAAAGCGAGAAGAAATGAAGAAACAAGTACAAGAAAAAAAGGAATGCATGATCATCAAGAAAAAAAAAAGGAGCACCGAATGGCAACTAAAGGCGGGAGATGATAAAATCAAGCAGTTACAGAAAGCTAAATACCTAAAAAGTATTCTAACGAAAATGTGTATACTGAGATCCGAGACTATGTTGGCATGGCGAAGGACGCATTCTAAAAGCTAAGCAGACTCGTGAGAGACGGAATTTCATTGGAAATGAGTTATGGACTGGCATGTGATAACGGTCCTTCTATATGGCAGCGAATGCTAGGCAATCAACTGAAAGATAAAGGAAAGACACGAAGCAACAAAATTGTGATAATACAGAAGGATACTGAGGATCCCAGGGACCAAACGTATTAGCAACGACGAGGTTTTGGAAACGAATAGGAAAACTATGGTTAATATCAGAACGTTTCTGGGACACTTAACGAAAAATAATAGTTTGGAGAATCCGATACGCACAGGATGGGTAGAGGCAAAATGGGGCAAGGAAAGAAACGCGTGTCATATTCATGGTCTTGAGCAACTTGATAGCGGAGCAGGATTTTGGAGAGATGCCCAAAGATAAGGTAAAGTGTTACAAAGGATAAGGAGTGTGTAATACCAGGATCGCCTACGTTCTGAAGTAACATGGCACATAAAAGAGGAACTCATGTTAAATTTCAGGAACGAAAGCAGTAAAAAAGACATTTGTTATCTTGAGACACTGTCATTTACAAGATGGATTTTTATTTGCCCAGTTTTCTAACGGCGAACGGGCGTTGATCGTGAGATTGATTTGCCAAATATTTTAACTGTCTACAGCCAAATTATCAATCATAGTATATTTTCGTTTCTGGCGCAGACAGGCAGATTAGAGAAATTGTTTTTCGAAGCTTTCGGTACGGGTAGTGAATATCAATTCAGAAAAGAGTTATTCATTCTCTAGGATCGATTAACCCCAATATTCATTGGTGGCGATTTGCCAAAAACCAAGCCGTCTAAGCAAGAACCAGCGTTTTCACGCCATGTATTTGAAAGCACTAAAAAGAACAGCATGTTCAGTGATTATGAAGCAAATTTCACGCCGAATTTGTCCTGAAACGGACTCTTTTGGCATTTTGGATGACGAAACAGTCAGTCTAACTCTAGATAAAAAGGATATATTTGATGTTTTCAATACATGTAATATTTAGCTATAAACTTTAAGACAAAAAAATTTTTTAAATTAATTTCAGTAATATTCAAAATCGCTTTTCGGCCTATTCGACGAGGATCAAACATTTTAAGTCTACGCGCCAGGGCGGCTTCCTCCTAGCAAGTACTTCTTCTGTAGAGGAGGATGGGTATATTAACTGCTGCCTAAGGGGTCCCTAAAAGGGAAACAGTAGCTATTCTGGCATCTACGCATCGTTCATTCAGCAATGAATTAGAACACTCTCACTACTGGCGTAAGAATACATGGTATAGAACATGCCTCCTTCTACCGAGCGTCCATAGTTCAGAGTTAGAATTGCCGACTGACGCCATTTCGGCCAGGTTTCAGTCCTGGGTAAAAAGCAATCGGATGTCTAACCGTACTGATGAGCTGTGATACAGCAAAACAAATCTCTCTGTGGATGACTATATATATATATATATATATATATATATATATATATATATATAGGAAAACTACTAAAAAGTTGTAAGTTTAAAAATGTATTTTTTGACAGTATTTATTTCTATTATTATATTTGAAATTTCAGACCACCCTCGGACTTTCATCAGAAACAAATGATTTAAAATTTAAATTAAAAACGTTTACGCGATGAGCGTTCGTCCGAGAGATTGTTTACATCACTTCACATATAATAATAGAAATAAATAAATACTGAAAAAAAAAGACATTTTTAAACTTACAACTTTTTAGTAGTTTTTCTTATACATATTAAGACAGTATACGTGGATCATCACTATGTTATATATATATATATATATATATATATATATATATATATTACACACACACAAAATGAACAATGAAAAACATATTTTGTTGTGTGATGCAAAGCTTTCATTTTCCCGACTCATTAATACCAATGTTCTAATACTAGAATCATTGAAATATTGATTTCGTTAAGTAAAAATAGTAAGATCTTTTCAATAGATCTTATCGATATATCTTGCACAATAAAAACTCGTCGAGCAGAAACAATAAATAAAAGTTATGACATCGCTAAAAATAGGAGTCGCCATTATTTGTCCTTTTCTTTCGTATCATACACTATATATATATATTATCCTGTCTCCCTACTTTTCTTCGTCGATTTTTTTGTGTGTGCAAACGATTTTTCTTTAATATCACTGTCTTTATTTCGGCTTGAGATATGACTGAGTGCTCTTAATTTATTTTGTCAGCAACACTGAGAGGAAACCGTCGCTGAAGCAGACGGCGGAAGATGCTAAGAATAACTATTCAGTCGACCCCTTGTAAAGTATTGATCATGTCTAAATAGAGGAAGGAAATAATACCGAAGAAGATAAGTTGAGTGGTACTTGAACAAAGAAAAAAAGGTTAAGTGTTTTCATGGGACAAGTAAAAGTTGTGCTAATTACAATAGTTGTAGGTAAATACTTTAGGTAAGAAACTGAATGTGCGTTGTGGTGCAATAGATATCGACTCGGAACGACAAATCGGGGAGCCGTGTTCGAATTCCAGGTGAATTCATGGCATTCACTTACGCATAATTACCCTTGGGAAAGTTATCAATCCATCTCTTTCCCTACAGTTATGGGTTAAATAACAGGACAGATTGGGTTCTATAGCCTTGGCTGGCAACCAGACTACCGCAGAAAACAATGACAACCTACTGCTGTCAAGTCAGTCATGTCTCTTTCGAGACATGATCTCCCAAAACGTGTATCAGTTATGGCACTTAACTGACTGAAAGAAATGAAGAAGTGAGATGTGGAGGGGCATAGAAAATGATACATCCCCACAAAAAAAAAATGAATATGCTAACATAATGCATACACAGTTAATATAACGCTTATCACCAACAAGAGTTCAATTCCTGGTCTATTCTCTTACGTTCCCTTGCACAATATATGTAAAGGAAAAAAAATCATTATTTGTCTCCTTTTCCGCTATGAAAAGATGTGGGTTTTAATTACATCTATTAAAGTTAGAGAAAAGTAACACGTTTCGTTTTTTTTTTTTGTTTTGTTTTTTGTTTTTTTAGGGCTAGCATGCCGTCTTAAAAGGAAATAAATTTTATGGTTAGAACCTAAATTCCAACCACACTCACGCAATTCACTCACATACGTGGATCCCTCCTAAACAAACATTTCTCAACAAATAATCTTATAAATATTTCTTTGCTTGCCTCAAAGTTGTCCAAAAATTTATACTTCATATGTAATTCTTTTTTCAATTATATTATTATTTCAAAAGTAACCAACAGCAAAAACGGATATACAGAAAAATAAAAACACTAACATTAATATTTTCTACACATTCACACACATACGCGGATGGGGGATCCAAACAAACATTTCCCAACAAATAATTTTACAAATATTTCTTTACTTTTTTCAAACTTTTTCAAATATTTATACTCCATATGTAATTCTTTTTTTTTAATTATATTATTTCTTTCAAAATTTCAACCGGACATATAGAAAAAAATTAATATTAATATTTTCTACAAAAATTAAATGCATAATATCTGTAAGCAAAATGAATATTGACTTGTAACATATAAAAATACACAATTCCAGCTAAAAAAAATCAAGAAGATTAAATTCTCTATTACAAATAATTTAAAACCGCACTCTATTGCTTACAGCGTTACGATCCTTTGCTGAGGTTCTGTTGTTTCTAATGCTATCAAGAACTTTTTGACAAACTTATAATTTTTATTGCTTTATTATCAATATTGTTGTTACTATTTTCATTCCTAATTATTTTTATTATTCGGATTTACGATCTAGGTAGTCAAGTTATGCACTTCTTTTTATATATGCATCCGACATCAGGTTGCCATAATATTTTTAAACAAGACATTAATTTTAGGGCCAATAATAATCTATTTTCGTGATGTAAATCTGATTCTTGAATTATTGTGTCATTGACGTGCAAAATTAAATAACTCAATTCCTGCCTCCTAAACATTCATGTGACAATACTACAGTCAGTATGACCTTAACTGACGAAGACTGAAAGAAGGGAGCGTTGTTTTCTTTTCTTGCGGCTTGGGAACGTTAACTTATCGATGGCTTTTTCAGAAACAGATCGGTGTTAGGCAGTTACATCCAACTGATCTGAGTCTTGACATAGGTAGTAAGTTGTTGTTAGTAGGCGTATATGTAACAGTAGATAAAAATAAAATGCACATAGCAAAGAAGTAGAACATATGTTATGAGATTGTAAAGAAGGAAAAAACCTGTAATAAATCAAAGAAACATTTAATCTATAAAAGAACAATATCTCCAAGTGAATAAGGAAAGAAGAAAAAATTAACAACGTTCAAAACATTAATTTAAAACAGTGCTATGAGTAAAGCAATAAACAATAAACTTTAATCACCCAATTAAGTTTTTAAGCGACTGAGTCGATCGGGTAAAAATATATATATATCTTACTGTTGTGGATTCTTGTTTAGAAACTACACAAAATAATAAACAAAAACAGATTTCAGATAGAAAATTTATAGAAAAGTGATATTGAATAAAAATATACAAACTGGAACAAGGGTTAGTTAATTCAGAAATACTAGGAACACGGTTAGTAGAAATCAATATACAGAGTCTTAGGCAAGATTATATGTACACATCAGGCGAGTCCATTCTTATGTTTAAAAAGGGGTGCACCCCAGCACCCTCTCCCTAGCTTCATTTTTGGGAGGAGCTAGCATTTTTTTCTTGGGATCTAATATTCTCAATAGCTTCCAAAATATTTCTCTTTTTCATCGCGACAACGTTTTTTTTTATGATACGATTTTGACTCTTTACCCCTTCTTTGTTAGTTGATGTGTCTCACTTGTTCGCCTTGTTTGAAAGCTTTTCCCGTAACTATCGGTGTAATAAATACAGGTTGCATATTCTTTTGCGCGATTTCTGTTGCGAATTCGTTACTGCTTGAGAATACGTCTTTTTTCAATTCTGAAGTTTCCGTCGTCACGCTTTTAATTTTTTACAGCACGAGTTAATGGGTAAATCTCATATATTAAATTTCTGCATCAAGTCCGTTCCTACCAGGTTATGTTTGTTATTTTTATGCTATATAAAAATTAATTCATTAAATATATTTCGGAGAATTTACTCAATAGTCAGTCAAGTGCCATATGTGATACACGCTTTGGGCGATCATGTTTTGAAAGAGATATAACTGACTGAGCAGAAGGTTTTCCCGCAATAGGTTGCCATTACTTTCTGTGGTAGACTGGTTGCCAGCAAGGCTATAGAACCCAATCTGTTATGTTATTTAACCAATGACTATAAAGAAGAGACGGATTAATACCTTTCTCAGGGGTATAAACGCGTAAGTGAATGCAACAAATTCAATTATAATTCGAACACAGCTCCCTGATTTCTCGTTCCGAGCCGATATCCACTGAACCACAGCGTCCATCTTTGACTAACTCAATAGAACATACGCGTAAGCATCTTCATTAGAAATTGAGAAAATTTCATTTTTCCTTGGAGAAAACATTTCCTTTATAATTAAAAAAAAGTGTTTTTTGTTAATTACTGAAATTCAACCAATAGAAATCTCATGATTCACTCGGTATAGGGTAGGTACCTTCATTAAATCGCAAAAAACAGCATAATATGAATAAAAAGGTCTAAAACTTAATAAAAACAAACTTTTTCCATGAAAATGATTATAATATAATTAAGAGGAAAGATCAAAGTATTTTTTATTTATTTTAGAAAATTTAATTTCTTCTAACATTTTCGAAATTTGGGCAGAAAATTTTGTTTTGATTTGAGTTAGCATGGTAGAAAATGTTACGGCTGTTTACAATGGATCACGTAATTTTACGTAACTCATTAATTTGGAAATTCTCGCAAAAATCAAATAATTGCCAGATTTTAATGAAACTTTTAGTACTCATTTACGAATGAAGGAAATTATTGTTAAAATTATTAATCTTTAAAAATTTAGGTGAAAAAATATTTGTGTAATTCTGTTACACCCCACACGTAAATCTATAGAATTTTATAAATTTTAATTGACTGCAATTTATTATTTTATTAGTTAAACACAGGATTCATCAGGGAATATAAATCATCTATTTTTATTTTAAATTTTACGACATTATCCGAAAATCTGCTCTGAAGAGTAAAATAAAAAGTGCAATAAAACTCTGATATAATTTCATTTGATAAGCTTTTAATTGTTAAAATAAATTATAATAATTAAGAACATTATAGTCTGAAGAAAAAACATTTCGCTTACAAATAAAATTTCAAAAGATTTGTTTTCATTTTTTTATTATAATAATTCATAAAGTTTTTAAAATATTTTAGAAATCTTTTAAAAAACTGTCGCCCTAATTTATTTTAGTTAAGTATTGATGATATTGCCTATCGAAAGTTAAAACATTTAATAAAAATCGTTCACCAATTATGTTCTAAAATAAGTTAAATTTTTTGTGTGTGTGTGTCTGTAAATAAATATGTTCATTTTTGTTAAGTACGATGTTCCATAGGGGTCATAACAATTTTTCATAGCGGTCGTATTGATTTTAGAAGTCAACAAGTGCTTTGGATTATTCCCTTTACATGGAAGATGACAGAAACCACACTTTGATTCTGATTCAAGTCTCTTCAATACGTTTATAAATTTCAACAGCCTGTTTTGAAAGTCATTCCTTAAACATTAAAGGCAACTTTCACATTTTAATTCCTAATTTGCTAATTTTGTTAAAGAAAAGAAATTCTGAAATTCACAATTTGTGAAGGTACCTAAAAAGAATAGGAAAAATAGATATTAAAAATAAAAAATAATAAATGCCATAACATTTCATAAATTATTGAGTTATCTCTGCCGATATTTTCATTCTGTTATTAAATTGTAAAACATTTGAAAAGAACGTCTTATATTATTTTAATTTTTATTTTTCATAAAACATCTTCAAATGTAAACTTACAAGGCTAAACTAACTAAAATTCCATCAAATATTGAATAATTGCTGAAAACTGGGTTAAATTTTTAATTTTAACATAGTTAAAAATAAAAAAAAACTATTTGTATGATTAAGATTTATACCAAATTCGTCTTCCATACTTGACATTTTTTGGCCGGCTACTGTAAAAATCAGGTGCTGACAGATGTGATAACAAGGATACTGTAATTGAGAAAAAGCTTTTCTGAAACATTTCAGACAGTATGAAAATAATTCTTGTTTCAAGTCAACTTAAAGTAAGTTTAAATTCGGTAATCTGAATAAAATAATGTGTCAGCGAGGTGTATTTTATTTTTGTAAGATTTTTTAAAATCGAGAATTGGCTTCTGTTTACAATAGATGAAAAATGGCGGAAAAGTTGAAATTTTAAAAACGTTTTTTTAAATTTAGAAAAAATTTGATTCCGATCAATACAATTTTGGTTTAAAATACACCACGGTATTTTGCTTAATGGAATTATTAAATTTAATCCCTTGGCTTTTAATCAAAGCTAATTTTAAAGTCTGAAGATAACTTATTTATTGTAAAACCTTCAATTTAAATTTAGGTAATGAAAAATGACTGTATGCACTTAATGTAGAGCATTACTAAGTAGAGTTGTATCTATAAAAGTGACGAGGGTGTCAGTCAGTCAGTTAAGTGCCATACGTGATACACGCTTGGGCGATCATGTCTCGAAAGAGACATGACTGACTGGGCAGAAGATTATCCCGCAGTAGGTTGCCATAGCTTTCTGCGGTAAACTGGTTGCCGACCAAGGCTATAGATCCCAATCTGTCCTGTTATTTAACCCATAACTGCAAGGAAGAGACGGATTAATACCTTTCCCAATGGTATTTGCGCGTAAGTGAATGCAATGAATTCGGCTGGAATTTGAACTCGGCTCCCCGATTTCTCGTTCCGAGCCGATATCCAATGCACCACAACGTACATCCTGTTTGAAAGATTCGATTTAGCTCGATGAGAGTTGCACTTAGATGTACATCAAAATTTTAGAACGCTAACGACACATCGAAAATTTTCAGAAAGCCAAAATTAGGTGTAGAAAAATATATATTATTACCCCACAAAATCAGGGATCAGTTAATGTATTGATTATAATATAGAATCGATCATCCCACTTTATATTATCCCTAACTGTTGCCCCCCCTCCCACTCTAATCCAATAGAGACATTCTACATTGTTATCTATATCTATAAAAGTGACGAGGGTGGACGTTGTGTAAGTATTTGCTATGTAAACTCATCCTATGTTTTTTATTTTTATTATTCCTTAATGGCTTCTGCTCCGATGAGCTTAGATCACTGGTGCCGCCCAAGCACGAATTTTCACGAGATACTAGATTAGCAACTAGGTCCCACCCTCTTACAGTTAAACAAATAAGATGTAACCGTAAATTCTACTCCAACAGCTTCTTTTCTCGCGCTTCCCGCCTGTGGAACTCCCTTCCACAACTCTGCTTTCCCGACAGTTACAATCTCCAGGTGTTTAAATGTAGGGTCAATAGACACCTCCTATCACACTAACTCCCAACTATTCTCACAACACTCTCATCTACCCAACCCTCATTCTCGGTATCCTCACCCACCTATCACCCACCCTCTGTTATTTCCTATATTTAACCAGCCTTTCTCCACTCTACGTAGCCCCCTGCACAGTAGTGGCAGTGACATGCCTTGCTCGGGGTGAAACGCTTATAAAAAAAAAAAAAAAAAAAAAAAAGTACCCGAGTGAACCGGGGTAAACTAACACTTAGAATAATAAAGAGCAAGAAGTGAATTTGTGAGGGGGTTCAGGCAAGATAACAGCTAATTCTAAACTTCAAGATATAATCAATGAACATTTCATAGTTCAGGCGTAGACGTTAGTAGTATAGAGCGGAAATAGACTTTAAAATTCCGTTCAAAAAGAAATAAAAGGGATAAACATCTACACCTGTTCAATATACAGGGGAGAAGTGTAAAATGAATCTCTCAATGAAAAAAAGTAACGCAAATATCAGCGTTTAGGTAGAGACATTACAAGTAAAGAGCTGAAGTTGACTTTAGAAGGAATCGAAAACCCAATCTTCAACAGGAAATAGAGATTGACCTCTACTTTTTTCAAAAGACTGGTGGGGAGTGTTAACCAGAACATAGAAAAACCTGGTAATTAACAGAATAATTAACAAACGCTGTTACGTGTGATTTATTTCTAATATATTCATTTCGCAATGCGAAAACATTTTTTTAAATAAATATTAATTTATTTATTTTTCAGACAAAAATATTGTTATTAACTTGTCCTGTTTCTGAAGCAAAAGGTGTTCGCACTTAAGAGTATTCTTCTCTATCTACACCGCATGCTGATATATATATATATATATATATATATCGTTATCCTACCACTGTATGTACAGGATACTCCTTTGTATTCTTCTCTATCTACACCGCATGCTGATATATATATATATATATATATATATATATATATATATATCAGTTATCCTACCACTGTATGTACAGGATACTCCTTTGTATTCTTCTCTATCTACACCGCATGCTGATATATATATATATATATATATATATATATATATATATATCAGTTATCCTACCACTTTATGTACAGGATACTCCTTTGTATTCTTCTCTATCTACACCGCATGCTGTTATATATATATATATATATATATATATATATAATAACAAGACCGACTCTGTAAGTATCTAAATCCTAAAACTATACGAAAATAAACTTTAAGGACAACAAATAACAGACAGAATCTAATTCCGTTACTATCCGTCGCTGTAAGGCGTTGGACAAGAGGGGGAAAAAAAAGAAAACAGCGGAATACAGACAATACATACAATACCCCGCAGTAAAGAAAAAAAAACCCAAACGGAACCAACCACAAAGAAAGAAAAAGTGCTCGATACAGAACTAACCAAAGCGAAATAACAAATAGGAAGCAATGTCGAGCAAAGACACGTAAAAAAATCACAAGATCGCCAAAACCTACCGCGGTTTCACACAACGGCTGATATATATATATATATATATATATATATATATATATATATCAGTTATCCTACCACTGTATATACAGGATATTCCTTTGTATTCTTCTCTATCTACACCGCATGCTGATATATATATATATATATATATATATATATATGTGTGTGTGTGTGTGTGTGTGTGTGTGTGTGTGTGTGTGTGTGTGTGTGTGTGTGAATATAAAATACACCCACATATATAGATATTTTACTGGTGTTGATAGAAAAGTGCTCCATGTAATATAACGGAACTATTAAGTATATGTTGATAACTATACATATTATCCTACGTCGATAGCATTTCTCTGAGTAACATGCGCTATAATATCAACGGTTTAAAATGTGATCTTCAAACGTTACCTTTGAGGATAATTTACAATTTGTACATAATCATTATTTATGTATACGGCTATGCATGACAGTGTGTGAGAGAACAAATGAAAACAAAAGGAAACAAACATTTTAATAACATAATTTTTCTCATGAAATTAGGCGTGTCATTCCGAATACCAATGGGCAGCTGCAATTTGCCAATAACCATTCTGCAAATTCATAGTAGTAGGAGGGTGTCACATTAAACCAATCTTATCTCAAATTAGCTTCGTTTCGCGCCTTGGGGAGGGGTGTTAACCGGAAGTCAGAAAAACCTGGGAATAAATATTATCACTGACAGAATGATTAACACACGCAGTTACGTGAGATTTATCTCTAAGTTATTCATTTTGTAATGTAAAAACAAAAAACAATTTTTAAATAAGTATATTTATTCTCGCGACAAAATAAAATGCTATTAACCACCCTGCATCTTTATACTAGTAGGAGGGTGTCGCATTAAACCAACTTTATCCCAAATCGCTTCGTTTGGCGCCTTAAAATGACGCCAAACAAAGCAAGTTTGATAAACGTTAAAGCATCAATCTTAATGACTGAACATTCTAACTTTCCGCAGGGGAAATTCCTGTGTAAGTCGCACAATTCTTTCTCTAATCCCATATACTTTTTTTTTTAATCATACCACCCCGAGCAAGGCGCTAATGCCACTGATGCGCAAGGGTCTACATAGGAGTGAAAAGATTGGAAAAGAGAAAGCCAGAAACCACATCTTAAAAAGAGAACAAGGGATGAGCCTCTTCAACTGTTCAATAGACGTGGGTGGAGTGTAAACCGGGTGATTGTTCAGTCTATCTACTCCAATTGAAAAAAAAAAGAAAAGAGTAAAAAGCTTGGAAAAGAGAAAGCCGGAAACCACATCATAAACAGGTAACAAGGGATGAGCCTCTTCAACTGTTCAATAGACGTGGGTGGAGTGTGAACCGGGCGATAGTTCAGTCTATGTACTCTAATTTAAAATAAAAAGAAAAGAGTAAAAAGATTGGAAAAGAGAAAGCCGGAAACCACATCCTAAACAGGGAACAAGTGGTGAGCCTCTTCAACTGTTCAATAGACGTGGGTGGAGTGTGAACCGGGCGATAGTTCAGTCTATCTACTCTAATTGAAAAAAAAAAAGAAAAGAGTAAAAAGATTGGAAAAGAGAAAGCCGGAAACCACATCATAAACAGGGAACAAGAGATGAGCCTCTTCGCCTGTGCAATAGACGTGGGTGAAGTGGCTTTTTATTTTTAAACTCGACATTTCCCGTTATTCTTTTCAAGTAAAGCGTGCCGATAAATAGGCTGATAATGACACAATAACAGGTAACAAATTTTACATATAAATAATTAATTGTCATGGTTTTAATTGGACACGCAGACACATACACACACAAATACATTGAGCCTTATTATTAGATGTGTGTGCGCGTTCTTCCCTTTGAGGAATTTATGTGTGCGTGATTTACCTTGAGATTTTTTCCGAAAATATTGCCATTTAAATGTCTATTTTTGTTCTCTTCGATTTCGTTGTCATCGGTTATCCCAAAGTAAACGTACACATTCTCAAAATGGACACAGCTTTTACAAATACTAATTGTTTAGGCGCCAAATGCTTTCAATGATAACACGAGATTCCTATTGACAGGTGTGGCGGGGGTCACGAAAGAAAACTTTTCAAACATCTTCAACTACTTGACGTCAGGCGAAGAGTAATAATAGATTTTCATCTTCAGGAATCGCTATTTCCGAACAAATTAGAATATCTTATTTAAAATAAATAAATAAATACAGGTATGACCAGGGAAACTGCAACTGATATTTGTTATTTTTATGAAAGGTAAAACTAATTCAACGCCTGGAATATGAAGATGAGTCAAAACATACGCATTGTAATAATGTATTAGAATTTAAACTGCATATATATATATATATATATATATATAAGAAAAATTAAGGCAGACAGGTTATTTCATGGTAAATTGGAGGGCTAGGCCTATTTTAGGCAACCATCATCAGCTTCCGTCTTTATTCTTCAAAAGACTTTTGTACAATAAAGACGGAAGCTGATGATGGTTCGCCTGAAATAGGCCTAGACCACCGATTTACGATGAAATAACGTGTCTGCCTTAATTTTTCTTATATTTACTCTATATGTATTTACATGCATATATATTTAGAGCTCTCTAAATCCTACCATTGTATGTACAGGATACTCCTTTGTATTCTTCTCTATCTACGCGCATGCTGATATATATATATATATATATATATATATATATATATGTGTGTGTGTGTGTGTGTGTGTGTGTGTGTGTGTGTGTGAATATATATAGATATTTTACTGGTGTTGATAGAACAGTGCTCCATGTAATATAACGGAACTATTAAGTATATGTTGATAACTATACATATTATCCTACGTCGATAGCATTTCTCTGAGTAACATGCGCTATAATATCCTCGGGTAGAAATGATCTGGTCATAATACGCACATGATGATTCCAAGCGCATGAAACTCTAAGTTATGTTTTAGATGTAAGACAATATGTATAGTTATTAATATATGATTGTTTAGTATAAAAAACAACTAAATATCTTTTGTCAATCTAACACCTTTCAATTTTATCAAAATTTCAGAGAATGAGATATAAAAAACAAAGATGCATTTTTAACATTTTTATTTTTAAGTTATTGGCTTTTCATTGGTTAATCAGGCTTCACGCTCGTTTAACTTGTTAAACAACGTTCGTATAGTGGTATTCCTAATTCAAGGAGAGATGACGTAACGTTTCAAAATCTTGATTAACTGATTCCAAACCTAACAGAAAAAAGTCGTAAATAATAATTTTGCACAAGAATGTATCTTAATTCTAGTTTATCATCTGAATTCACACAGACAGTATTTATTCATTAGTGTTTGTGTATATGTCCTTTTGACGTTCCTTATGTTCAATGATTGTCCGCATGTTGATTTGAGAAAGAATTTTTGCGTAAACATCGGTCGATATTTTAAGAATTAATGTAATAAAAAGTTAGTGATGTAATATAGAAATTTGACGTGTTTGAATAGTTCTTTTTTTAAACGTTTAACCTCAAGCAAGGCGGTAACGCCACTGATGTGCAGGGGGCTACATAAGAGAAAAAGATTAGATGAGAAGAAAGTAAAGAGAAAAGACGAACCAGCTACAGGTGTTGTCAGAGAAGGGAGTAAGGGAAGCATGGGAATGAAGATGTGAAGTCAGTTGCAAAGGTAGAGAGAAAGGAAAATATGTACAGGGTGATATATAGAAAGACCTGGAGCCAAGTGGTTAAGAGATGGATATTGACATTGCATTTAAGTTCATGGAGGTTGCAGCCGTCAGGAAAAGAAGAGTATGATAGAGAGTTCCACAGGCTGGAAGTGCGAGAAAAGAAGCTGAAGGAGTAGAATTGTTGTCTGTATTTGGTTGATCTAATTGTAAATGGGTGGGAGCCAGTTGCCAATCTGGTTGCACGAGTAAACCCAAGTGGCAGGGGCACCAGTGACTTAAATTCGTCGGGCAGAAGCCATGAAAATATTTATAGAAAAGACAGAGGGAAGCCACATCCCGTAAAACATTTATTATGACACCCTCCATATATATATATATATATATATATATACTGTGTGCGAGTGTAATTTTTTTTCAGGGCACATTTCGTCTTCCATTAAATCCATTAATCCTCCAGTGACCCGCATATAGAGGAAAGATTTTAAAATACTTTGGATATTTTCAATTTTCTTTTATTTTTGGTATTATACAATCCCATACACACACACGCACACATATATATATATTACTTCAAACATTCTTACAGTGGGCACCTTCTTATTTGAAACAGACGCCCCATTTTTATTTATTAAACTGTATCGACCTGGGCATTCTATAAATCTTAGTAAAGAAAATATGTCTTCTTGTAGGGATTGAACCAGCATCGCTCTTATTTCTACCAGGGGACAGATTTTCTTTGCTAAGATTTCTCAAAAGCAGAGCACAGGCCGATAGGTGAAATACATACCGCTTGAAAAATAAAACGATTATTTATGAGTATCCACTATACTAATATTTAAACTAATAAAATTAAATGCCTTAATTCTTTAGAAAAAAAGTATTCAATTTTTGGAAGTTGTAGCAATCAGGGACGCAAGGTGAGGGAAGGGAGTTCTAGACAGCGGGAGTGCGAGGAAATAAACCGTTCGAATACTCATCGTGTAGTGCTACTAATCAGTAAAAAGATTAAGTGGATATTTTTTTACTATAATTTAATTGGTCCTGTTAACTTGAACTTACTTTGACAATCGGTCAAAAGATCTTTGATGGTGCGAAGTGTTATATCTAGCAAGTTGGTGCAGCCACATAATACTATTTTGATGTAAGGGTCTGCCTCCATGAGAGTGTGCAAAACAGGTGGAGTGGACTACCAGTTATTTTGTAAAGTAATTTTCTCTTTCGGATGTGCGTTGTGGTGCAGTGGATAACGACTCGGAACAAGAAACCGCGGAGCTGAGTTCGAATTCAAGATGGATTACATTTTCAGCCACAATTAAGGATAATTTTATTTTTACATTTTTTATAATCATTTCGCCCCAAGCAAGGCAGGACCTCCACTGATTCGCAGGTGGTTACAGTGAAAGAAAAACAAGGAACAGGAAAAGCCTACGAAATGAAAAATAGGGGGATGGGATTTAGTGACGTAAGAAATGGCAATTGAAGTTACATTTAAACTTTTGGAGATTGTAGTTATAAGGAATAGATGTGCGTGTTGGTGCAGTGGATCTCGACTCGGAACGACAAATCGAGGTGCCGAGTTCGAATTCCAGTTGAATTCCTTGTATTCAATTACGCACAAATACCCTTGGGAAAGGTATTAATCCGTCTCTTCCCTCCAGTTATGGGTTAAATAACAGGACAGATTGGCATCTATAGCCTTGGCTGTCAACGAGTGTACAGCAGAAATTAATGGCAACCTACTGCGGGATAAACTTCTGCCCAGTCAGTCTTTCTAGACATGACCACCGACGCGTGTATCACATATGGCACTTAACTGACTGAGTTATAAGAAAAACAGTTATACGGTCGGTAGTTCCACAAACGTAAAGTGCGAGAAAAGAAACTGTGGGAGTTGAAATGGCAGTTACATTTGACTATTTTGACATTTGAAGATCTGAAAATGTTTGTAGAAAAGACAGATTAAAGCAACATCGCGCCGGTGAGAATGTAGCGGAGGTCGAGCTGCTTAATCACAATGACTTATGTAAAAGATTATCCCTTGGATAACACCGAAATGAATAGCAAGAGCGCCCTATCAGATATGACAACAGTATTCAATGCACTAACGGATAATAGATTTATATATGTACAAGAGGGATTCTGATGAGAAAAATTTCCTGGCCTGACCCAGTGACTGAAATTTCTTAGCAATACATGTATTTATAGATTCGATGTAGATGTTCCACTTGAGGTCCATTGAGAAAGTGAGGTCAAGGCATTGTGTTGCTTTTGAAGTGAATAGAGTCATCCATACGGACTGAAGGTAGGAAAGCTTCTCTACTTACGAGCCTTTTTCTACCCACCATTACATCACAATTTGGAGGTTCTTTACAAGAACAGCAGCAAAGTTTACGTTGGCAGATTTCTTATTGAGATGTAATAAATAGTTGTGTCATCTGCATAGATGCCTACTTAGGAACTGATTACACCAGGAAGAACATTGATTAAGATCAGGAGATTTATTGCACCTATGATAGAGCTTTGAGAGTCGCCTGCGTTTGTATGAAAGAATCTTGAAGCTTGCCCGTTCAAAACCAACATAATTCCACGAGACATAATCGTCCAAGCGTGTATCACCTATGGTACTTAACTGACTGAATTTTCTCTTTTACCAGAAGTAGCAACACTTGACCTTTTTTTAATGAAGATACTAAAAATATTAAGTTTACAATCAGTCAGTTAGGTGCCATACGTGATACACGCTTGGGTGATAATGTCTCGAAAGAGACATGACTGACTGGGCAGAAAATTATCCCGCAGTAGGTTGCCATTGCTTTCTGCGGTAGACTGGTTGCCGACCAAGGTTATAGAACCCAATCTGTCCTGTTATTTAACCCATAACTGGAAGGGAGAGACGGATTAATAGCTTTCCCAAGGGTATTTGCGCGTAAGTGAATGCAATGAATTCAGCTGGAATTCGAACTCGGCTCCCCGATTTCTCATTCCGAGCCGATTTCCAATGCACCACAACGCACAAGTTTACAGCATAAAACCATTAAATTCGACAAATTGAGAAGTGCCATTAAACAAGAAGATAAACAAATATTTAATATTTCTCGACATTTGGAATTCTACTGATTCCCGTTTCTGGACTAGAACTTACATCAGTTTGAAAACAGCTCTTAAGAAAAAATAAAACCCTGTTTGTAGATGAGATTACATTTAGGTAATGAAATACATTTAAATAAACACCGACTTCATAATAATTAAAAACATGCATGTTTGGAGACACTCTTTTGTTCTCTCTCTTTCTCCCCATAAACACATGCAAATTGTAGAGATAGGGTTCCGCACTAGACAGTGAATGTCAACTTCACGCTACAAGTGACCTTCTGACCACTTATCACTACTGCTTTAACGGGCTTCCTATATAGAAACGAACGAGGAGAAGTAGTAATGCAACGCTTCCCAGCTCTTTCAGTTAGGACTAATCCTGTTCTTTCTTTTTTTTTATCGCATTTTACACTGATCTTATTTAATTTTCATTATGATAATAAAGTCTATTATTCTATTCCTTTTCATGCGATATCTAATAATGTTGTATATTTTTCTTTGATTCTAAATTTAAAATAAACTTATTCAATTGTTATTTTGATCGAGATGTGGTTGAAGAGAAATGAGTAGGGATTTTGTCTCTGTGCCTGCCTTTAGAAATGATTGCTTATCGTTTGTTTAGGAGGTTCTCTCGTTCTGGAAAGATAATTACCGTTCTTTTCCCTTTAGGAAAAGATTCATTTTCCTGATGTATTGTTGTATGCTGATGTTATTTTTTGCTTAATTTCTCCGCATAAATAAGCTCATTCCTGAAGCAATTTTTCTTTTATTCTGACCCCCGATATATTTTGTTCGACGAGCTTAAATAATTACAGAACGAACGCAGTCATTTCTCTTTACCCAGAAAGAATAACTTCTGTCATGACTTTTACTTTCTAATGATTACAATAAGGATAAGAAAAATTTTTGTTTCCTTTGTATTTTATACATTGACAATTTTCTTTGGTCCCCAAAATTTTGATTATTTTTGTACAATAAGAAAACCATACAAAGCAGAAACAAATTAATTCTTTTATATTTCTAGCAAAGATTTATTAATTATTGTCTTGCGCAAAAGTTTTTCTTTTATTACCCATTCGTGTCAGGTGATTTTTTTGCTTTCATTCTTTCTCTTGAATTCTTCATGTCAACGTTCATTTTTTCGTACTTTCTTGATTTTACGACATTTCTCTCCTATCTCACTTTTCTTTCTTTTCCCTCAATCCTTTGAATATCGTATGATATCATCTCCTGTTTCTGTAATCTTTAGCAAACTGTGCTCGCTAGAATAACTAGTGAGTTCGATCCTCACTGGGTTCTCTTTCTTCCATTTGGCGCAATATCTAAGCGATTTGGGCACCTCGTCGTGGTGTAATGTTTAGCAAGCTTGTTTACCTATTACCACTGAGTTGTAAGTTCGATCCTCACTTCGTGCTCTATACTTTCGGCCTTGTGCCACACCTAAGCGGCGCTTAAGCATAAACCTTCATCATTTATTTGTTTTCTGCTTTTCAACTCTTCCTGGCTGTGCGTTGTTGTGAAGTAGATCCTTTTTTTTAATCATTTCATCCCAAGCAATTCGGTACCGCCACTGATGTGCAGGAGGATGCATTAGAGAATTGAAGTCTTAGAGAGGGGGAGAGTGAAGAGAAAGACAAACCAGCTACAGCGGGTGAAAGAGAAAGAGCAAGAGAAGGTGTGAACACAGGAGTGAAGACACTTACAAAGAGAGAAAGGAAAAGAACAAGATACACGGGGTGATATGGAAAAGGCTGGAGTTAAGTGGGTACGAGATGGGAATTTTTACACTGATCGTTCAGCTCGGAACGAGAAATCAGGGAGCAGAGTTTGAATTCTCTTTGAAATCCTTGCAGTCACTTACACGCAAATACCCTTGAGAAACGTATAAAGCCATCCCTTTCCTTCTGCTATGGGTCAAATAGCAGGACGGATCGTTTTATATAGCCTTGGCTGACAACCTCAGAAAGTAATGGCACTATACTGCGGGGTAATCTTCTGCCCAGTCATTCATGTCTTCTTCGAGACATGATTACCTAAGCGCGTATCATGTATGGCACTTAACTGAATGGATGATAAGATTGTGGCTCGTTCTTGCTTTTATGTTCCGGGTTACAGAATTGTGCGTTTTTGTGCAGTGGATATCGTCTCGGAACGAGAATTCTGAGAGCCACGTTCGAATTCCAGTTGAATTTGTTTCATTCACATACGCACAAATAAACTTGAGAAAAGTTATTCATCAGTCACTTCTCTTTGCAGCTATGGATTAAATAGCAGGAAAGATTAGGTTCTATAGCATTGTTTGACAACCAGATTACGGTAGAGAGTAATGGCAAACTGCTACGGGAAAATCTTTTCCCCTGTCAGTAATGTCTTGTTCGTGGCATGATTGATCAATCATGTAACAGGTATAGTAATCCACTTACTACAGAGTTGAGTTTTCTGTCCTTTTGAACCACCTGAGGATAGTGCAAGCTCGGATAAATAGTCAGCGTGGGAACAGGAGTTTTTTCTCTTGTCAACCTTCTGGAATTTCACTTCTTGTAACTTCTCCCGCAACTGTTTTCCTCTCACATGAAGTGGGAAAATTATATTGAATTAAACACTAGGTCTGCTAATATGATACTTGGTTACTTGCGTCGTGCTAGACAAGATTTTTGCCAGGATCAATGGTAAGCATATTATTCAACCATTCCGCCATACATTGAAATATTACAATTAATTCTGGTCTGGTCTTTCCGCTATATATTTGGAGATTCATGATAAAAACCGAAGAAGATTCTTTAGTGTTATTGACCCTGAACTGGCATCACAAATTTATTAACTCCTCCAACACCAAACGTATTTCCGTGGCAACTGTTCTAATAAACTTTTTTGGTTCTTAGATTTTATGATTTTGGTACTTAGATTTTATGATTTTAAGCGCAGTACGGGATTGGCATTTAGGTCTCATTAATTTACAGTTTATAATATATGTAACCGGAAATTGCTAAAAGGAAATGTAAGATTGATAGTATATTCTTGCCTGTGGAATTCATTTCTGGATTTTGGTTTCCACTCAAGTTGAAACTTCAGAAAGATGAATGAAATATCAATCATGATCTCCATTTTCCTTAACTATAATTATTTTATTATTCCCGCTGTAATATTTCTTTTTTAATTTTTAACTTCTTTTACACTCAGTAACATCTTTCTTGTTAGCTGACTTATTATACTGCTTGTATAGAAATGACGAAAGAAAAATTTAAACTTATTCATAAATGGAACTTTGTCTGTGTGTGTGTGTGCCTGTGTGTGTCTGTGTTTGTGTGTCTGTGTGTGTGTGTCCGTTACCAATAGACTCCGAAACGGCTGAACCGATTTTCTTGAAAATTTACACAGTTGTACTATAAGCGTCTGCGAGTGTTCTTAGCTAGCTTTTGTGTCGAGGTACCCCCGATAAATATCGAACATCTATAATCGAAAAAATCGGATTATAGAAGAAGTGGTCCGATTTTAATCAAATTTCATACACTCATAGACAAAGACATAAGAAACGATATTCACAAGTTTCAATGTTGCAGTTGTTACAATAGTGCAGAAGACCGATAATATATATATAAAAAAGCAAGATGTTTGTGTGTGTGTCTGTTTATCTGTCTGCATGTCCTTTATAAAAATCCACAATTTTGATCCGATTCTCACCAAAATTCACACAGATATTCTTTAGGCTGAGTCTGAGCTCCAGGACCATGGATTAGTTTTAAAGCTTTCATTATACCCGAGCAACGCCTGGCTATATTGCTAGTATATATATAAAGTATAGTTTAACTTTATCCTATACTTTGCGGTTAAAGTACTCCATATAAATGATTGATCGTTTTCACATAAAAGTTGATATTGAAGTCAATATTAATTAAGTAATCTGACCAAAAAGATTGATACTAGTTTTTATTCAAAGTTTTTTTCATGAAGGTCAACCTTAAGCCAACCTTAAGCCAATTTTGGTAATATACTGGAAGCTCTTAACTCTCTCTAGGATCACCGTCGTGTTAATTATGCTCTTCATTGGAGACTTTCACCAAAATAAGTCCCCGGCTACTACATTTTCGTCTTTGCCTTTGTTGTTAGTTGACAATAACTTTTTTGATTTTGGCTATTTTGGGCCTCCATTCTTTCCTTGAATCAATATGATCGTTATTTGTTTATTTATTTATTAACTTTTTTGTCAATGGCTGAGTTCTCAGTCGTTACTTTTGATTGAGGGTTTTTATCGAGAGGGTCATAATCTTTCGTACTGAACAAGTCTTTTTAATTGACCGACCATTATCGGTCATTTTTGGTTATTTTGAATTACTTATTTTTAATAAAAAAAACAGGAAAAAACAAATATTAAACAAACACAGAACAATGAAAAACAATTTTATGAAGACAACGTATCAAAAAGACCTACCAAAGTTGGTTTAGCCAGATTTTTCACGTATAAAAAGGTTACAAATTAAAACAAAGTCCTTGTCGAAATGGAAAAGAGATTTAAGAAAGAAAAAAAAAGACGTTTACCTTTTTTAATGGAATAGACTTATTGAAACAACACAAATAACCGAAAAGTTTTATAAATTAAATCCACTAAAACAAATTAAGAAATAAATACTACGAAATAAAATGTATCTAACGATAGATGTAAAGATTATTACCAATTAAACACAATGCCGAACGTAACACGAAAGAAAAAGAAACAGATTAAACAATAAAATATACATAAAAAACGAGAACTGATAGAATTCAGAGTACTTCCGGTTTATCTCCCCGCCAAAGTTTTACAAAAATTTTGAAGTACCAAAAACTTAAACCATTTTGTGAAGTTTAAATATAAAGCAATAACACATGAACACCACACAGTTTGGGTATTTGTTGGAATGTGTCGTGAATCTAAAGAATGTTTTTTTTTATGCAATATCAGACTGGAGTGCAGCAACACTGACGCCTATAATCAAGCAGTCGGTTCGGCCTAGCTCCACAAAAATTACAGACGAATGGAGGGGAGACAATCAAGTGAGGAATGATTTTGCCTATCTCACAAGGAATCACATTTTGAATTTTATTGATCCAAAAACTGGGGCCCACACTCAACACATCGAATGAATGTGGAGAGCCGCCATGTTCAGGAATAAGTGAGAGAATGGTACTCCTACTTCTGTGATTTTATGTGGTGGCAGGGGCTGCAAGGTGCTGATCTCTCTCTTCTAATTTTTTCCGACATCGCTCAGTTTTGGCCTTCCAACTGACAGTTTTCGCTAAATGGACACTTGTTACGTGTTGTACAATATTGTCGGGAAGATAAACCGGAAGTACCGAATTCAGCAAAAAAGAAGACGCATGAGATAAAATAATATACGGACGGGTACTGAAAATTGAAATCAATATACACAAAAATAAATAAAAATGAAACTAAATGTTATACGAAAAACAAGAATTAAGCAAAGAGATAGTACAAAAAACAAGAAACTAAATAAATCTATCGAAAAAAGTTAAAAAAAGAGATAAACTTAACTTAAAATAAAACATTTGATCCAATACAAAAATATGAGTTCCAATCGGTTAATGAGAACTATGCGTGATAAAAACGGAATTGGTCTGGGAACCTTTAATGCACTGGTATTTACTACCTCTCCACTAGGGCCAATGCCCGAGGCAGATACAACATAAGTATACTTAAAGTATGAAATCCGAGCCCTTAAACTCGGCCAATAATATCCCCTAGACCCTGCTTAATACAGGGTTGGCTCTTGTCTGTTCACCGCAGACGAGATTTTACTCTTCGGCGGAGCCTCGTCCGGATTCTTCTCCGCCCGGAGGCAGAGTGTCCGATCAAGAGAGAGCCTTGATGTACTCTGAATACAAGAACAGTTCTGAATATATGTATTCAGGACAAATCCATTAATCAAGGAAATAGTTAATACCACATTCTTCCCTGTACTTATTTTTATGTCATATGCTTTACCCTTTTAAGTCTCCTGTGAATGTGTGATATTATGGTATATGTCGGATTGGAAGGTGAAGGATGAGTTCTTGTGGTGGCTGAACAAATTGTAATATAGGAATTGTTGTACGCGATCTAACACAAAGGAAGACCCTCTGTCCGAAAGAATATACACAGGCAGTCCATCGACGGAAAAATTGAGCCAGGTGCGTATATCACCGTCGGAGAGGATACATCTGAACAGAGTATAGCCAAAAGAAACCGCAAATAATTGACAATTATTGCCAGCATGTATTTGTTGCGAACTTTTGACGAAAGCGAACCTTGAAAATCCAATGCCATTCTTTCCTAAAATGCCGTAGTGTTTAGTACCTTGCAGGTGTCAGGACGGTAGAACAAGTGTTTGTGCGCAAGTCTCACGTCCTCCTAATGGGGAAGGTTTCTGATTCTCGTCAGGTGGACCAGGCGTGTAACAATTGGGTAGCGCAACTTTCATTTAATTCTTAATTTCTAGCTGCCGAGTTACATAAAATTCAACACTATATATATATATATATATATATATGTGTGTGTGTGTGTGTGTGTAAACATATTACGGAAATTAACGAATTTTAACGAACTTGGTTATAAGCAACCGACAATTTGTAATGAATTATTTTGAACATTATTTTTACCGATACTCGTATTTAAGTAGATAGTCTGTTTATATAAAAAGATCTACTTAAATACGAGTATTCATTACTACAGTATTCATAGCTGATTCTATTAATTGACGGCTTAAGTGTTTTAATGAATATTGCCTCGAGAATCTGTAGTTTGCTTTTGTTGATTTCTTTGTGTAGAATATTTGTATTATCGATCATTATTGTTTTATATTGTGAATGTAGACAGGACTATTGTTGTAGATGTCTACAAATGGATGAATGGTCGGACAAATGTAACGTAAGACGTCTAGGTAATGTCGTTGTTGTAAATATAACATATATATGTTGTTTGTTTTTTTTTGTCAGAGATACATTCTCCCGAGGGACATTTGAATTGATATATAATGTTGGTTTTTTCGTAACACATCAGTTGGTAAAGAGGAGTTATTACGGACAATCAAATCAGTAGTATTTTACCTTTTATAATATATTATCTATTTTAATTTTTTATTAGGATCAGCGAGAGATATATTAGTACGAATGAGATATTTTATTATTTTCTCATCCTGTTTGTAGTTATCGTGCAACTGGTTGCAATAGAAAAGTTTGATATGTGCTCCATTTATAGATAATTTTCACGTTTTATGGAACGCTATCAATTTGTCAACCGTTTTACACACACACACACACACACACACACACACACACACACACACACACACACACACATATATATATATATATATATATATATATATATAAATTCCTCATGCTAAATTATAACAAATAGAAAAATTGAAACAGCAGATCTCGAGAGTCTGTAGATTTTAGTTCATCTGAGGATTCGTGATGATGTTGAGAATATCATAGACTAGACATGTGAGCAACAATGATGTTTTAAAGAAAATGGAAAAAACAAAACTGTTATCTTTAAAAACAGAAATAGACAGTTGAATCCTATATTATACATATTATGAGTGCTTAAAAATTAACACTCACTTGTTATATTGAATCAATTGAGAGACAGTTGAAAAACGCGATTAATACAACTAACAAGCTTTAACATTTGGCAGACACAGGCTTTTGAAAGACAGCACAAAGACGAAAATACTAATTGCTATAAAGAACAGGAAATTGTGGAGAGCCATGATAGTCAACTTTCTGAATTATACATTTCACAAAGAAGAATTCAATGTAATAAAGTGATAAATTGGTTGGAATTAGAATACAAAATAAAAGGTCAGAAATAAATACAGTTGAATGAGTAGCACTTTCATTACATAGTTGAGGTATGCCTAACCTTTGATTCAGTCTGTTAAATATTTAATTTTACCTTTCTAAGATAATATTTTAGCCGAATTATGAATTGCGAGGTCAGCTTTTATCAGGATCTATTTCTTTAATCTGACTCATCCTGATTATTTTAAAGGTCAGACGGCCTTCCATCTAGAACCTGAAGATCTAATGCAACAACTGGAGTGAAAAGAGAATAAATATAATTATTGGAAACTCCATAAAGAAAATATTTAATCCAGAAAATTAGAGGAAATAAAAAACACAGTTATCTTCAACATTTAAATGTTTTGTGATCCATGGCCGTCGAAAAGGTCAGAGTGGAAAGAATTTAATTTTATTGCACGATATTAGAACTAACAAAAAATCATGTGGTTACCCATTTTAATTTTTAAAACCATATTTTAGAAAGGATATGCCAAAGAACATTTCGTGAGAGAAAATAGGAAAATTTTCAGGAAACACTTCCATGGTATGAAAAAACGATCATAACATAATCGGAGAGTTATTGTTGGAAGAGGTTAACAGCACATGCATGTTTTCTATATGTAAATTAGCCCCCTCCCCTCTCCCTCTATCTCTCTCTCTTAATATATATATATATGGAACTGTGTATTTGGGCAACAATCTCTATTCTATAAAAATTTCGTTAAAAAAAAAATGAAAGGAATTGCGTTTAATTTTTTAGTTAAATTGTATTTTCTCATACTTTATTTCTTTTCTTGGCATAAATTATGAAGAAATTATCCGAATTTTGTATATATGCGAGTGATTAGGACTATATGTTCAGCCAGTTTTAAATATCAATGTTTTATTTTTAAAAATGTATGGATTTTTATGTATGTATCTAGAGTTATAAGACTGTTTAATTTTACAAATACAGTGAAAACATTCAGAAGATTTATTTGAAAAATAAAACATTGCTATAATTCTAAGTACCTACAAAAAACTATATATTGAGTTAAATTTTCGTCCACTTATACATATATATATAGTCATCCGAAGACAGGTTTGCTTCGCTGTATCACAGCTCATCAGTACGGTTAGACAGCAGATTGCTTTTTAACCAGGATTGAAGCCCAACCGAATTGGCGTCAGTCGGCGATTCTACCTTTGAGCTAAGGGTGCTCGGTAGAAAGAGGCAGACTTGTTAGCGTGTATATTATCATTATACACGCCCAATAGCTGAGTGTTCTAATTCATTGCTGAATGAACGATGCGTAGACGCCAGAGTAGCTACTGTTTTTCAAAGTCTACCATTCTTCCAGAGTGCTCAATCAGAGTGTGAGTGTATATATATATATATATATATATATATATATATATATATATATATATATCCATCCGAGTGAGTATAGAATGAGGAGAGAAAAGATAAAAAGTTTTCCCTCCGAAACATTAATTTAAAATAGTGCTCGATATGTGATGTATAGAGCTGTGAATATTTATTATAAATTATGTTTTAGAACATGTACATAATTTCTTCTATATACATCCTCTTCTCTACAATCATATGGTTGTTTCCGTGTTTGGAGAAGTAAGAGTTTGGAATCATTCTCTGTGTATATTTCGTACGTTGTTGTCGTGGCGGTTGGTTGGGGTTATTGATAATTAAGTGAGCGTGTCTTTCGTTTTGACCGTTAGACTTTTGAAGAACCTGGTGTGTAAGTGTGAAATTGTTGATTAATAGAATTATCTGTTGGAAATGATTCCAAACTCTTACTTCTTCCGAGGATGTGTTTGAGTCCAAACACTGAAACAACCATATGATTGTAGAGAAGAGGACATATATAGAAGAAATTATGTACATGTTCTAAAACATAATTCATAATAAATAAATATATATATATATATATAGAAAGCTACGATATCTTTATGAATTTCCTAATAATTATATTTATTCTCTTTTCACTCCAGTTGTTGCATATAGTGTGAGAAGTCGTGAACGTTTACTTTTAAATGTAGCATTATTGTTACTATTATTATAATTATTACAGACACCCAGCGATACATCCATTTCAAGAGTCACCACTCTAAAAATTGTTTAAATTCAATTCCCTACTCCCTAGCTCGACGAATTTGCACAATAGTTTCTGATGAAACCCTCCGCAAAATACGCCTAGGGGAACTACGAAAAACATTCCAAATAAGAGGACATCAAACTCCACTAACAAAGAAGGGTTTCCAACTGGCAGAAGCATTACCATTAGAAACTCTCCAGAAAAAAATGAAAAAGAAAATATTCCAGCGTACGTTTACACACACAACAAAACAATCCAGAATTATTTACAAAGAGCAAAACACATATAATTATTCAACAAAATGATAAAATTTAAAGCAAACGCCAAACCAAAAATTTAAATAACAACCTAACCTCATCAAAACTCGAGCAACACACAACAAAGGTTGGTCAAAAAATGCAACCAAATAAGGTGGGGTATGCAAAACAATAACAGAAGGAAAACATTTCAAGTTCGAAAACACATCTACATTCGAAATAAAAACAGATCTTAGCTGCAACTATAAGAACGTAATTTATGCTCTAAAATGTGATCAATGCGCAAGAAATGCGTGGGGTAAAAAAAAAGGAACTAAATAAAAGAATAACCCTGTACAGAAATGCCAA